>JAUMJK010000708.1:3000000-3509787 GCA_033558105.1 Coccyzus lansbergi
TTGGGGAAGAAAAAGAATTCTTCCCATTTCAAACAGATGGGCAGTATCATAGTAAAGGTGGAAAGAGATGAAAATGCATGCCATTATGATATTTTATAGCCTCTGCAGTTTGCTGGTTCCAGTCTCTCCTGTTCTCTGCACATTACTATCCCTTGGGAATTTGAATATTTCAATTTAATAGGGATATGGAACTCTATATGGAAGTATTTCAGAAAAATATGAACTGTGATGGTAATGGCTTCTTGGCTGTAATCTTTCTGGCCTTCCCTTTCCTAAGTAGGTTATTTGTGGACTTTAGATATATGTTATTCTTCAAATTCACTTAATGTGCAATTTGCTACACCCAGTGCCCACACCTTACTTTTTATTGGTGTGTTCAATCTGAAATCCAGGGATCTGGGGTGCTGTGTTATTCACACCTGTGGTGTGGTCATCTCTTGGAAATCTCCCTTGGCTCCATAAGGTTTGAATTCTGAGAAATGTCCACAGAAAATGTGTGACCCCTTTGAGAAGAATATACATGTATTAATGCTATTTAATATTAAAAATGGGGACAAAATGATTGAATAAACACTCAGTCTCCTTACTTTTTTAATACTTAAATGCAAAGATGTTCTAGCAGGAAAAAAAAAGACTTCTCACCAGGAATGAGAAATGTGTTGCTGCATGTAAGTTTTTCACAGAAAAGATGTATGCAACTCCATGAAGTGTGGTGCACAGTGCAGTTTGTCTTTGGTGACCTTAAAAAAACATAATCTAAAGAAAGTGCATTACTACTGAATGATGCGAAGAACACACGATATAATAATCCTAGTTAAATTTAGTAGATGTCATTTAGGGAAGTGCTGTTTACAAGTGTTCTAGCAGCTGCAGATGAGCTTTACCTGTGATTCTCTTTTCATACTCTTTAATCAGAAGAATTTAAATCTTTCCATTCCCACAGTCTTGATGATATTTTTGGTCTAGAACCTATACTGATACAGTCATTTTGGTGAAAATCTGAGTGCAAAATAGAGAATTCCATTTTTCGTATTTGTTTTGCAAGGAGGTTATAATTAACTCTATTTATAGAGCCCTTCACCATGGTCTCCACTTAAGCACATACATGATCCTGCTCTTACCGTGCAAAGCTGCAGCACAGAAGTAACTTCCAGTGCTGAAATAGAGCTTGCACTGTCCTTTCCATCCTCTGCTGTGGGAGTGCCCCATACCACACCTCAAATACTGTGTTCAGAAGCTTCTGGGGCATGGCCAGAGGAGGGCAACAAAGCTGGTGCACGGTCTGGAGCACAAGGGTTATGGGAAGCAGCTGAGGAAGCTATAGCTGTTGAGATTGGAGAAGAGGAGGCTGAGGGGAGACTTCATTGTCCTCTGCAGTTCCCTGAAAGGAATTTGTAGTGAAGTTGGTGCTGATCTCTCAAGTAACTAGCAACAGGATGAGAGGAAATGGCCTCAAGTTGCATCAGGGAAGGCTTCACTACAAGCCATGCCATTTTAGTTTTCATCTTCTAAAATATCTATAAACTATTGCTTTTCATATTATCAAATGATCACTTCTGAAACAGTTGGCGGCATCAGAGCATTTGTCAAGGTGTGCCTGATTGCTCACTGCTTTTTTTAATACATCCATTAGTATGAATGTGATCAATCACACTGCATATGGCAACACGGAACAACCCCAACTGGACTTTCCTTAACTATTGTATGTGACAAAACAGTGCTGTTTTAATAGGATTTTTGTGGTGAGTTGTGTCTGGTTCTTGTTTTTTTTCTTGAAGGCATGATGTCATTTAGCAGCATGTGTGCATGTCAGGTATCATGGGCATAACTTTCACGTCTGCCTGTTTAGGGCAGGTGCAGATGCCACAATGTGATCAGCTTTTATCATATTGTAATGTTATAACTGTCAAACATATATTCTACCAGACTTCAGTTTCACAAGACTTAATTGCAAAGTTCAGAACTTTGGTGTGATATTGGCAGAGCAGTTATTGCTATTTGTATTCTTAAGGATTTCAAATATAATTTGTTAATTAAAGTAGAAAGCTTAGAGTTTATTTTTGCTGAAAAAGTTAATATAACCTAAAAAGTTATGTGTGTCCTTAATAGTTGTTATTTTAGTATAACCCTATTTTATTAAGTTGAAATATTGCATCTATTCTTTGATGTATCTGCCACTTCTGTAGTAAATTTTGAAAGTAATAAAAATAAATTCCTCTTGTAGCATGTTCATTGAAATGTACAGGTAAGTGAAAATGTAACTTTAGATTCATTGAGATTAGTCAATCAGCAGTGTATCTCCCAGTTTCATGGTGGTGAAGAAAGGCAGCACTATATGTGTGATAAAGTCAGGATAAAATAATAGTTTAATGAGAGCAAATACATTTTAAGAGAAGAGATCCATTCCCATCATTATCTCCAGTCTGCGCAATATAGTTGTGGCAGCATATGATTCAGTCAGGTACTAGAAATGCTGAGTTTTATAAGTGAGTAGTTGTAAATCTAAGTGACTGTGGTGTACCCTGTTCCAACCTGTTGCTCTCACAAAGTCAGGAGGAGAAAGATGTAGAAACTCATCTTAGGTAAAGTCTTGTACTGGGTACTTTACTAGTTACAAGAGTGCCCTGTTTGATTGGTTTTGTCACTACCAACTGTATCAGCATCTTTTCCATTAGTACCTGATAAAATATAACCTTTGCTAACAACATTAAATGGAAGGTGAAAATATCCACAGCATCTTTTGCCATTTTTGCAAGATACAAAAAGTATTTTCTTAAACTGTAAGGATGATGTTTGATTTGGCCCTTGACATGGTACGGTTAGAGCAGAAACCCTAAAATGTTCTCTAGCAGCTCATACTAGTAAAATTTCTCTCCTTGAGTTCTGGCATGAGCAGTTAGCTGGACCAAAATTAATTACCTGGACCACCAACAGCTGGAATAAATGGTGCAAACACTGTTTCTCAGCCGTGGAGTGAGATAGTTCAAAGTTCCTGTTCTGTTATATGAAGAACAGAGTGATAAGAAAGGAAGGTAGCAGAGCTTGTTTCTCAGATGTGCTCCACTGACCACTAGAGAGGAAGAGAAAATTTTGCTTCTGCTAGTGTGACAGGACTTGAGACATTGTTCTGCCAGCTGGTGGATATTCAGACATTGGATATTAGAAAAAAAAAGTACTGAAAGACTGGTGAAGCATTGGAAGAATGTGCACAGGGAAGCGGTGGAGTCTTCTTCCCTGGAGGTGTTCAAAACACATGTAGACATGGCACTTCAGGACATATTTTAGTAGGCACAGTGGTGGTGGACTAACGGTTGGACTGGATGGTCTTAGAGGCCTTTTCCAACCTTAATGATTCTTTGCTGGTGAGCATTTTGTACAGCACTTCCAGGAGACTTCTCTGTGAATCCCCCTCATGTGCAGTATCAAAAGTTTTCACTTCTGTAATTATAACTTGCAGACCAACATTTAGCACAGTAAGTTTTAAGTCTGTAATAGTAACTGAGGCAGATACAAATGTGTGTCAAAAAGTTAATAGAAAATACTAATGCTCAGACAAGATTATTCCCACCCCTGCAGGTTGTTCTTAAGCCTTGAAATGAGGTCTATCAACTCTCCTCAAGACTGAGGAGAAAAGTTTCTGTTTGATGTGAGGCAACTTCTGATATTTCATAATCGGAGGCAAAATTGCATGTCTATGTATATGGAGACCTACAGGTTTTCTGACTAGTGGACAATTTTAATGGAATATTCTGTATTTAAAAAACAGAAAAATAGAGCTTTTCTTTTTTTTCTTTGCTTGACTGATAACTTAGGACCACTGTCACAGAATCTTAATTCAGTTTTTCCACAGTCATTCATTTTATAGATAGGCAAGTACCGGTAAGAAGCTAATCTCCAAAGTAGCACTAAGTATCCAGCAGGGAAAAAGGCCAAAAGAGAGGTTTTGAAAAAATATCTCCATGGGGCTTTAAATCTTTTTTGTACTGTATGTTTTTACTAAATTTTTGGGGTCTGATGGGAATTCTTATAACTTGTGTATTTCCTCTCAAATGTGCTCACTATTCCCTGAACCAATGCTAGTGAGGTGCATTTCTCACTGAAGCATTAATTTTTTTTTTTTAAAAGCAGCATTTTAAAGGGCAACTTTCAGATGAAGCCTGAGTAGAAACATTCTGAAGAGACCAACAACTTTTACTTCTGACATTATTAAATTGTCAAAGCTGCAGTTGTCATTCCTAATAAACGTGGTGATGCTGATTTAAGCATATTGATATATGATGTGTGAGAGCTTTGGGAGACAAGGAATCTCTGTTGCTATCAATTATAATTAAAATGTCCATTTCTTTTGTCTGAAAAACTGCTTGGTGAATAAATAATTAAAGGTCTGATTCTGATATGCTTAGTTGAAATGATACTTCTGGAAACAATCCAATTGCAGTTAATGGAATTTTGTCAAAATAAGATTTCAAGGTAAATATTAGTATTAGAATTTCAGTCAAAACCAGCTCCTTTCTCTAAACGCAGGAGACTATTCTGGTTTATGTGCTCTAAAATCTAATCCCACAAACATCTAACACTGTCCACTTACAATGTCCAACATTGTCTATCATGCTTAATCATGTTATTTTTTTAAACATAGCAGAAAAGAGTCTTAAAAACAGTGACTAGATAGGTGTTCACTGCTCATTCAAACAGCCAAAGATAAACAAGGTGTTAATCTGATGGTTTGTGCAGTACAGAAACTTTATGAGTTTATTCTATTAGCTCTATTTTATAGAGTATTTTTCTTTGATTGTTTCTCTGAACTACTGTTTAAAAGAGGGGTTAAACTTAAATGATTTTGCTTTTCATAGTTTATAAACTGTGATTTTGAGGGAAATTTTTGCAATACAAGTGATTTGCATGCTTCCATTGTGTTTCAGTGATAACCTTGTTCCTTAATAGTTAAAATAACTATAAACATGCAAGTCCCTCACAGAATCAGCAGGGAGAATTTTAGTTGATTTCGCAGCCTTGAAATTAACCTTTTACTACCGCATGCGTATGTTTGTCATTTATCCCCTTTTTCTCAGGTGCAAAGAGGGCTACCAAGGAGTCCGCTGTGACCAATTTTTGCCGAAAACCGACTCGATCTTGTCAGATCCAAGTATGTCAAATGTTTTTCTTATTTTTTTAATCCATACTGGAGGCTATTCTTGCAATGCGAGATGACCCTTTGCCTAGTCACAGAAATCATATTATGAACTGCTGCAGCTGTGTGTAGAGAACAGTGTTGCTTTTGCTGGCAGGATAAAAACACATCTTCCAGCCTCTGTTCTTATTAAACATCTGTTGCTGCAACAGGACAGGCCATTACAGGACTTGATTTCTTATGATTTGGAATAATTCTGTCCCTGCTAAAAGCCAGAATGTTCACATTTCTCTACTTTGGCCTCAGGAATAAATAAATAAAATTATATAATTTAAAAGGAAATCAAATATATGCTGCAAAGTGGTTCATTCAAAAGAAAATAAATTTTCTGGCACTGCAGAGACTCTAACCTCCTTGGGAGTATGTGACGACAGTTTACACAATTTTATTTTTTTTTTAAAATTTTTTTTAACTTTTGTAAGTGAAGTTGCTCTGTATTTTCAGAGTAAAGGTATACTTTAGCTATCAATGTGGAGACAAAGCAACATTTTACTGTACTCCTCAGTGCGTGCAGAATACCAGCTGCATATATGGTCTCCTACTCCACTGTTGGCCTGCTTAAATCTGGTGGACTAATAAGGCTATCAAAAATATTATCCAAGGTTAATTTCTTAGAAGTGAAGTCATTTACGAATTTATGTTGTTTATGTTTAATTTTTAAATGAAGTGACATTCAACAAAGGGTCATATCCAACCTCTTGGTTTTGTTCTTGTGCCTGGAAACCGTGTTAAGTCTGGGTTTGGATGATTTTTAAAATTTTATTTGAGTTGGTTTGTTTGTGGTTTTTTTGAGGAGTAATACTTGTTCTAGTCTTTTTTTGTGTTTTCTGTTTGTTTTCTTGTGCTTTTCTGTGTGAAAGCCTGTTGACCAAGTCACCTGTTGTTTTTTAGTTCTCTGTGTTGCTTAGCTCCTGTTATAGTCTGCTTTCAGTTTGGTTTTAGCTCCTCCTTTTGCTCGAACTTTAATGATAAAATGCACTACCTATAATGAATAGGTAGATTTTGCCTTTGCCAAGTTGTATGTGCATATGTAAAGACAGAAGTTGTGTATATGTCAAGGAAAAAGGTACTTTGTATCCTAAAAGTAGGGGGAAAGAACAAACAAGTATGAACAGGACAGGGTGGCACCTGTCTGACTCTAGCTTTACTCTCTCAAGATTAGAGCTGAAATTAATGTAGATATAATACAAAGCCAAGAAAAGACTTCCAGACCAAGCTGTAGCTAACAAGTCAAAAACCCTACAATGTTTATATACTGAAGACAGGATTGGTGTGGTTCCTTTGCAGCATTGTGGTGGTTGCACAAACCTGTTTCTCATTACTTGGAAATCCTTACTAACCCACTGCATCATTTCTGTAAAACTGTTCAGCCACCTAATCCTGTTCAGGAAGCTAAGGATTCACTGAAAAGTCCTTTTGTCACCTTCTGACTACAAAGGCTATTTTATCGTATTGACACTTTCTTTCAAAATTACATTATTTAGAATATCTAATATCAGGAGACCTTGGTTTGATGTTAAGGTAGATCTGCCCTGAGTGTATCTATAGGATTGGGAACTGATATACAACATAAATTGTAGAAATGTACTCCTGTACTGTCCTTTATAGTGTTCTTGAGTAGACCGGCTTTGCCTAGTGGGTCCTGAAAGGTAAGTTTTATATAGGCTGTGGATATTTCTTTTGATCAGTTTTTATACTGAAGGAAAATATAACCTTTAAAGGTTTGACTGTTCTGTGTGGATATTCTAAAGTAGTAAATAAGATGTTGAGAATGGGTTTGTCATGTTATCTTTTATTTACCAAATTATGTTCAACTCTGCCTTGAACTATTTTGTTCTTAACTTGCCATTAAAAGCTACTTTCCTGTGCAAAATGTGTGTTTTAGTTTTATAATGTGCATTGTCCCATTAGTCATCAGAAGCTTAAGCAAAGAGAGATCCCCTATCAAATATTGGGAATATTATCTTGTCTTTTTTTTTCCAAATAAATATGTTAATTTCTAAAAGAAGAAAAATAGGATAGGAAAGCTTACAGGTCATTAAGCTGTGCTCCTGCTGTACCAGTCAGACCCATCATGTAATTCTTTCTGAAAGCTGATCATACCTCATTTGTAAAGCACTTGCAATCAGTGTGAACTAGGCACTACAAGCAGGTCCCTTTCACTCCCCCTGCTCTGAGGGTTTCAGGATTTTCAGCATCCAAATTCACAGTCCAAATTTGTCAATTATCTTCTTCCTTAAAATATACACCTTGTTTCTAATTTGATATTGTTTTTTCCTATTGGCTTCCACCATATTATGCTTTGGGTATGTTAAATTGGCTTTTTCAAATGTCTTGTGTATATAGAGCTAACTATAGTCTGTGGTTATATATTGTACTTTAACCTGTGATAGTATGGCACACATCATCTTTGGTTTTTAATTTCATCAAAGGCAAACCTGCAAGTGACATGTCTGGAATCTGCAGTTACTCATTCTTAGATTACATCTTTGGTCCCTCTCCTGAGAGACTGGGACTGTAAATGTGTAAAATAAAACCAGGTAGTTTTAAAAGGGAAAAGCTGTTTTTCCAGAAATGTTTTCAAAACCTCAAGACCCCTACTCACCTCCTCCAACAAAAAAAGCTGCCAAAATAAACAAACAAAAAAACTTTCTTTTCTTGTTGGTTTTTTTTTCCCTTTTTTATGTTTTTACTCCACAACATCCGGTTTGGGATTTGTAAGAACATAGGATAGTCTCGGTTGAAAGTGAAGTCAGGAGTTATATGGAGAACTCTGAATGTTCAGCCTACCACTTTAAGCAGAGCTGGCTTTGATGTTTCTGCTATCTGCACTAGACGCCATGAAGGTGATCTGTAGACGGTCTGATATTAGAGGAAAAAACGAATCACAGTTGTCAAATATTTATAGGATATATTTTCAGGTAATTCAGCAGTTAAAATAAACTTCTAACCTCTTATTGAATGATTGATTTTTCTAGAACCTGAATAATTTTGTCACCTTTATTTAACTATTCTGGATTTGTAAACATTCCTCTTGATTTTTTTTTCCTTCTTTTTTGATTTCTAGAAGACATGGGAGAATATAAGATTTTGCTGTTGGAAAGACCTAGAAGGCTTACGTAGGGACAGTTAGGAGTGGAAGAGAAGTTAGGGAAAACAGGAGGACTGAGTAAGCAGAGATAAGTTTCTGAGTTTTGTGGAGGGCAAGTCTTTTTAAAATATTAATATCATGGGGCTTGTTTAACTCACCTCAGGCAGACTTTTTGGAAATCTGGATTTAAATCTGAATTTTAAATCTGAATTTGATCTCAAAAAGGGGTGGGAGGGAGGGTTAAGTCCTTTTGTGGTAATTATGTCATCTCCTTAAGACAGTTTTGTGTTCAAACAAAGCACATGGAGGGAGCAGCTACAAAACAAATTTCTGTTGTAGTAATTATCATTTTATGCTCTCTTATCAATCTAATTGTGAAGAGTAACACATCAACTGTGTGTTCACAGAATAAAAATGGTTAATATTATTCTAGGATGTTAAGCTTTTCCAAAAAAATTAAGTAATCAAAAGGTTATATTTTGTTGCCTTGTAAAATTAGGTTTTAAGAGCTGTGTGGTGATAACGGTCAAGTGAAGTTCCTGAAAATGACAACTCAATATAAGATTTGTTAGCATTCATGAAGTGAGTATGACATTTCTGTTAACTACCGTTTCTTTCTAAGGCTATATAAACAGAGTTCCTCCAGCTTAAACACATTTCAAATCAACGTAGATTAGTGTTGATAAGGTAAAGATAGAAAGGAAGGAAGGAATTGCATTAACAGAAGTAGCAATAAAGTAGAAAAGCGACATAGTCACTTCAAAAGTTTTGATGAATTTATTGGCAGATAGGGAAAGATGTGTCACATGAGATACAGGCTAGGAAATACAGAATCTCAGCAAAGTTAAATGAAAAGGAAAAGATATACTTGGGGAGGGGAGGGATATGGTTTCCTTCCTCTTTGATCAAGTGTGGGTAGACATCTGAGGATACGGACTCTAAAAGATACATTTTCAAATCTGAGTTGTGATGAAGCTGCTTGGTCAGTAGTACAAATCTTCTTGAAGTGCTGCATTTTGGTTTTGGGGTTTTTTTGCTTTAAGGTGGGAACTTAGGCTTTATTTTGCAGAAATGCAATGAAATGCTCAAAATCAGAAGTGGATCATTAACAAAGAGTTAGTAAAATGGTTCACTAGTGATAAATTGAAGTGTGATTGTGTTCATTGTCAGAACATAGTTAAAAGTTAAAGCCCATGAGAGATTAATGGGAATCATAAATTTACTACTAATGCAGTGGGCAAAGAGAATCACTCTCAGTCCCTATCAGTTTTGATAATATAATTGTTTCGTACAACCTTAAAACCAAATTTTAAATGCACAAGAAACAGCTGGAAATAATATTTCTTTCTATAGGTAAACTAAAAGTGACTTGTACAGAATGCACAGTATAAATCTTGTACAAAGAATATTTTTTTCAGCAGTACTGCAAAACAGGTTTTAAAAATCACAAGTACTGGTGATCTTTGAGTTTCTAATATAGGAGGGGGAAAATATTTTAAATTAATTCTAGAATTCTAAGTTTGTGATGCTCATCTCAACTAAAAAGAGTAACAAAAAAAAAAAGCCACTAGTGTGAGAGTTGTTTCCAAACAGAGTTAAAGAGAATGCAGTGTTAGTATAAGGGGTAATGCTTTTAAGCTGCAAGAGGGAAGATCTAGATTACATATTGGGAAGAAATTTTTTACTGTGGGGGTGGTGAGGCACTGATACAGGTTGCCTAGGGAAGTCGTGACTGCCCCATCCCTGGAGGTGTTGAAGGTGAGCTTCAATGAGGCTTTGAGCAACCTGATCCAACGGGAGGTGTCCCTGCTAATGGAAGTGGGATTGGCACTCAATGATCTTTAAGGTCCTTTCCCACCCAAACCATTCTGTGAATCTATGATTCTAAACTGAACTGTTTTTATTGCTTTTGTGTGCAATAACAGAGCTTTTTTTCTTACTTTCTTTGAATTCCGAATCCTATTAGAAAAACAACCACCAATGAGTTTGGAAATCATATGCCCCAACCCAGCCCCAGCTTTCTTTCTGTACAGATTGAAGGGGGTTTTACAATTGATTTCCCTTTACCCGTTTGTTTCCTTCCCCTATGTCTTAGTATAGCTTTTACCCAGTAGCTAAACAGTATACAGCCACTCTGTGATCCCTCCCTAGGAACAAGGGAGCCATCCCTGGCAAATTTCCCAATTATAAATGATACATGTTATTCATGTTATGGACTAGTTCCATTGGCCACTTTGGGTTAGTTGTCCTGGGTTAGATGTCCTGGCTCGGCTCATCTCTGCTTTATACACCTGCATGCTCGTAAAACATGGGAAGCTGAAATAAAGTCCTTTATTTCCTAGCAACAATTAAAAATCCCAATGTCTTTTTCCGCATTCTTCCCATAGTAAAATCTAGAAAAATCTAGAAAAATCTAGAAGAAAAAACAACCACCAAACGAAAAACCCCATTTCCTAGGAACAACTAAAACAATATGTGTTGTTGACATTGTTCTCACACTAAATCCAAAATGCCATGTTTACTGAGAAGAAAATTGATTTTTCCAGCCAAAACCAGAGCACCATCTTTAAAAACTATATATATGGAAGGCTACTAATGAAACTGAAAATTTCTTTTGTTTGACCTTAATATATGTCCCAAGGAAGAAATAAAATGGAGAGATATCTAGCAATGTAAATCCCAGTCAACGGAACATTTTAATCACCATATTTTCCTGTAAGCCATAGATGGTATTATAGAATTCAAGGAGGAAATTGCAGCCACCTCATGCAGAGGAGTTTGAAGGCTACCTTTCCAAACTACCATTTATCTGTGAAATTTGAGACTTGGATCTACTTAAAGGATTTCTAGGTCTTTGTGTAGTGATGTTTACACATGTATTTTTAAGAAGTTTACCATATGATGGCAGAAACACTCAACTATAGCTTGTTACACAACATCCACAGCAGATGGCTGTGAATAGAGGTTACAGTATTATATAAGGGATGGAAGTGTGAATAGCACTCTCTTGCTGGTGAGCCCACTCTGCCATGAGCGCTGGGTTCATCTCAGTGCCTGAATGAGAGGCGGTGCAGCACTTTCCCTAAACAAGCACCTTCTTAAGTGATGAGCCTCTGAAACACTGACTGCTTCTCTTACAAACATGTTATGGTTTCCTAAATCTGCTGTTGGCCATCCCGTGTCTGGAAAACCTTAAGTATAAAAATAGCTTGAAGTGACACTCTGGAAGTGTCTAATTTAGCCTTTTAGTCTAAGTAACTAACTTCTCTGATTTGCATACTTATCATATGGATGAAATCATAGAATCATAGAACAACCAGGTTGGAAGAGACCCACCGGATCATATGAGTCCAACCATTCCTATCAAACACTAAACCATGCCACTCAGCACCTTGTCCATCTGTCCCTTAAACGCTTCCAGGGAAGGTGAATCAACCACCTCCATGGGTAGCCTGTTCCAGTGCCCAATGACCCTTTCTGTGAAAATTTTTTTCCTAATGTCTAGCCTAAATCTCCCCTGGAGGAGCTTCTGGCCGTTTCCTCTTGTCCTGTCCCCTGTCACTTGGGAGAAGAGGCCATTGCCCTCCTCTCTACAACCTCCTTTCATGTAGTTACAGAGAGCAACGAGGTCTCCTCTCAGCCTCCTCTTCTCCAGGCTAAACAACCCCAACTCTCTCAGCCACAGAATCACAGAATCACAGAATAACCAGGTTGGAAGGGACCCATCGGATCATCAAGTCCAACCATTCCTATCTAACACTAAACCAAGTCCCTCAAGACCTCATCCACCCGTGCCTTAAACACCTCCAGGGAAGGTGAATCAACCACCTCCCTGGGCAGCCTATTCCAATGCCCAATGACCCTCTGCGTGAAAAACCTCCTCCTAATCTCCAGCCTAAAACTCCCCTGGCGGAGCTTGAGACCATTCCCTCTTGTCCTGTCCCCTGTCACTTGGGAGAAGAGGCCAGCTCCCTCCTCTCCACAACCTCCTTTCAGGAACTTGTAGAGAGTAATGAGGTCTCCTCTCAGCCTCCTATTCTCCAGGCTAAACAACCCCAGCTCTCTCAGCCGCTCCTCATAGGGTCTGTTCTCCAGCCCCTTCACCAGCCTCGTTGCTCTTCTCTGGACTTGCTCCAGAGCCTCAACATCCTTCTTGTGGTAAGGGGCCCAGAACTGAAAACAGTATTCATGTAGCGGCCTCACCAGTGCTGAGTACAGAGGGAGAATCACCTCCCTGGACCTGCTGGTCACACCATTTCTGATACAAGCCAGGATGCCATTGGCCTTCTTGGCCACCTGGGCACACTGCTGGATCATGTTGAGTCAGCTGTTGACCAACACCCCCAGGTCCCTCTCCTCCTGGCAGTCTTCCAGCCAGGCTTCTCCCAGTCTGTAGCTCTGCATAGGGTTGTTGTGCCCCAATGATGAAGACATTGAACAGGACTGGACCTAGCACTGAGCCCTGGGGAACCCCACTTGTCACTGACCTCCAGCTGGACTTAACACCATTTACCACCACTCTCTGGGCCCGGCCATCCAGCCAATTTTCTACCCAGGAGAGTGTGTGCCTGCCCAGGCCAGAGGCTGACAGTTTCCGCAGCCGTTCCTCATAAGGCCTGTTCTTTAGCCCCTTCACCAGCTTTGATGCTGTTGTCAGTCTCCAACTATCTCTCAGAACTTCTCTGATTTTGTCTGGATGGACAGCGTACAATCAGTCATTTGACTTATCAGATCACATTTGCAGGCCTGCTAAGAGTAAAATATGAAGCATCCATAGTTCTTCATGCTCAGCGAGAAAAGTATAAGCAAAGATGGGTTATCACAACGTGACATGTAGGAAAATTGCATAAAACATGACAGTGATTTATCTGAAAAGCATTTGTTTTGTCGAGTTCTGTCTTTGTACATTACCTACTCAGTTTTCCAAATAGCATTTCACTTCAGCAATGCAGTTTCACTGTAATTCAGTGATTCAGTCATGCTTTTGTTATTAAATACATCAGATTAGTTGAGATGGTACAGTATAGGTTTCCTAACCATGTCATAACCTTTTTCAGGAGCTAGCAGGAATGCATGGAGAAAAGGGATGGATTTCTCTTACTGGCAGCTAATCTCATACCTTTGAACATTTGTGTATTAAATTTAGGTCTGCACCGGGTGTTTTACCTTCTCCTCTATGTGGTTCTGTGTTAAAATTATTCTAGTCAAGCATGCAGCAGTGTGTGTACAGATAAATCACAAGGTTGTGAGGTACATGATATACTGATCTGTCCTGTCTGCAGTACAGTTAGGTGACTGTATGTAATAAACAGCAGGAAGACAAATTCTGCACTGATTCTTACAGGCACAAAGCTCAAGATCAGTCCAATACACTAAGTGTCTTGAGAACAAAAGCATTAAGGGGCTCATACATGAGACCTAACGTTTCTTCCAAGAGGATTTCTGCTGAGTGTCCTTATCATCTTCCCCAAACTAATACTTCATAAGCTCCTGTGTTCTTAACTGATCTTCTCTCTTTGCATTAGGTCTATTCTCCACTGCAAGAAGGCTTATAAAGGCAATTATTGTTAGACTCTTCATTTCATGTGGAGGTTCTACTAGTGTTTAGTCAGCTCATTTGAACTATCTCTGCTTATTAAGGAAAACTTGGAATAAGTATATCATTCAATATTAATGCAGTAAGTGCTCTGTGTTGTTGTGAAGGCCAGATGCTTTGGGCATAAGGTGCAGGTATACGTATCTTCCCAGGGTAATGGCAGTCTTACTGAGAACATTAGGAGTCAGCGTTAATGAGAGTTTGATTACCCATCTAAGTAATTATTTTCTTCTAAGAAGAAAGTACTGAGTCTCTCAAAGACGGGGCTCATTTCTTAGGCCTTCCATAACAATCATATTTGGCAACAGCAATTTCTGGTTAAAATTTTACTGTACAAACACAGCAATTTCTGAAACTATTATTCCCTGGATCACAATGATCAAATGGTAAAATCTGAGTCTCGCTTAAACCCGTACATGTTTCATGAATGAATCCTTTAGAAATAGATCACATTGTCATATCATGACTTTTGTTCCATGTATGGCTACTGTTTTGCTCGAGGTTTTTGCATTGACTATTCGTGGGATGATGTTGCTAACCATGAGGGATACGTATTCATTTTTTTAAGTGATAAGTTTTATCATAGAATAGTTTATAAAAAGACAAACCAGATCAGCGTTGTCCCCAGAGCAAACCAAAGAACAGATTGTAACAGGCAGTTCTTAATATTGGGAGGAGTTGATTCACTTTAGCCTTTTCAGAAAGCACCTTGCTCCCAGGGCTCCTGGCTCTTTACTCTCACTGCAAGCACCAGACGAAGTCCAACTGTTTGCTGCCATCATCAGCCACAGGGTTAGAACAGGCCTGGAAACAGAAAGTTTCTATGGTTACTTCAGCACACAGACTGAGTAACAAGTTTGACAATCTGCCTCTGAATGGTCATATGAAGAAAGCAGTGCTGAACTGCTGAACAACTGAACATAATGGCCAGCCTCTGCCTTTCATTGCCCATTTCATTTTTGTGAGCATTTCTGCTTTTTAATCTTTTTTCTGTCTTCCCTAATCATTTTAGCATCTCAGCTGGCATATCATCATCAAAAGGAAATTATTTGAGTGTTTTAAATATTCTGCTGTTTAATGTACCTGCTCTGTCTTTCTTGCCCCACTTGCCTTAGTTTCCTACTCTTTAGTTTCCTCTTATTTTTCTTGCCTTCTATTCTGATATGTCTACTTTATTTTCTTCCCTATTTGAGGAGGTTTTCCCCTTCAGCATCTGAATTATATTTCTCTTAGTGACTCTTCACTCCCTGCTAATCACTGCTGCCACTCAATACTTGCCACATGTTTTTGCTGTAATTTCTTCCCACATTGTCACTGCAGCGCCTCTTGGAAAACAGGATTTGACTCCTTGCTCTGCTTCACCTGTTTCCCATCTTCCAAATGAATGTCTAAATCACAAATTGCTTTTCATATGCTGTCTGGTGTATCTCATTTGGGCTTCCTTTTCTTCCTTATATATCATTTTTGCTTTTGCCACATAATGGAATAGAATATATAAATTGCAGTGTTATTTAGTTATTATTTCACTGTTTGTGAAAGTCAGCATCTAAATTTAACCTGGTTTCTTGGTGTTTTGCTGTTATTGCTATTTTTTTAATAAAAATGACTTTTTATCCCTTGGAAAAAGGTTGTATTTTCAACACCGAAGCTTTTTACGTGCCTCAACAGTACTGTTACTGGAAAAGCTTTTTCATAAGCTTGTTCAGAAGAGAACAGATATGATCTGATTACAGAATCAATGCAGGGTTGGAAGGGACCTCTGGAGTTCATCCAGTCTACTCCTCTGCTAAAGTAGGGTCACCTCAAGCAGATTGCACAGGCATGTGTCCAAGTGGACTTTCAATATCTCCAGAGAAACAACTCTTTGGGAAGCCTTTTCCAGTGCCCCCGTCACCCTCACAGTACAGATTATTTTCCTTGTGTTCAGTTATAACTTCCTAGGCTCCAGTTTGTACATGTTGCTCTTGTCCTGTTGCTGGGCGCTATTGAGAAGAGTCTTGACAACCTCCCCTTAGGTACTGATAAGCATTAGTAAGGTCCCCTCTCAGTCTTCTCTTTTCCATGCTGAACAGACCCAGGTCATAGAATCATAGAACAACCAGGTTGGAAGGGACCCATCGGATCTTCTAGTCCAACCATTCCTATCAAACACTAAACCAAGTCCCTCAAGACCTCATACACCTGTGCCTTAAACACCTCCAGGGAAGGTGACTCAACCACCTCCCTGGGCAGCCTATTCCAATGCCCAATGACCCTTTCTGTGAAAAACTTCCTCCTAATCTCTAGCCTAAGGTCTCTCAGCCTCTCCTTGTAAGAGAGATGTTTCAGCCCCCTCATCATGCTCCTGACCTCCACTGGTCTCTCTCCTTGTCTTTCTTGAGCTGGGGAGCCTACTGGACAGAGTACTCCAGATGGAGACAACTCTACCACCTTGCCTTGTTGTCCTGCCTTCTCTAAAAAAGTGCATAGCCATCTGTAACAACATTCCTGTCAGGTGAGATATCTCACCATGTCTCCTTAACTGCAATGAGATGATAACCCTGCAACCACCCACAGATCTCTAGTTCTTCCTGCTTATTCCCCATGCTGTGTGCATTGGTGCACAGTCATTTAAGAGATGTAATTGTACATGTAAGATTTTGTGAAAGGATGCAAGAGGATCCACTATAGCCATACACAAATTTGATATGGTTCGTCTTCTGGTTCATGTCGTGGAAGGCAGCCAAGGAACATTTTTTGTTGCTCTGACTGGCCTGGGTTGTTTCCTAGCTGATTGTGGTGGTGTGAGCATTGGCCTTTTGGACTCCACCCAAGTCCTTCAGTTTGAAGCCTGCTTCTCCAAGTTGATCAGCCTGCTGCCAAAGAGTCCTGTGATTCTTCACATGGGGATTCCATCCCTCCCTAGCTGGATATAGTAATCAAAGAATGTCCTATTGTCATAAAAACCAAAACCGTCACGGTGGTGCCAGCCACATAGCCAGGAGCTGGTATGCATTATGTAACAATTTCTGTCTTCCTGCTTCCCTACAGCTGGTAAAATGGAGGAAAAGATAACTTAAGCACCAATATTTATCACTTACAACCTCAGGGTTTTATAATCTTCATTGATTCTGCCCAGGTTCTGGCTTGTAATGTCATCACGCCCACGAGAAAGAGATAGATAGATAGATAGTAGTCTGCAGTTTTGAGAAGTTGTGGCACGCTCTTGGCAATGTCTCACATCTTATCTCCTGGAAGGCACCATACCTCTTGTGAATTCCCTGATTGATTAAGGAAAAGAGGACCAAAATTAGCTGAGAACAGAGTATTTGTTCATTATAGAAACACATAGTTAAAGCATTCGACTTAATTATTTGCATTATTCTGTGCTTTACCTCACAAACTCAAAATGTTCTTGATAGTGAGATGATCTGCCATCTTTCAATTCTCTGGATTTAATTACTCATCCTGAAAAGACACTTTCTATGAAGCTGAACATCTCTTATCACAGCAGGCTGGCTCCTGCCGGAGCTCCAGCCTCTCCCTGAACAGCTCCATCTGCAGCTGATGGACAGTTCAGTACACTGATGGGAGGAGAGGCTAGTTTTGAAGGAACTTGTTGGTCTGTGAGGGCTAACAGTTATAAATATGTGTATATATATATATATATATATCACTATGTAAAAATGAATGTAATTTTGTTACTGTAAGCCTTTAAGTATTCCATCCTGCTTTAGTTGTCTTTGAACATCTTGTTCAGTGTCACCTAGGTCAGATCTGCATTGAGGGCAGAGACATTGACCCTGCTGTGTTGGCAAAATCTCTCAAACGCAGAGATACTTAGCTGAACTCAGTGAGTTGACACCTCACTTTGGCACCTTTGTTGATGTTTCAGACTTTTTTAAGTTTTTGTTTTCTATGTGCCTGCTGTTGTACATAATTGACGTGCTTTGGTAGATTACTGCAATCTTGTTTGTTTGAAGTAGGATAGATTTAAGCTTGTTAAGTACAAGCATCCAAGAGAGTAGTAGTTACTATAAAAGGAAGAATATAAATCCCTGTACGCAGAGAGAGGCTGAAGGTTACTCTTTAGAATAAATATCTATTCCCTAATATGTATCAAACATGTAAGGTGATTCCTATTGTTGTGGAACCATCAAAAGAGAGTAAGACTGATAAAAGATAAAGTCTATCCTTGCTTATCTCCAATATACTTTACACTCTGGATGTAGTAATGCAAAACTGACTTTTGCATGTGGTCAAGTGTGTGTGCTGAATCTTCATGCTATAAATCCTGTCAGCTCTTCTGAGTTGTTGTATTAGATTCTGGTTGCTCGGTATATTCTCTGCTCAAACTAAACAAAGAAATTACCATTTCTTTAATACACAGCAAGGACAATGTGTCAGGTAGAAAGCTGGTAAATGGACAAAGGCAAATAACTTTTTTTTTTGGCATGATGCATGTTTCCACTCAGGGTATGTAAGGGAAACTGATGGATCAGACCTAGTATCAATCTCATCAATTTTTGTTTTCTTATAGCTGTTCACTTTGCAGTCATGAGTAATTCTAATTTGAATTCATGTTGAGTTGAGCACAGCAGAGCTTTCATACAGTAATAGAGGTATAAACTCTACATTGGTTTTCACAATTTATTCCTTAAAGACAAAAGCAAATGTCACATGAAAAAAACCAAGTCTGTTAGCTGCCAATATCTGTCAGTGTGTCACGAAAGCAGGATAGTATTCAGAATTTAGACTCATTTTTGCATAAGCCAATATTTGCTATCCAATTTGGTTTTGCAGAAGACTCTTTTCCTGCAATTTACTTGAAAAATATGGTGTATTCCTAGCTTTGTATAGCTGCCACTTTTGTGACTAAGGGATGACCCTACTTCATGGGTTTCTAAGCAGAAAGATAACAAGTTAGGCCCAGTTGGGGTAGTGGTAAGGACACTTTCTTAAGGTGTCAACAACTATGATAGTTGTCACTAAATATAGAGATGCATCTGCTTGGGGAGATTGGGACCCGTTTCAGTTTGTTCTTGTTTCATGAGCTCTTTGTGCCTGTGCAGGTACAGTCAGAATAACCCTTTTCTCCCTCCAGGATTTCCTTCTTCAACCTGCATCAGGTAGAAACCTTGTACCAGAAGATGTTGTGAAAGCAACATAGGCTCTTACATGGTTTTTCATATCACTCTATAGATAACCTTAAGTTTCCTACGTAGTTAATGGGGGGAGATGTACTTTTCTGCTGTACTAGAGGCTAATCAGAATATGACAAGTTAGGCAAAAACCACATTTAGCTGTTATGAGCTGTTATAGAGGATATTAGCTCTTCTGACTACTAAGAAGCTTCAGTGGGACAGTCTGATGAAGACTTGCGCTCAGCTTCCTCAGTCATAGTTATTCTGTGTCTGGCTGCTTCTTAATAACCAGAAATTATCCAGTATTTGTTAAGGTAGATATGCACTGAGACCAGACATGTTGACCCTGCTGCATTAGCAAAACATCTCAATTGCAGAGATTTCTTTCTTTTTTCTTACCCCAACCCTTTTCACAATTTTACTGTAAGAGAAATCTAAGAAAGAAAAAGAAAAAAATAAATATATATATTTCGTTTTGGGATTGGTGGAAGTAGACCTTGCTAAGATTTTAATTTAGGATTCTTTAAGTATACCTTAACTATGAATAGAATAATGCAAAATCAGCAACCTCCTTCTTGGGTTGATAATGCTCAGTACTTTTGAAATCAAAATATTTTTCTAAAACTTGGCAGGATGTTAGTAGTTAACCACTGTTATTCTTATGTTGCACATAATATCCAGATCTTTCTACACAACACTGCATAGGACTATCAGGATCAACAATGTAGAGTAGTTTTTTGTTGTTGTTATCATTTATTTTTGAGGGTGGTTTGTGGGTTTGATTTTTTTTTTTTAAAGCGTACTATGGGATCAGGTTTTGACCAGGCAGAGAGAATTGCTGAAAAGAATTCCAAATGAACCTTTGCTTGCCTAGAATAGAACCTGGAAAGTCTGCTGTATATTTTAACTTCTGAGCTGAGTTTGTCTTGAAAATGAAAATTACTTAAGTCTTAAAATGATAATTACTCAGGGTTAGAGTGGTCAACAGGTATAAAAAGGATGTTGATGATCTCTGCCTTTCACTCCTGACCCTAGATTACATGGTTTGGAGCAACTGGGCTTTAAAGTTTTTCTTGTCTTGATCTTTCGTACACAAATGTTCCTACTAATGTCTAGTAAGTATGTGCTGAGATAAAACAAAATTGTTAATAGTTACAGCTCATCCTTACAATGTACATTACTTTTAACAATGCTGTCTTTCATCAGCTGTCAAGTTGGCTGTTAGAGCCACAATCTTTAGAATTAGTCCATTGGAATTACCCCAAGGATTCCCTTGTTGAATTAATCTGAATACCATCTACGCATTTTTCACTGGAACAACTGGTATGTCTTGCTGCATAAAAAAAATTAAAATGTATCAGCTTTGGGGAGGACAAATCTAAAGTGTATGACTTAGAATCCTTTGCTTAACACGTAGGTGTGCTGAAAATCATTTAAAGTTGATTGCAAAAAGAGGATTTGAATAAGCTTTTAATAAGGGACAGGACATGCACATTGAGAATTTATGGCACTTGCTTTTTGTCCTATCTACTATGGCTTTTGCTGCTTTTTCATAACCAGTTTCTCATGGTACAATACTCTCTTACCCCAAGATATAGGAAGAAATCCTTCAGTGCCTTACAGATATTAAAGCTGATGAGTAGTTTGGTGAACAGGGTAGCAGATGGTCTGTGTGAGCAGCAGAAAGAGCAGCAGCAAAGAAAATAATATTGCCAAGAGTGGTAGTAAAGTTTAAGAAGCCGTAAGTGTAACTGTGGTCTAAAAATTAGCTAGGGAGTTTGGAAAAATGTGGTGCCAGTGAAGTAATTAATGATTTTTGCCTAAGTATGTCCATTTATTTTCTTTATGCAAAATCCATTATCAGCAGATTATAATATTTATAGTGGGAGTGGACAAATGTTGAAGTAGTAGGTTGCTTGCTCAAAAAAAAAAAGGCAAAACCAAATCAGAGGCGATACAAAACAATTTCAGATGAGTTTTGTGGGGTTTTAATTATGAAAGACCACAGAGCAGTAGGGGTAGAAGGACAGAAGGAGCAGTCATTCTCAAGGTAATGGATGCAAACAAACTTGGACCTCAGGTCTGCAGAGCTCTGGCTGCTAATGCTACCTGGGGCTCATGGTCAGAATCTGGATCCAGGGTCAGGCAGATTGCTGAAGAGGGACTTTGGGTTGTTCTGAAAGATTTCAGAGTGTCTTCAAGTTACAGGCCATAAATAGCTAGAAGAAAAAAGAAAATCAAAATAGGATGAGAACAGACACCTTTGAATTCTGGTACAGGTTTACAATCAAGAATTCAGTTCTGAACTCCTCTCTCTATTTCAGTGGTTTTTATTGATAAAAACTGAAAAAACACTGCATGAAGCTGTCAGGTTTGGATTGGGACTGCTATGGTTCTTTATTTTGCTCCCTGTTGATCATGAAAAAGGCATACACAGAAATTTTTATTGTTTTCACACAATTTGTACAGAATGGGGCATTTACACCAGGAAAAAGTGCAAAAGAATAAGTAAATGTCTGGGAAAGAAGCAGTGTATGCCCAGTACATTTCCTGTGTAGCTGAAATGTAGTTGTTTTGTATGCTAAGTGGGAGGTGCTTAGATCCTCAGATTGTCACATACTTTTTTCTCTTGCTACACAAACTGATATATGACAGGAACTTTCCTGTCAGAGTATTTTTTATTTCTTGCTTATTTTCAAGGAAGGACAAGATTCCCCTGTCAGAGCATTTTTATTTCTTGTTTATTTTCAAGGGTGGGCTGCTGGCCTGGGAGATAAGACCCGTCTGCCCCAGACTCTGGGAGAGGAAAAAAAAAAAAGAAGGGGAGCTTCGGGAGACATCTCCCCTCAGGATGACCATAAATCCTTCTCCGAAGATATGAGCTAACACCACGATGTTGCTGTCTGGCTTGTAAAATTCCTGAATTAATTGCATGTCTTTTGAAGTCTTTGTTTAACTGTAGAAGCTTGGGTCTTTAAAAACCTCTGGAATAATCAAGTCATGATCACTCCAATTTGGCATGGGGCGACCGCTGATCGATCAGCTATGAATTTTTACGCGCATTTATTTTTACAATTTTTAACAAACATTTATCACAGAATCACAGAACAACCAGGTTGGAAGGGACCCATCAGATCTTCTAGTCCAACCATTCCTATCTAAATTATCTAAATTATTCCTATCTATAATTATATAAATTATGTTGCTAGCAACTCTGCCTCATCATCTTAGCAAAATGTTTTGGACCCTAACAATATAGTTTCTATTTTTTCATTGATAGCAGTGAAGAAAAACCAGTTTGTTTCTGCTCTAACATTTGTTGGCTTAGAAAACAAATTTATATAGCATACTACGGTCAAAGAATAAAGTACTGCATTATCCATGCCAGTACTGCGAAATGCATAATGTTTTTTTCTGAAGAAGAAGCCAGACTCACTGGAGAAATTTATTTGGTTTTATATTTATCTGTAAACTTGGATCAGTTGCACAGCAGTTTGATTGACTGATGTGGCTTCTGTTTGGTGTGCATCCAAATATACTTGTTTATTGTGTGCTCCTGTTATTATCCATAAATCTCTCAAGCTGTAGGTACCAGCAGCTGCACCACTGTTTGAATGTAAAACAATGCATCTGCTGGGTAAGAATGCAAAATCACTTACGCAAAAGGAAAAAGTAAAGGTAGAAAGTGAAAAATTAATAGTAGAGTTTTGGCACCTCTGGGCATTCAGTAGTATTTAGGGTTCTGTATGTTTTAAGTCAGTTTTTGGAATCATACATAGGCTCTTTAATTAACTTCTTAAAGCCTTTGCACCTGGGGGCAAATGAATGGTTGATGACATTTTTTGTATGCAATTTAATGGCTTTGAGATTTTTTCTTTTCTTTGTGTCTTAGGTCATATTTACAGTGCATGCCTTGGTTTAGTTTCCTTGTTAGTGGATAGAATATTTGCAAACAGACATTTTACTGGCTAAGTTGTAATGGGTAGAAGGGTGAGTATTTCGTGAGATGGAAACTATTTGTAGCTGATTCCCTTTCCAGCATCTGGCTGTCTCAAGGAGAGGGACTGTTACTGGGAGACCTTAGAAACGGATGCAGGGTTGTGAAGAAATAGCTGACCTGAAAACCTATGCAGAACTTCCCCAGAATCCATACTTGGATTACTTGTGTGCATTTTGATTGTTCCTGAGTGCAACTCGTGCGAGTGCAACTCTTGCAAATTCAACAGAGCTTAAGAGTTCAACAACCCTTTCTAAATGGTGCTACTAGGCACGTTGAGTGAGAAGTTATCAGTATTCTTATGAAATGTCATTAGCGATACCAGATTGGTTGCCAGGTGCTTGGTTTACAATCCTCTTGTTATCAGCTGTGTTAATTAATAACTTTTGTTATTAGTTTTCAAAAAAAAAAAAAGCTTTTATCAACACTGAAGTTGGTTGAAAGCCAGAGAGACCCTAAGCACTGAGTCATCGCATTAAAGAAGAGAAGATATGTAGGACTTCCAGTGCCAAACAGGGAGGGGATGTCCATTGGGTGACAAGAATATCAACTGGGAAACAAAAGACTCAATGTGTACCTTTTTGTTTGCTTGTTCATTTGGGTGGGGTTTGTTTTACAAAGTCAAATAGTTTTATCTGATTATACTTCTTCCATGGAGATTTGTTATAAACATTTGTAGGACTACTGCTTGACACGCTGCCCAGGGAAGTTGTGGAATCTCCTTCTCTGGAGACATTCAAACCTGACTGGAGACATTCCTGTGCAACTTACTTGAGGTAAACTTGCTTTTTTGGGAGTAGTTGGACTGGGTAGTTGGACTTCGAGCGACGAGGCTGGTGAAGGGGCTGGAGAACAGACCCTATGAGGAGCGGCTGAGAGAGCTGGGGTTGTTTAGCCTGGAAAAGAGGAGACTGAGAGGAGACCTCATTACTCTCTACAACTACCTGAAAGGAGGTTGTAGAGAGGAAGGTAATGGCCTCTTCTCCCAAGTGACAAGGGACAGGACAAGAGGGAATGACCTCAAGCTCCACCAGGGGAGATTTAGGCTAGAGATTAGGAGGAGGTTTTTCACACAGAGGGTCATTGGGCATTGGAATAGACTGCCCAGGGAGGTGGTTGATTCACCTTCCCTGGAGGTGTTTAAGGCACGGGTGGATGAGGTCTTGAGGGACTTGGTTTAGTGTTAGATAGGAATGGTTGGACTAGAAGATCCGATGGATCCCTTCCAACCTGGTTGTTCTGTGATTCTGTGATTCTGTGGGTGAGCTCTGGCAGTACCTTCCAGCACATCCATTCTGTGGTTCTGTAGTTCTTGAAAATGCAATCAGTGAGTTTCAATGTTTAATGGTAATATACGTCAGGCCAGTTGCTGATGGCATTGGACTGCGCTTGGTTAAATGCTAGAACAGGGCAAAATTTTAAAGATGTGTTTGTTCATACTGCACGGGGTACTTCTAACCCTTCTGTTTTCAGTGAGAAGCATATTGATTGTAGTCTTTTTCTCTTTTTAAATCTAACCTTTGAAAATTAATTTCCACAGGGTGTGTATATATATTTGTTACTTTATGCCCTTACTCTAAGCAAAAGCCAGATATTTTCACAAAATTATTCTTACTCTTTTATTACTTATCTTTGCAATGTATGAGCCAAATAAAAACCATAGCATATGCTTAAAAGTATAATTTGAAGACATAGTGCATTTGAACTTAATTTATGTCTCAGTTTCCTGAGTTTTTACTGAAGTCACACAAAGGGAATGGAAGCATTGTGTTTCCCTGTCTAGGAATTCTACCTTCATGAGACTTCTCTGCTATCAATTCCATTGTGATATAAGGCAATTGGAGCAGCCTCTTTTTGGTCATCGTCAGAGAGTAGGCAGTCTGTAAAAGAAACTTATCTTGCATATGGCAAAGCAACTCACAAGTTTTTCTTGTTTGTACATGAAAGGAAAATTAGAAGCCTGTGAAATCAGCCTGATTATTACAGTGGAGAAAATATGACCTGTCAGTATATAAATGTAATGGTCACTAGTGCTGTGAACCACTTGGATATGGAGTGTCCTTTAAGTTAAATGCTTATTTGCTTCTTGCTAATTGCCGTTGACAGTACATTTAAATTACTGTGCCATTTTTCCAACTGCAGTCTATGAGTTTTAATCTACACTTTTCTGATCTGACTGATAATTTTGTGCTGTAACAGTGTTTTACAAATAATAATTTATTCGTGAGAAATTTATTTGGTATGGGGCTGTGCAACTTCCAAGGTAATTTCTGCAATGCACTGCATACTAAGCTTGTCTTGTGGTTGAATGAGGAAATACCCAAGCAAATGCTAAATTAATTAGGTCAGGTTGTGGAAGCAGTTTAACTGTAGCAGTACAGAGCTCAGCAAAAACCAATTAATCTGCTTACTTGCATAAATAGTACTATTCTGCCTGTTGTCTCCCTAAAGAAGAAAAGCAATTTTGTTCGTCTTCAACCCAGTTACTCTCGTGGGCCCTTTTTCAACATAATTTATGTGTATTAATCACAGCCTAGTGTTCTTCCTTGTCTGTCCTTACTGCATTATTCTAATCTGGTTTGAGTGGATGACAAATCTAACAACAAAAGAACAAAGTTCAAGGTCAAAAAGGACCTTTTGGGTCTTGGGGGTATCTTCAAAAGTAAATAAAGAACGAATCTATTGTGTAATTAATTTGGAGAACTTATGTCACCATAAAATCACTTCAGAAAAAAAATGGGTTGCTGTCTTTATAAAGTTCTCTACTAGTAGGTTAAACTTCCCTGATGGGCTTTTTTCATTATTGACTAATTAAGCAAAGAGTTCTGTTCATTTATTGCCCTTATACTCACAAAGCTCCTTTTTAGTATCTGTGTTCAGCATGTCCTTTAGAAAATAAATTTTCTTGGGTTTTGTAGTCTTGCATTTAAATCTCCACCCTGTATCATGTGATTATAGGGGTTTTGAGTCCATTGCATATAATGACAATGATAGTTTTGACCCAAGGGCTTGGCCAGAACTGAAGACTCTGTGAAATTAGCAGTTAGAAAGATAAGCTGGTAATACCCAGATATATTTGGTGCAGTTATGCTTGCAATGGAATGAGCAAATTCTCTTGTCTGAATAGGACAGATCAAACAAAAGGATGTTATTCACCACTCCAGCAGTAAAGCTTCTAGAGAAGTGCCTTTCCCATCACTTTCTCCTAGACCTCCATAATTTCTGCCTTATACACTCCTGCTTTGGTACTGCCTTCCTGCTTCTCTCTTGTATAACTTGGCAAAACATTGCATATGCTTGGTGTTTTCCTCTGCTCCAGAGGACCAGACATTGAGTTCTCTCTAACCGATCTCACTCTCTGCTTAAGTGATGAACAACCAGAATACTTTTCTATCCTATAAGTCTGCCTTTAACTTATGCACCACGTATCTGAGGCTAAAATACTTTATGTAATGTAGCCTTTAAAAAAAACCTATCAGCATCACTGAATCTTAGAGTATCTTCTCTTTCTAAATATCTGTGTCACTGCTGATAGATTTCCTTAATCCACTTTTCACAGTTGTAGCAAATTGCTAACTTTTTTTTTTCCCTTGCACACACTTTATTCTTGCAAATGCTCTTGAAAAATCACCGAGGGCACTGTGGAAGCTGCCATTGTAGTAACGTAAACCAATGCACTAATTGTAAACAGTTCTATTAAATTATACTGTCACGGTGTCTGTTCTAATTAAAGTTATAACATTTTTTGTATAGGCTATACAGATCTATATAGTAAACTGGAGAGAATGGGTCCTTGACAGTTCTGTTAAAAGGCAAATTATATTTCTTCATGGCATAATTTAAGAAAAAATATAAGCAGACAGCCTGTTTTTCTAAGATGAATATGCACTGAAGTACAGAATTTAACAGTAAACTGCTATCAAGAATTACTGCAAAGATTTTACCTTTTTATCACAATCACAAAAGCATCTTTTTCAGTTAGATTAAACGCTTCTTGAAAGTGAAGGACCAGCATGGATAAATGGGATTAACTTAATCTGCTTGTATGAGAATGTTATGCTGCTCCCTGCTGAGTGCCTTCTTTTTTTCCTTTTTCAGTATTCCAAGTCAGAGTGGGACAGTGTCTGACCAGAAAAGGCAGAAGGTGTGATGTCTGTTTTTCTGTTTGGCACATTTGCTGTTCCACTTTCATTTTGTGGCAGAGCAGAGTATCCTGACACTGAAACTTTTGCAGACACTTAAAATATCATCACCATGTTTCTCTCAGGATCAAATGTAAAATAGTGGAAAGTCATAGTCACATTCCAGTGTGAGATTTTTATATGCAAATAATCAGCAGAAAAGCACAGTGTATGCTGGCACCTCCAAATTTAATCCCTCTGATTTTGTAGTCTTTGAGAAATAGTATAAATATCCTGGCCAGACCACAGGCACTTTGAAACTTTGAGTGTTTGGGAAAAATACCATCATCATTATCTTAGGTTAGGTCACAATAGACAAAGGCTTCAAATTGAATGTATTATTCATGTCAGAGAAATGTATTACAAAGAGATCAAAAATAGATGGCTTAGTGTTTGAATTCTTTGAAAATGGTTTATCATGCATGTGGTGGACACTGTTCTGTGAGGGGTCCGTACTGTGGGGCTTGGAGACCTCATCTGTCAGAGCTGTGTTGTAAAGACGTTCAGCTAGTGCTCCATCCTGCAGTGGTGGTAAGCTCTGTTGTGTTTAAAGCCTAAAAATACCCACTGAAGTAAATGCAGTGTCCTGACATGGTGACACATCTTGCAACCAATTAATTTGTTTATAAACATATTTTTTCAAGAAATAGATGAAAACTGTCATTGGTACCAATGACATGACAAAACATACATTTACTGATAAAAGACATGGAAGGGCAAATCCAAATGTAAGATATTCCTGTCTGCTATCAATGTAGCAAATGAATAGGCCTTGTAATAGGTCTTTTCCTTATAATTCAGTGCAAACAATCCTTTAATATAACATACTTTGCATTTAATGGCCATAGGCAGAGAAAGCAGAAATTAGCCCAACCAGTGAAAAGCAGTGAATAGAATACATTGTTGTAACATTAATTGAGATATATGCCAATTAATCTAATACATTTTTTTCATCATGACAGAGTTTGATTTGTATTATTATTGTTATGATTAATTTTTCCTTGTCGTGGTGGAGATAGATTTAGTAATGTCCAGTTAGATGCAATGTGTTTTGGGTCAATGCATTTCATAGAAACTAAACAACCCCGGTCTCCCCCATCCAAGTTCTGTGGTCATCCAAAGGGGAAAACTGGGAAGAATATTCTCTCATTTGCTCAAGAGGCAAGCTTTTATCCTCAAAACTGCAATTTCTTAAGAAAATCTCTATAAAGAAAATAAACACTTCGTTTTGTTTTACTTCGTTATTTTGCTCTGCGGTATGTTTAATTTTGTTAAAGTCAGCTTAATGGACTGTAAGAAAAGGAAAATGTGCAACTGCAGAGCAGCTAATGAGACTCCATCACAGTGACACAAGCTTCAGCCAGGCAGGCTGTGTGCCTTTTCGTTACAGCATTTGGCTTAGCTGTCTTCAGCCATTTATATTAGTGCTTAATGTGTTACTCTGCTGCTGACTGAGAACACCTTCCAGAAGTAAGGTTTATGTTGCAGACCTCAACTTGTGTCCATTCTTCAACAAGCATTGTTTCTCCAGGTACTGTGGCAACTGGGAGACAAGCATTTAGTACCTCATATACAATTACTCTGTGTTTAAACTTGCTTGAATGGCATACAGAACATGTAAAGGAAGTCCATAAGACATCAAAATTACTATTGTAAGCTGTCATGACAATCTAAACAGCATTAGCAAACGTAAAATATAAACAAATAATAAAAATTATTTATATTACTATGATCTACACAAAAGATGAGAAAAGTGCAGCACATGACTGCATTTATTTTATGGCTAGATACATACATAACTTGTAATCATCTTAACATGATTTTGTAGACGTATCTTGCCCAACTAGACACGCACAAGTCTGTGGGGCCGGATGGGATCCACTCAAGAGTTTTGAAGGAGCTGGCAGACGTGCTGGCCAAACCCCTTTCCATCATCTTCCAGCAGGCCTGGCTGACTGGGAAAATTCTACTGGACTGGAGGCTGGCTGATGTTGTGCCCATCTATAAGAAGGGTCACAGGGAGGATCTGGGGAACTACAGACCTGTCAGTCTGACCTCAGTGTCAGGGAAAGCCATGGAACAGGAGATCTTGAGTGCTATCAAGAAGCACATGCAAGAGAACTGGGTGATCAGATCCAGTCAACATGGGCTCACGAAAGGCAGGTCTTGCCAAACTAACCTGATTGCCTTTTATGATCAAGTGACTCAACTGCTGGATGAGGAAAAGGCTGTGGATGTGGTCTTCCTGGACTTCAGCAAAGCCTTTGACACAGTTTCTCACAGCATTCTGCTACGGTGGAAAACTGGTTGGATGGCTGGGCCCAGAGAGTGGTGGAAAATGGTGTTAAATCCAGCTGGAGGCTAGTTACGAGTGGGGTCCCCGGTGTTCCAGCCCTGTTCAATGTCTTTATCAATGACCTGGATGAAGGCATCAAGTGCTCCCTTAGCAAGTTTGCAGATGACACAAGGCTGAGTTGAAATGTGGATTTGCTGGAGGGTAGGGAGGTTCCAGTGGGATCTGAACAGGCTGAACCACTGGGCAGTGTCCAATGGCATGAGGTTTAACAAGGCCAAATGCCGGGTCCTGCACTTGGGGCACAACAACCCTATGCAGAGCTACAGACTGGGAGAAGTCTGGCTGGAAAGCTGTCTGGAGGAGGTGACCTGTGGGTGTTAGTTGACAGCCGACTGAACATGAGCCAGCAGTGTGCCCAGGTGGCCAAGAAGGCCAATGGCATCCTGGCTTGGATCAGAAACGGTGTGACCAGCAGGTCCAGGGAGGTGATTCTCCCTCTGTACTCAGCACTGGTGAGACCGCTCCTTGAATACTGTGTTCAGTTCTGGGCCCCTCACCATAAGAAGGATGTTGAGGCTCTGGAGCAAGTCCAGAGAAGAGCAACAAAGCTGGTGAAGGGGCTGGAGAACAGGCCTTATGAGGAGCGGCTGAGAGAACTGGGGTTGTTTAGCCTGGAGAAGAGGAGGCTGAGGGGAGACCTCATTGCTCTCTGCAACTATCTGAGAGGAGGGAGCTGTCCTCTTCTCCCAGGTTTCACGGGACAGGACAAGAGAGAATGGCTTCGAGCTCCACCAGGGGAGGTCAGGCTGGACATCAGGAAAAGATTTTTCATGGAAGGAGTCACTGGGCATTGGCATAGGCTGCCCAGGGAGGTGATTGAGTCACCTTCTCTGGAGGTGTTTGAGACAGATGGATGAGGTGCTGAGGGGTGTGACTTAGTGGTTGGAATGGTTGGACTTGATCCTGGGGGTCTTCTCCAACCTAGTGATTCTGTGAAAATCTCCAGTTTCATTATGACAATTTTCTCACAGTTGGACTGGTAACAGAGAGGGCAGCTATGCCAGCCAGCACAGTCCTTAATGTATGTCTTGGGATGAAATTGCAATTTTAGCAGCCCATCTTATATCTTCTCCCTTGAAGAATCTGACCTGATGATAGTAGTCAAAGCTTTTTACATCTTTTATTCTTGCTCAGTGTTTTTTGTTGTTGTTGTTTCTGGTGATTCTGGTAGCGCTAATAGGTACACGGTATGGCTTTTGCTCTTTCCATGTGATATGTTTTATGGGAATGCAAGAAGTGATGGTAATGACCAGATTTTTCTAAATTATATGAGCACTGTTGTTTGAGTAATTTTTTTGCTTATCCAGTACTGTAACTGATATATACTCCGATGTCTGTCTGGAATGATGGCCTAGGAAAGACATCAGAGAGACATCCTATGATCTATAATTACATCAAGTGGATAAATAGAAGGAAATATTAGAGTGACTGAAGCTGAAAGGCATGTTCATGCAAGAAAGAATGGGTTTAAGTTGGTGCAGCATGAATTTAGACTGAAAATTAAAAGAATATTCTTACACGTTATTAAAAAAGCAAACATTTTTTGCACCTCAGAGATTAAGAGATGTCTAAGCCCTCAGCTCACCACCGTAATAGTATGATAGTAGAAGTGACTCAAATTCACTGCCTTATTCCTGCCAGAGGTACATAATGGTGTTACAGCAGTAGTAGGAAGTCATTGATACCAGCTTATTTCTAGGATGTTTACAGATCCTTTGTAAAGCTACTCTGAAATGTAAAGACCTGTTTCTGATGCTGTTGTCAGGTCAAGCAGCAATGCAGTCCCTCATGTAACACAGATTTAAGACCACATATGATGTAATGGACAGAGGAAACAGCATGAAGAGATTGTTGCTTGGTACAGCATTTTAGGGAAAAAGACCACCTCTGTAAATGCAATGAAAGGAATGGCTGACTAGGAAAATCTGCAGCCAGAATCCCAGAAGATACACATATTTACAGATATATATTATACAGTGCTGGAGCCTTACCGCTCCTCTGAAGATAATTTTTCCTTTTTTTAATGTTCTGTGAAAAGGAGGGCATGGGACAGAAGCATATTCTAGACTTTTCTGTTTACAGACACATATATGTTCCAAAGATAAAGGTCATGTTTAACAGTCCAATTAATGAATTTGGCTTAGATTGATGTGAATGGGATCTGCTCATTCAGCACAAACCTTAGGCTGTTGTCATTATTGTCTGGCATCGTAAGGGTACTTGGCTTTCTCACTGACTACAGCCCCTTTGAAAGCTCCTTCTCAATCAGGTCACCAACATGACAGTAATATAGATGTGTAGCTAGAGGCGGTAGCTGTACTTCTCAGGCCACATGCAGGTAAAATAAAATAAAGAAAGAAATACTTGGACAAAACTCAATTTTTGTGAGGGTCCGCTTAACAGAAACAGCTTCCCAAAGATTTCTGTGAAATCGCAGTTATCATCTCAGGTCAGCAGCAATTTTACTTCAGTGAGGTTGGGAGAAACCATTATAAAATTGTGCTGCTCAATTTTGGCACCTTTTTGGCTATTGATTGGGTTAATTTTCCTACCTGATTCTATTCTGTATCTGAAATTCTGACCCTCAAGTAAAGTATAAATAGAAATATGTCTTTGTCTCTTTTCCTTTTTCTATATTAAACTTTGTGAACATTCTGCAGTGTGTCTGACACTTCTATAACTATTTGCTCTGTAATATTGCCAATGCAAAAAAAGGAATTTTCAATTTAGGCTCCCAGCGCAATAACTATGGTCTTGTCAACTGAGAGGTCTCCCGACAATTTGTTGCGTCCATTTTAGAGGATATTTCTCTTGTAATTTGAAAGCATTCTCTTCTTGTTGGGTCATGTGCACCTTTGGGTTTATGATTTGCTAGAAAGATAAGGCCTTTTGATAAGATCTAATTTGCTTATAAAAATTGCTTAGAATGTTTTCTAGAGAATTGATTGGAATTGACATGTGAGAGGCAATAGGTCTTATTTTGTGACCTTACATACCTTTAACTTCTCAGACTAATACATCTCAAGGGGGAAACTCCATTTCAGCTGAGTAGCAGATGATCCGAAGATGTTATTATTATAGTTGAGGCTGTAATAGTGTTCACTAATTTAGATCTAATGCAATGGGTGATTTCCATACTCCTGGCTCTAATTCACCAGTGAGGAGAGAAAAAACAGATGTTTTCTGTATTGGCTTTATATTTACTTTTTAGAGATGTAAATGTTTTGGATTGCACAGGAACAGCTAGTATATTTTAATCCTGTCCAGGCATTTACCTACCTTCTGTAATGTGTGGATGACAGTGTTTACCCTGCTCTTGAGTTGCAATTGCACTGGTTCAGTACTTGCCGAGCCATTCCTGCCCAACAGCATGTTATCTGCCATGCTGACTGACCAACTTTGCAGGGCTCATGAGTTTCTCAGGTTGTGAAATAAGGTGCAGAGGTGGAGTGAATCATAGAATCATTAAGGCTGGAAAAGGCCTGTAAGATCATCCAGTCCAAGTGTCAACCCAACACCACTGTGCCTACTAAACCATGTCCTGAAGTACCATATCTGCATGTTTTTTGAAGACCTCCAGGGATGGTAACTCCATCACCATCCTGAACAGCCTGTTCTAATGCTTCATCACGCTTTCACTACTGATGTTTTTTACCTAATATCCTATCTAAACCTCCCCTGGCACAATTTCAGGCCATTTCCTCTCATCCTGTCACTTGTTACTTAGGAGAAGAGACCAGCACTATGAACTCCCAGTTCTACATTGTTAATTCACTAATGACCCAGAGTAAGTAAAATGTTTTGGCTTGGTCTCACAGCTTTTCTCTGAGCAAAGGCCTACTGATTTCAAACAAACAAACAAACAAACAAACAAACAAACATATCCTAACCAGGTAATAGCATTATTTTGTTTTATTTCTGTTTCCTAGACCATCCTACAAAATGTGTTTACTTACCGACATATGTAGATATTTTGTAATGGAAAAGAATCAAGACCTTCCTTTTACCCTGTTTTTTGTTTGTCAAAATAATTTATGCCGTGGTAGGAAAATGTTGTAAGGGAAACACTGAATTCCTTAATATTGTTATTTGTAATTGAATGTGAGATAAAATTGTACCTCAATTGTGGAACAAGAGTAATTCAAAATACCTTTGATGGGAGAATGTTCTCTGAGATTTCTTGGAAACTATTAAATTGTTTGAAGCCCCTGAATGTTCATATTATGCAGAAGAAATAAAAAGAAAGAAACAATGAAACTTTGGTCACCTAAGGGCAGGTGTCATTCAGGTGTCTTGCTGAGGGCAGGCCATAATCTTCTAATCTTTCTTACTGCCTGTTAGTTGCCTTTCTCTGTGAAATCTTTTAATAAATGAGCTCCACGGTCATCTAAACTTCTTAGCCTATCTTTTAAATAATGATGTTTATGGAGGTCACAGAACAAATTGTGTTCCTTTCTTTTGTCCATATGCTGGTCTGAGTGGGTGCTGCAGGAATTTGTGAGTTGGCTTGAGGTCCAGATGCAAACTACCAGTTCTGCAGCTGTCAGCATATCAGCACCATTATGGTCATTTTGATTTACATCTGATCCGTGCACAATTTGTTTGAATAGCTCTGACAGAGTGATTGTGTTCAATGAGTTTAATATTTCTATATATGTGGCCTTTTGGGACTATCCTCACATTATATTATTATTTGCAATTATTTGCAGTGTATCACCGTACATGAATGGGGACAAGCAGCAGCTTTGATTTTGCTTCTGTTGCTGTAGGTGATTCTGGGTTGTGTGCACATCATATGCTTTTATTTCAGTATGCTGGGTTTTATTGCTTTTGATAGCAGCTCATAATTCTTTTTATAATATCCCTATCTGCTTCAGGTCTCATGGATGAGTCATATTATCCATACAGAACACTGACATTTTTAGACCACCTTTGTTATGTCTATTTATAGTAGTTGATGTTGTTTGAATGTGTTTGTGATAGAAAAGGATTCAGACACCTACAGTATTCAAACAGAGCATTTAAAAAAAAATTCAGATTGGTATCTACATATCAGAGCTATACATTGCTGTCATGTATCCAAAATTTCACAAGATGCTCAGACTCTGTGAGGCATAACATTTCCATAAAAAAGGCAGCTTAGGTATGGAAAAAAAGGTGATTCCATTTGCATGTACTGTGTCTGACTGCGCAATATGGGGTTTTCCTTATTTTACTGTCTGTGGATTCATAAACACAAATTGGTCTGATGTTGTCAGGGCATGTGTGCCAACACTCACAATCACATAGAAATGGCTCCATTTGAACTGTTACAGCTCCAGGTAAGAAGCATATTTCCTTGGAAACTTGGTAATATACCTCAACTCCATAGTTTTCAAATCAATACTAGTCTCATTTGTTTAAAAAAAAATGCTGCAAAGCTGTTGCCTGAGTTGATGGGCTTCTTCAGCATACCTGGCTTAGTATTGAACAAGTTATTCCTACATGTCAAGAAAGGTTTTTAACTTGGAGGAAAACACAGCTTTTCTTCTCCCATCTGCTGTTTGTGGTTTGATACCATAAATACACTGACAGTTACCAGTATATTTGTATTAAGACTGTTCATGCAGTGAACCAACTTGACAAGAGGCTTGGGATAGATCTGGTAGGTGACTTGAGGGTGCACTCAAATTAGAGTACTAAAATGCTCCTGCCCTTCTTTGAACCCAAAATAACTATATAATGAAATTATCAACTTAATTATCTGTGTACTCGCCAACTTTCAATAAAATGTAACTGCTCAGATATTTTGGTGGAATCTTGAAATATTTTTACAGCCATTTCACGAGTGATGAACAGAAAACAAAAATCAAACCCATTAGTTTCTCTAGCAAGCCACTTATACCTGAACTGTACCTGTCCATCTAATTAATATCACACATTGCATAAATGCAGTGCAAGCAATGATGTGTATGTGCATGGTTTGCACACCATGACAGACAACAAACATACAGCAGCCTTTTAAAAATTAAAAAAAAATATTATTTGAGGTAGAGGGAGCTGCTGTTAAAAAAAAGGAGAGATGTGCTTAGATTCAGAGTCATTCTCTTGCTGTACGTGTTATCTTCTTGCAGATGTGGGAGAATCTCACAGTAGCTGGGAGTATTCCTGTAACTGGCACTTGATATTTCTTGCCTTGAATCATAAGAAATGTTGGACAAATGCTATGCTTACTTCTAAAGTCACTGCAATAAGTTCTTTAAGTCTTTCAAGTATATGGTCCAGGGGAATTGAAATAATGACAAAAAGAAGGGATGCATCCTTCCTCACTAAGTAGAAGAGCCCTGTGTAGGTGAGAGCAATCTCATTTTAAAAAAAGCCTTTTGAGTACCATGTACATGTGGATTGTTCACCTGGATCTGGATCTGAGGTGTAAAGGGACTTCCATGTCTGGTTTCCTAGAGAAAGGACTCTTACTAAGATTTGGAAGAACATTGGTGTTCGATGGTACAGGAAGGTGGGTTGAAAGACTCTTGACCCACAGGAGTCTTGTTGCACAAGAGACCAGCGAACCTATAAGGCAATAAATGACATAAACAGTGCGACAATTGAGATTAAAACTCATGCTTTTTTGTCACCATCTGAGCCTGAAATGTAGCACTACTGGAAATGAGGCTCAGTAATGCTGCTGCCTAAAGCAGCTGCTTGTATGAAGTGTGAGACAACTCACAGAGTAATCAGAGTAAGTTACAATTCTCTTACTATATTCTACATTATTTAAAATGAAACAATAGAATGTCTTTTGTATATGACAAATATAGTTGCAGTTGTCAAAATTAGATGTCTAAAACCAGAATTAAGTGTCTAAAGTTTCCCAAACTGAGGCACATATCTACCAGCATCTTTCTAAACAGGTCTGAGAATCCCATATCTTTGAATCTCCTGAGTCCTTTTGTGCAAAACTCAAACCAGTTATCTAGGCAGATAAACATGGTAATTTTCTTGTCATTAGAAGAGAAATGTATAATTCTTAGCCATTAAAGCTTTCAATCAATATCGTAAAAAACCTTGTTGTAAATACCTGTACTGTGCTGCTGCCAGGTTTTTTTTGACTGCAGTGCAACTAAATTACTTGGTGCATTAGGGAATAAAACTATATTTTTTCACAAATTGATGTACATTTCTTGTCCTGAAGTTGAAGAAAGTAATTAGGTTTTAAGAAATTGACAAAAACTTACAAATTTTTCTGTGTCTTTAGAGAGTAGTAAACACAATTGCATCTGAAACATTTTCCTGGAGTAGGCAAGTGAAGGACAGCTTAATGATCTGTGGAAGGAATAAAGTAACATTTAGCATGAGAAATGTTTATTGAATGTCATATGTGCATAAGATGAGGGAGCTGTTAGCAATTCCTTTAAAGTTTCTATGAGACTGGTTGTATTTTACAGACCTATATTATCAAATACCCATTTGGAAATAATAGTGCAAAAATCCCTGCAGTAATTTCTGTGAAACTCATAGACTTATTCCACCCTAATAGACACATTGCGTCATTTATTTAACCAAAAGAGGCTACTTTCTCCCGCACTACACTGCAGTCAAGTGAAATATTTCACACCTATGACAAAATAATCTAATTCATACATGGTTTCAAAATCTTTCTAGACCATATGCTTTAAAAATATTAAATATTCTTTTGGAGTATGATTTGTAATTTTTTGTTTCTGATAAAAAAAATATAATTCCCCTTTCCTTTCTTGTTTATGAGACATTGTAACAACATAGTTGGGAAAGGACCAGTTTGTCCAGCTGGCGTTTAAAAACTCTGTGTGACTGACAATGCCAATTGCTACTGAAATTTGCGGCAAGTGCCTAATTACTTAAAACATCTAAGCTGGACTTCAGTAAATATATTCAAACCTAGTCATCAGTCTTCCTGCAGATAAAGGCAATTCTATCTGCAGAGGCAGCATCTGTCAGTTGCAGAATATCAGACAAATCGTGATGTTTTTAGGAATATCATTCAGAATCTTTGCTTATAATAGATTATGCTAATGTTGGTAATCAACTAACCAGAAAATAGTGTACAATGTATACAGCAGTCTCCTTACAACAGGGGAGGAAGTTCATCTTGGAAGGATCACATTTATTTTTAATTTTCAAAATATACGTAGAGAGTAAACTACATAAATAACCTTGTCACCATCAGCTAAGAGGCTCTATACAGGTAGCTTAATTTTTGTGCAAATTAATTTATAATTTTTGTGGAAACAGCATTATATTTTTAGCAAATAAAATAAGAAAACATCTTTAAGTCATCTGACTGGAGACAGAGCATTCCATATGGACTTAACTGTTTACATGCTGATATTCTGGGATAAATTCAAGTCCTTATATATGTTCATCATTTCTGTAGATTTATGAAAAATAGCAAAAATATATCTGCATACAGCAGCAGCATCTAATAATTTACATGCACACTCCTCTTATGGATGAAAACAATGGGTTATTCAGGGAAAAATAAAGCATTGCTTCATTTGGCTGGCACCTAACACTAAACATTTTGACCTGGATCTGATAAAATTCTTAAATATGTTCTTTTGGCATTTAGTAAATTTAATGGAGTTATTTCAATAGACTATTGATTGATTTGAAATGAAAGATGTGTTTACTTGCTCTGCTGTAGTGACAGAAATTAACCTAGGGTTAAAATCTGTACTGATTTACAACATTGTGGATATCAGTAGAAATTGTTTATGTTATTTGATGAAACTCAAGTTTTTCATTAAAATTTAACATAGTGCCATAAAGAGAAGTAGCTTACTTTATCAGCTGTAGAGATAATTTAAGGTCTTAAAAATGATACAGAAGAGGCAAGCTTAATCCTCTGAGCCTACATGCTGTAGATGAGGTAAGTATTTGATATTTCAAACTTGTCTTGAACCTGTGAAGATAAGAGCATCACTATTATTTATTTTCAGATGTTAGAAACAATCTTTCAACTTCAATAGAGAAAACCACAGCCACAAGCTTTTGTCATTCAGTGGGAAAGAAAAACAATAGTTTACTCCATTCCTCAGCACTGTGTATTATTTATACAACAACAGGCTTTACTGGATGTTTTTCAAATGTTCCTTTGTTATGGAATTGATAGTGGGTGGGGGGATTCTGGCCTGAAGCTATCCATATAGCCTCTCCAGAACCATACAAACACAGCAAGTCGAGGCCTACTTCTTTGCCTTTTTATTTTCTCTTTTAAAAAGAAATGGATAAATCAATTAACCTCTAGATGTTATCTCCAATAATTATTTTTGTGGATGGAGGATTTTGATTTGGTTTAAATAAAATTCACCCCATCTCTACAAATTGAGTATCTAAATCATGTTGTGAAGGTTTTTTTATAGATTTATGGTCTTTCTTTTTTTGTTTTGAGTTGTTTCTGTAACCATGGTCTATGAAACTGAGCAAGTATTTTGTAAGGGGTGTATATGTGGATAAACATTAACACTGTGTGTTTATATAGGGAGAGCAAATTGCTGATACTTTGTGTATGCTGACTATTACACTAACTAACGAGTAGCAAACAGCGTACCTATTGCCAGGGAAATTTTACATCTGTAAACAGTGTAATAGTCTTCTTTGTAAAGCATGGGTAAAAGGAAGGGGAGTGGGTATTAATTTGGAGTCATTGTCTGGATTTAGTTTAGTCCATTTTAAAATGTCCTAAGGAAGGAAATTTCTATTGTGGTTTTTTTCTGTGAAGATGCTTTGAAAAAGGAGTTGTTGAACTTGATTTTGTGTCTCTGCCATGAACCGTCCCAATAATTTCTTCTGCCCATCCCTAAAAAATGTTGTGAAGAGTACTTTTGTGTAAGTTAATAACAGAAATAAATCACCAGAATCTCTTAAAAACAAACAGCAAAGTCAAATGTTGTGCTTTCTAATAACTGGGATTTATAAAATATGGAGCTTTTTGATACTGAAAGAAAACCCCAGACCAGCATCCGAGAGCATTTGGCCAGTTTGATAAATCTAATAACCTCTTGTGGATGTCAGAGATAAAATGGCAGCAATGGACCCCTCCAACTGAACAGAAAAATCCCTTCTCCCATAACTCTGTGCTCACATGCAAAGCAAGTCACCAAAAATAATAGCCTGGTGGATTCAAAATATAATGTACTTCCCTATATGTGTGTATATGTAACCTATTACATGTTTAGCTTCATTATATACACAAATAGAATCATAGAATGGTTTGGGTTGGAAGGCACCTAAAAGATCATCCAGTTCCAACCCCACAACCATCTGTCCTGTAACTTCCCTTTAAGTACTGATGACTGGGTGTTGTCTTGTATGATAAAACATTACAAATAAGACAACAGCAGTCTGTATGCTTAAGTAGCATCCCAATCTTGCTGCATTTTGAATGAAAGGATTTTTCTTCATATCAAACCAAATTTGATCAGTCTAATACTTAAGAGTTAAAACTTTGTCCTGTTCCTTCCAGCCAGATAATCTGTTCAGAGTACTTGAGCTGTCCCAGGGTAGCTTGCAGCATATTATCTTGTTGAATTGTCTGTTCAAGGCAATAATCTACCAAGGACAATTTAACTCATCTTATGAGTTTATTGTGGCAAATAAATTTCATTTACAGAGGAAAATACCTCACTCTCATACCAATTTCCTAAAACAGTCTCCTCCATGCCAAAGTCAGCCTCTTCTCAGAACAGATTAAAATGTCTGTAGTCGTCTACACTGAGTATTTTCACATCTAAGTTTTTTTCTTCTACAAATCAGTGAGATTTAGGTTTTGTGTTTATACTTCTAACCATAGTGTAGGTTACAATGTGCCTAGGATAATGAAACGTTTCTTTTACTGAAGGAAAAAATCTCCATCTTACTATGTTTAAGAAAAAATCCCAGCAAACCATAATCTAGTCACAAGGCTACATGTTGTTCGTGAAGCAGTAATAAATTAATTCATTAGTAAGTGCAGATTTTTCTTCTGCTTGTTGTCAAGTATTCCCAGGTGTTTATGTATTCATAAAGTATAAATTAATATGGCATTAACACTAGCAACAAATTCACACAGTGAAAAGACCATAAGGCACAGTATTTTTTCCATGTCAACAACAAAATACAGATATATTCATAAAATAAAATATAATATAATATAAAAGTGAATAATTTTCCTGTCTGAGTAATAGAGTAGTTCCTAAGAACATAACGATACCAGAAAGAAAGAAGAAATCACAATAATGAAAATAAAATGCAGTCACATTATTTAGTTAATGACCCCATCTTGTGGAACAGCACCCACACTTCAGCACATTAACCGCTCATCTACACTCTTGTTAAATTCGGTCCTTAAAAAAAAATGCATGACTTGATGGTGAATTACTTGGCATTGCACTTGCTGTGTCTGAGGAAGTGCTCTGCAGGCATTTTATGGTTTATATGTCATGACAGAATAGCAGTATAACAGCCCTTAGTTACAATGTGGCACGTCAGGGGTCACTGCTATACATTTGTGTGTTTGGCTGAGTCTGGGGTCACGACTGCAAGCTTGCTTTCTCCCCCAGGGCCCCTGCTGTGCAGTTTGCTGGGCCATGCCCATCTCTCACACTGACCAGCTGGGAGAGTTTCTTGTAATTCCGAAAAAGGGAATAAACCCATTTCCCGAACTGGAGCCTGTGATTTATTTCATCACAGCAGTGCAAGTGAGAGTGACCACTGGACTGTTGCTTGGGTCACCAAGGAGCATCCACTCCACTGTCACTCCACTTCTCCCCATCCTTCCTTTCCCTGCCAGCAGCATGCTGGACACAGCAGTGGAAAAGCAGTCCTAGGATCCCCGGGGACTCATCTCACTGTTGCATTTCCAGCAAAAAGAGGTTTCTGACCCCTTTTAGCTGTGTGAGAGTCCAGTCACTCCTCTACAGGAAAGGGCAAGCTACAGTATAAAGGCTTCACTCCAAGAGAGCCAGCGTTTTCTTCCCACCTTCTGAAATAGTGGGAGGGGACTTGGAGGCAGCCTTTGGTAGGGGCAGGCTGAGACAGGGACTTGGGGATTGGAAGCAGTTGTTTTCTCTCCTTTTCTGATTTTATTTTCAGGTGCAAAGCTGTGGGATTTGGGTTTCTTTGTTTTTTATTGTGGTATTCTGTTCTTTTTTTTTTTTCTCTAGCTAGTGGAGTACCCATCTTCAAATGATAAAAATATGAAGAACCAAGCAATGGGTATAACTAATGACTGAAGGTGTTTCTTCTAGTCTCTTCTCATGCCATGTTTCCCAAATTCAATATGCTGAATTTTTTGGTAAATGCCATTGCTGCGGGAGCCATATGCATGAGGGGAAAGGAGATTCAAATCATGGAATCTTAGATTCACTAGGGTAGGAAAGGACCTCTTAAGATCATCTAGTTCAGCTGTCAGCCCACCACCACATCTATTAAACCATGTCCCAAAACACCATGTCCACAATAGGGTTTTGATAACTTGTGGACACAGTTGCATTTCTGGAGAGAGCAGGGAAAGGAAGAGAGAAATGGGAGTACATTTGGGCTCTTAAGTGGATTTTTGGTTTTTCTTCTTTTTGCCTCTGAATTCTCAGAGCACTCCAAGTGGTGGTCTTGTTTCCGAGATCAGAATGTCTTTTGTTTTTTAAAGGCAGAGGCTTAACGCTCGATACAAGGAATGATGGGAAGCACACAGAGAATGAGTGTGTTACAGATTGTCTTTTTCAGCTTTAAAAAGGAGAAGGGGGGATAAAAGGGGGGGAAAAAACCCTGCCAACTGTGATACACGGCATTTGAGCAGTGCTTGCATGATACCTGGTAGTATGGAAGGCTGGCTGGAAATGTCTCGTCCCTGAGGTGCTGCTATTACCTGCACTGTTCCTGTTGCACAACCAATGGGCTTCACCTGGTACCCAGTTGAGTTGCCTTGGCCACCTCCCAGCTACCACTGTGCTGCTCTGCGGGCTCTAGTATGTTCTCCACTGCCCAGATGGAAGGGTGAGCACAGGGGCCAGCCCCCCTAGGTTGTACATGCACCTGGCAGCAGGGCAAGAGGGCTGCATGAGTGCCAGCTTGTGCTGAATCCGTGCGAATTACAATTTTATTATTTTCTATTCCCACTTAACTGCTCATAGAGCCTTTTGAACTGTGCTTAATGATATAAATTGGCAGCTTGGCTGTTTTACTCAATGCGTTTATACAGTTAGATATCTTTTCATCATGGTCTAGTTAAGTCAGTTTTGTCATTAATATGTATTACACTGGTTGCTGAAGTGTCTTTTCAGATACAGGAGGTATTTAATTAAATAGCCAGACACATTTCCACCCTCGCCAGTTGAATATGTTTTCCAGGAAGGCTACAGATACCTATGACTCTCACTTGCCTATAAATTGCTCAAAGATGAACTGAAATGCTTTTTCCTATTTTCCTATATTTTAAAGTATAAAAATATTTTGTGTGAGCTTTTTGAGAAAGTGGTGGCTTTTTACCACATTGGTGAACTCAAATGAGGAGTTGTCAGGCTGCAAATGTAAAACATGTAGAGAACATGTATAGCTCAGTTCTGAAAGGAGGATTGTTTTTTCAGCCATTGTTCATAGATTTAAAAAGATGATATTGTATGGTCTTTCTTCATGTGTGAGTAGAGCTCCTCAGAGACCAGATTATGGGTGCTTTAATCTCCATTATCATTTTTTAAAGTAAGCAGTTGTTGACTGCATCTTGAGCTAGTTAACAGAGGGATGCAGGGTATGAATTGCACACAGATAATATTTGCAGAGGTACAGAAAATTAGGAGAAAAATACCATTGCAAATGTCTGGGAATATAGTTGAATGCACTTTCAATATTTCTGATCTCATGCTGTCATAAACATTACATCCCTGTGTCAAATGTACCAAGGATGTTTGTATGTCTTGAAATTATTGCATCATATCATTCAGGTGGCTGAGTAGGGAACATGGCTCCTATTTCCTGGAGTCAGATTTTCTGTTACACAACAGATAGCACTTCAGCATCGTGTTGGGTGCAAGACTGCCCACTGCACTGTAGTGAGTTGCAAATTCAGGAAAACCTTTCCATTCACCTCTTTAGGTTTTGATCTCTCTAGGAGAAAATGAAAGCTAGAAGTTTGTCTAACAAATGATTGTAGTTAGCATGTTTGGTGAGGATTTTCCAGAGAGAGAGACAACTAAATTCCTATAGATAGTTGGCCTGAGGCACTGCAGTCAAAGATAAATATCATGAGTAAAGGTATTCCTGTCCTTCCCCAAATATATTTCCCTTTTGTGACATCTCAGTGCCCTAAATTCCTGTTTTAGGATTGCCTTTCGAAGGGCAGGGTTCTGCTTTTGATCAATACTCACACAGGAGGTCCTTTCCCCTGCACTGAGTTCTGCAGCTCTACCATATAAATATTGAATGCTACCATTGCTGATAAAGGTGATGTTTATATTTTAGACTCTTTCTAACATTCCTATCTCTTTTTACTTTTTTCTCCTACATGCTTTCTTGGCTATAGCAGACCATTTAGGAATTGAATTCATGGGTAAGTTTTCATTTCTTTTGTTTCTCGTGCTAATATTTATCTTGGTGCCTTATCTTAAAGCACATAGAAGTTAGTGGGAAGACTTCCATAACCTTCATTAGTGGATTTTGGATTATGCTCCTATAATATTTATTGATTATATGAAGATGTAATTTTTCTCTTGTCCACTGCTAGAGGACTTAAAAACTCTGTGATAATGCTTTGATATTTTATTAGGTTTTGATGAAAGATAATATAAATATTATATGGCTATATCATGATATTTGAGGAATATTATTTTATATGAGATTTCAGGAAAGAGTTGATGCCCATCTTCATGTAAAGAAAGTAAATTTATGTTGGGTTTTTTTTTCAGAATTTGATGTTGATTACAATGTTAAATGTAACTAGGTTTAATAAGAAACATTTTGTTAGCTTTTAACATACAAGTCAGAGGAAGATTTTTAAGGAAAAGGGACAAATATCAGTGATTCTGTGAAATAAGTTTAACTTCAGGACAAGAAAAAGCTAAAGCAGGAGTGGTTTCTTATCATTTTGCAAGTGAAAAGAGGATGTTCTTTTGACTCAGTTGCTGCCCCTTAATGTGTTAATAGTCTGATGGAATGAGAGGCTTAACAGGTACTGCTTCACCTCTCAGCTGGTGAGCTGTAGAGAGCATAAGTAACTTCTTTAAGGAAGCTGGCATTTGTCCTTAGCAGAGTTAGTGGATGTGCATCCTTTGTGTAAAAGCAGTTTGCATAAACTAGTAAATATGACTGAAAACACTATGATAAAAAGCTTGCCAATTCATATTGATGTAATAAAAAATCGCTTTTAATGTGTCCTTTCCCTTTGTTAAGTTTTATTTTTTTTTTCAGATTTTAAAAATAAAAATATGACAACTTAGTGATTGTTAGTGGTGATAAGGGGGTTTTGTTGACAGATGGAGTATAAGTTGTCTGTAACCCGATATGGTGATGAGTATCAACTCTGTGAAAGGCTGCATAAGCAAGAGGATAGCCAGCAGGCTGATGGTTTTTTTCCTACAGCTTTTTGACTTCTGTGGCATCCGTAAAGAGCACTTGTCTCTAGAGAACTGTTCTAGAGAACCTGTGATCTCCAGACGTTTAGTGTTTCACGTAACTTGCTAGGAAATTGTAAAAGTACCAGTGTAATCAATGCAAGTATTTTTCACAGACACAGTGGACACACAGAACTGGGAAATGGTTACTTTATAGGCTCTCCATGTACCCCAGTTTTATTGCTTAACCTAAATTGTAAGCAGCGGTCTTGAGGTATATGAGTTGAAGGACAAACCTGTACGTAAACAGGATAAGGAATATATATATGATTCTTAGAGTGAGCCTTTCCATAGAAGAGGGAAAGTGTTACCCAGGAGGCAGAGCTTTATTATTGTAATTTTATGTTGAGTATTTTAAGAACTCTCTTAAGGCTTGGAATAAAGCCAACCCATGAAGTCTTGGCTCAGAGTAATCTTCTCATATGAGTAGCTTTCTGATTGTCTTATTTAAGATTGGAACAGATCTTGATGGTATGGATTAATGAAATCTCATGTCTTGAGCCTGCAAATATGATAGCATTATTAAATAAGGCTTCCGATGGTTTTCTGTAGCCTAGTAAAAAAAACCAAGATCCAGAACCATTCACAAAAGTGAAATGCGTCTACTTCCTAAACCCTCCTCCAATATTTTTGAAGAATTACTTAGGAGTTATAAGCACACATGGAATGATTACTGCTCATGTAACAAAATGCACATCCCAGGTAATGAGTTGCTCATCAAATTAGGGCCACTTATGCAAAGTCACTCCAATGACTTTACTTTGGTATAGTACAAGATGCTATAATAATATAATTACAGTAAATGGGAAGAATAATTTCCAATTATCAAAAATAACAGTGTATAGATGCTACAGAGATTTGCTTTGTTTGTACATCATCCAGGCAACAATAATATTTTAATTGTTTTTGTGGGCTCAGTTGCCTTAGAAATTCCATTTCCATTGTCATTTTCCAGAAATTTTGCTTGAAAATCTTAGAACCCTGGTTTCCCAGGGAAGGTTTAACTCCTTCCAGCAGGTAAAGCTAAAATCTAATGTACATAGGAACATCTGTCTGTAGAGGTGCCCCAGGGGACAGATGAAATGCACACTAACTGCACATCTCAATGTACATTTGCCAAGCAAATTAGATGAGCATAGTCATTGTTTTGCTGGATTTGCAAGAAGAATTGGAGGGTGTATAGTCCTCTACTGTCCTATCAGGGACCTGTTGTCCATGAATTTGTGTATCTTTTTGTGAACCAGCTGATACTGTCTTCCCACACAAGCTCCTGTGGCAGCCAGTTCCAGAGCTCAGTAATTACAAACTTTTCCGTTACCTGTTGAAATCTACATCCTACAAGATCCTCTCTGCAGGACTTACTGAACAGGATTTATGCATTTGTTTTATCCACCAAACTGACTGTTGTGTTAACCTTTCTCATGTCCTCACACCCCCTTCCTCTATCGGTTATTGTCAAGTTTGTCAAGGCCTGATACTTTAATATTGTAATACTGTTGTTAGCTTTAGTGTGCAGTGCTTGTTTCTTTGCATGGATAGCAGAGATAAATGCAAGCATATTAATGTGGCATATCTATGTTTCAAATGTAACAATTAATGTACAATTTTCATGTATGCACATTCATCTTCTCTAGGATTAAATGAAAGCTAAGTATGTGTTCAGAGGACACTATGTCCTTAAAAATGTGTATTGTGATCAGAATGCCCAAGGCTTATGAAATTTCTGGTGATAAGGGCATGTTTTATACTTTCTACCACCTCAAAGGGAAAAAAAAAGGGGTCTTGTGTTTGATACTCACTCATGAGAGCTCGATTCAATTTCCATCTTTGATGCAATCTTCCAGAAAGGCTTTGGGCAAGGTATTTTAATCTCTCTGTGCCTTAGATTCTCAGTTACAGTAAATTTTGTCAGGCTTTCTGCATTTAGATTCCTCAGCCCTCTGGGGAAAATCCTTCAGCAGTGTATAGCACAGAAACTATTTCTTCCATGCAAGAGGGTGCAGACTTCACTGCCTCCTTACCCATGCTCCATGGTTCCTCATACAGGAGCACCACAGTTCACAGTATGATAATGTATAGCTCATGCAGGAGTGCAATACACGTGGTCTGGGTTCGTGCACATGTCTGAATGGTGCCCAAAGTGTCCCACCAATGATGATGAATACTATTTTATTTACATTTTCAACACAAAGGCAAGTAAACGTGATCACAATGTTCCTACAAACCGGAAATCTACTTTTATTAAGTTTCATGTCAGTTGAAAGTAAATGGGCTGTTGGTAGTGTTCATGTGAGGCAGTGAGTCTGTAAAAAAGAGACATTGAAAGAAGCAGCTTTTATTAAGTAAGAAAACTAAGCAATGTGTCATTAGCGTTAGATAGCATGCAGATATGAGTATCTGTAACTTATTATCATTTTTTGTCCCAAGTGGCTGAATTGTTTATTTTTGTCTAATGGAAAATTTGATGATGAAGGCAAATATGTCTGATAGCTAATTGGTTGATCAGGTTATTTTGGTATATCAGGAAGCTGTTGAAAGTTGAATTGTGGAGACTGACGTGACAGGTGTGATCCTGGCTGCAGAGTACGATTGTTGCTTTAACTGCCAGGTACCAGGAGATGCGAAAGCCTGTGAGTGATCTTTGGAAAGGAGTATTCTGGGCAAAGAGTCAGTGCCCAAGACAAGGAGTCATCAATTTTACTTATTTCTTATACCGAGAATAAGTCAAGTTAAGGTGTGTTAAAGGATGAAATGTGGAGGTGAGTTAGTGCTGGAGTAACTTGTTGCAGTACATGAACAAGTATGACTATTTCAGCAATTCCCCATCCTACCTAATCTGATGACCCAGACTACTTGTCTTTTGTTCTGTAACAGTAATGTACAGTGGATATAGTTGAAAATAAAATGCCCCAAGAAAGTGCAACAGGTGGGTTGCTTCTGTTTTGATGGAAATACAATTACTTGAAATAGTCCTCATCTTTATGCTGCTTAGCAGTTACACCAGTATCAGTGATGTAAGCACTTATGATGTGACAACCTGAATCTCTCCATAGCTGAATTATAAAAATAATACAGTGTTTGCTATATTTAGTGGCTACCTTTACCTTATGGGTACTTATACCTTACACAGGAAATAAGTAGTTTTCCATAGAACTAGTTATCTTTTCTGAAAATAGCAGAAACTGCACTGATGTCAATGGGGTGAGATTTATATATAATACCCTTGTAAGTGGTGAATCATTAAATAATGTTTAATTCAACAGAGCAATAAAGTATCTCAAGAACAGGATCCTATCAAAATGTATATATCTTCTTGCAGTGAAATATATGTGAAATATATTCAGTTCTCTATACTCTGAGCAGTTGTTAATATTGGAGAAGATGGCGCTTGCTTTGTTTTCACTGTGCTGATTCTCGCCGCCTCCTCATTGCATTAAGACAGTTATTTGCCTAAGACTTCAGGAACACACAATCCAGTTAACTAAATTGACTCTGCAACTTGGTGGCATGCACTGTGGTGGATACGTTTTGATTTTCCCAGACCACAAAAGTTGGTTTTGCTGATGACCAGTATAACCAAGACTGCAACAGTTTTGTATTATTCTTATTTGTGGAAAAAGTAAAAAGGCAAAGTTCATTTGTTCCTGCACAGCCTTCAAAATGTGTAGCTGATGAGCTGTCCTCTGAAACTCAATGTCTTGTAACAGCAAACATACAATGAAAATATAAAGCTGGTGTTTGCATGAATGCTCCTAGTCCATAGCAGCTCTTATCTGTTAGCAAACCTTGTGAAGCTCTTGTCCTCACTGGAAGAGAGGGTGTATGTTTTATGAGCAAAGAATGTTCATGTTCTGAAGGACGTGTGTTTAAAAAATAAAGGCCCATTTTCTTCTGTATTCATTGTCTAAAGTGTGAAGCAAGTAGATCCTTTTCGGGTAATAAAGCACCCTGACTTATGCTCCTGTTTATCCAAAATTTATTATTAGATATGACCACAGTCATCTCCCCCAGTACTGTCAAAGGAGGAGTTTTTTCACAGAAAGGGTCATTGGGCATTGGAATAGGCTGCCCAGGGAGGTGGTTGATTCACCTTCCCTGGAGGTGTTTAAGGCACGAGTGGATGAGGTCTTGAGGGGCATGGTTTAGTGTTAGATAGGAATGGTTGGACTAGAAGATCCGATGGGTCCCTTCCAACCTGGTTGTTCTTTGATTCTATGATTCTATGAAAGCATATCTGTTGCTAATTGTTTCTTTAAGTGCTCTGGCAGGGTGGGGCACAAAAGTGGTGAATGACTTTGTTGTGTTATGTTAATGAAGTAACATGGGGATGGGGGCAGGAGTTTTCAAGCTAGCAACAGATGGGTGGTTGCCAAAAAAGGCAAGAAAAAGTGCAGAAGTGCAGAAGTGACCAATCAGTGTTTACCTAATGTTTTGGCCTGCTTGGACTATATAAACAGCGAGTTGACCCTTAATAAAGAACTTCATCTGAAACCATATTGATTTGTTCATGAAGTTCACTTGCCCCCACCGCGTTACATATCTGTCTAATAATTATATTGTTGTTAGTCGTAAGCATTTAAAATGTTTCAGCTATACTCCTTTAATATATTCCTGTAAACCTAAAAGGGGCTATACGGTTCAGCATTGATACTTGAAATGTTTACTGTTGTTATCATCACTCCTTGGATCCCTTTGTTCTTCATCCTGCCCTAAATTTTCATTACTTCTTCTGATTTTACCTTTTCAAATTCAGTTTTTGCTTTGCTCTTCAGACTTTGTCTTTCTGTTTGCTTTGTAAAATAGCTGTCCTTTTTAAGTATGCTGCAAAATAACAGTATCCTCAGGCAAGAAATGGCTTTAGATCTTCAGCACTTTCCACTGGATTCTTTTAACTGGGAGGAAGAGGCATTCATCACCTCTAGCGAAAAAGAGACCTGAGCACTAGAAGAGAGAGTTTTATAGGAACGGCTGATGTCTGTGGACTGTAAGAGTAATAGATGAAGCAGAGGTTCCTCCAGGGCTGGAGGAAGCTCTGCCAGTGGTTGTACTTGTCTAGGGAAATGTACCTCTTAAGTGAAAGTCAATGTGCATCTCAAAAATGTTGCTGGCTGCTTACAATTTGGCTCAGTTTGGGGGATATGGCTTGCTTTTTTGGTTTAGTGGGAGGGAGATATTTATCTCTAGATGTTTTGTGACTCAGTTTCTGTCTTGGTTTGGCGCTACCAAATGTACTCATCTTGGTATGTCATCTCTCCTATTTATATGTGTTTTCCCTATTGGCAATGAACTGGGTTCATTAACTTGCATTATTTTTAAAAGATAACATCTAGGTTTACCATGTAGTTAACTTGTGTGTGCTGTTAATAGCCTGTACCGCTTCATCAAAATAGTAATGCTGTGAACTGTGTGGATAGAATGTAACTTACTCTGATGACCTTCCTCTGTGTTTGTTTGCTTCTGCTTTTTCTAATTGAAGCTACTAATCTGTTATGATGAAACTTATGGAAGCTAAAAAAACCCCAAAACTTGGTAGCACAGCATGTTCACAATTGCAGAAATCCAGATTTGGGGCTGGGTTGGGAGGAGTCGTTATTTGAATTAAGTGGAATATCGGTCTCTAAAATTGGTGTACTGGGGGGAGGCTAACTAGTAAGGTCAAAGTGTCATCTGTGGAAAACAGATAAAGAGCATTTGTGAAGCCTTAAAAATGTGTATGAACCTCCAGGTAAGTTTCCCTGTAACTCCTAATGCCTAGTACAAACCAGAGTGTTGTTTTCAAGAACAACTGTGCTCTACTGTCTCCTCGGGGAGAAAGGATGTGTGCTTCGAGTCTAGGTTTCGTCTGAGGACCCAGTGTCTCATTTGCAAACAGAGGGGCTTTGGTACGTTACATTTGTATGTATGCTAAGTATATATATATCCCGGTTTGGGAATAGTCATATGCTCTAGGTTCCCGCATAGCTGGTGTATCTCAGAGGTAAACACTTTTTATCATGACATTCAGGTAATTGGATGTCACCAACAGTGAACAGACAGCTGTGTATTTAAATGTGACCTTATCCCAGTCAGTCTCATAACCTGCATTTTGAACGTGGTATTTAGGTAAATGGTTCACTGAGCTTGAGGAATTATTAAAACCGATACCACAAAGGTATAGTAATGCGATTAGATGACTTACAACATTGAGATTTTACTCTTGGCCTTGTCTGGGCTCAGCTGCAGTTTAACCAGATGTAAAAATATGTAGACAGTGACTTGTTTAAGTTGTGTGCTGCTGAATCAAGCCTAGCAGGACAAAAGGTGAGACTGCATCTCAAAGGTGCTGGTAGGGACAGCTGCCAGAAGACTTCCATTGAGACATTATATTCCCAACTGAGAGACGACCTGGGAGGAGCTTTCAGAGTAGTAAGTACAATACAGACATTCCCATGAGAACTTGGAATCCATTGTTAGGCCGCTAGGGTGGAGGTCTTTTATTAGCAGAATGTTGTTTACTGTGTGCTGAAGTTATCTTGCTGCAGAAGAGGCTTCAAATTCCAGAGCTGTGTTCTGTTCACACAGCCACAGTGAATCAGTATGACTTTGTCCTTTTCCTGCTTGGAGGTGTTATGTAGCAGTCAAGAGTCATCCAATCCAGTAAATGATGCAAGGATTCGTAAGGCTGAAGGTAAGGATCATAATGAATATTCCGTGACAGTGGTGCACTTGTAATGTATATTATGGTTGTACAGAAAAAATTGATGTTTCTCACAGTGAACTAAAGCTTTCTATGTCCTCTGTGCCTAGAAGGAGTAGAGACAGTGTCCTGCCAGTAATTGCTGGAAACAGAAAAAGGGTAAGCAGTGTGGAAAAATTGCCAATGCGCTATGTAGAGCACTGAATTATTTTTTCATGCGCTTCCTTTTCCTTTCTTTTGCAGGACCAATAGGATATTACACGTGGAGAAGTACAGATCTATTATTCCTACTCTGGCTGATTGTTTCTAATAAAGTTATTTTTATAATAATTGAAAATTGCCTTACGATCCCATTTCCTGTCTCCATCAGCATCAGTTTATCCACACTTCAAAACTAACCTGTCTATGCTGAAAATCACCATTTGTCCAGTTACAAAGGGATGGTGTCACTATGCTGCTGACAAAACAGCCCAACAGTTATCTGGGAAACAATCCTGAGCTGCATAAAAGGCGGGGGAGAAATATATAATGTATATTAGTGTGCGGGTATTGGTGTTGTATATTCAATTCTTCACAACAGTTTAAATAATCACAGAAGTGAAGAATGTTGCATGCAGATGAAAGACAAGCCTTTTTTATTTACCGGTGCTCATTCTCTATCTTTGAATGGTAAAATTCATCTCCATTCGGTATTTTCATTTAGCCTGGACTCAGTATTTTCATATAAATTAATAAGATCTTTTTTAATTTTTGTGATTAGTTAATTATATACTACTCCATTTCCTACATTAGCAAGTAAACTCAATTGTAATATAGAATCTCTGGTTTTTCTTTCAAGTCTCTCCTTAGTTTTGCATTTTGCATTCAAATATCAAGGAAAATTGAAATGGAAATATAAAATAATAACCTGGTAATGGAATAGTGTAAAATGTGACAGTATTGAAGTTCTTAGCAGAATTAATTGAAACAGTTTAGGATCTTCACTATTTGAATGTGAGATTAAAGAAGAAAATCTACTCAAAACAAAAGACAAAGAAGAGCTAAACAAAATGAATTAGACCAAGTGGATTGTAGAGGAGACATGAGACAAAATAAGTTAATTGTAAATAAAAAGGATTATTACTTCTATTAGTAGTTTCCCACACATTGCTGTTAATGGCTAGGACTGTGAGTTTTTCGTTCTGTCTTTGAAATAATGACCTTAGTCTCCACAAGTACAAGCTTTTAAGTCATGAATGGATCACAAGGTTAAATTGACTGAAGAACTTCCATACTGCAGTGTCTCATGCTGTCCTGCCTGTGTCTTACCTCCATCCTGTGGTGGCCAGTTGTGCTTCAAGCCTTCATGCCAGTCCGTTGTGCCATTGGATGAGTAACCATGTTCTTCAATGCTGTGAAGACTTAAGTATCTCTGTGCAAGCCAAGAATGTTTAAAATTGATGCCTATAAAGACTTTGGGTGTTTTCAGAGTGTTAGTTGATTGGAAATTTAAAGAATTGTAGCATTAAACTTAAGTATCACTTTATGTTTGCTTGTGATTTCTGACTAAGACATGTGGAAGTCAATGGATAGATATTTCAATATAATTTGTTATTTCTAATGTGATTTACAGAACTCTAAATTGAGGTCATTTGTGTGACTGAATTCACATATGAAGTGAGTTTGTTGTTATCACATAGCTCCAAATCACCTAAAACTGAAAACCAGATAAATCAGTCAACAGTAATTACAAAACCGAGCACGTATCATTTTTTTTGTGTGTAATGGTGCAAATCTAGGAGTACCTTCCTTTCCTCTCTTGAACCATCATTCTTCTCCCACCCTTTTCTCTTTTGTACCCACCCCACTCTTCTTTTTTCTATACTCTTCCAGTTTCATAATGTAGTGAGTGATATATCTTACACTATTTAAGTGTATGTTGCTGTGCATGGGAGTAACTACAGATTAGTTGTAACATACCTGTTCTGTTTAGCTTTAGTGGAGAGTATGAAACAAGCATACTGGAGTTTTACTCATTCATACATGTAATGCCCTTTCCTGTATCCAGAAGTGATAGTGAGTTTGAAAATACTGAGTTGTAATAGACACTAACTTGCCTAGCTCACAAGATACAAAACATTCAGAAAATGAATGCAACAAGTTAATACAGTTAATCAGCTTTAGAAAAACAAAAATATGTGCTTATCACTGTAACATATGCTTGCATGGGATATTGATGAGAAAATATCAACTACCCTGTTTTCTCTCTGTATTCTACACTGTGGTCATTACTTTCCGTCAACTAATTAAAATTTGTTTTCAGGATTAGGACAATTGTCTTCTGATGAGAAAAATTTATATGCCTTTTGTGCCACATTTTTATTTGGGTCTGTAAGGTAGAGTCTGTGTGCTAAAAATGATGTCAAATGGGCTCGAAATTTTATACATTACAGTGAACTTATGGGATAGTCCTTTAAAATTGTTGACCTAGAAATAGCTGCATGTAGTGCGTTGTCAGAATGAGTACCATAGACGAAATAAGACTTTATTAAATACAAATTAATAGCCTCAGTGAGAATAGCACTGTGACTCCTACTAGCTTTGCTGCATGAAGTTTCTTTATTCTGTATATTGCCATAATGTTCTTAGGATAAAACCAAGAAAGTTTTCTAGTTAACTGTTCATTTAATGAATGACGAAGAGGAAGTCACCAAAACAAGTAAATGTTTTCTTTCAGTCATTTTTTTTATTATAAGTCTTTCCACTGTGCTTTTAAAGTTTCTTTTGTCTGATGGAGAATCTCTTTTCAAAATAAGGTAGTATCTGATTCTTTCAATTCATGGTGAATCTTGTCTTGAAATGAGGTGGCTGATCGTAAGTGGGAAAAGGTGAGTGAACCTATAAAAAATACTTTAGAAACAGATCCAGCTATTTTAAATTAATTTATTGCAAGAAGTGATCTAAGGCTGAACTGGAGAGAAAAAAGTGGAGGTCCTTGTCTGAAGTTATGCTTTATCTTTGAAGTTAAATAACTAGTTAGATTTTTTTTTTTGAAGATTGCTTATTTCAAGCTATGTGTTCTACCCAAGATTTTGCTCCACTAAGACTAGGTTATCTCATGAAAGCCTTGGGAAAAAAGTCAAAATTCTATTACTTATGAATGGTTTGCACTGGATGGGCAATATCTTCCTTCTCAGCATTGGGCCAAAGTTTCTTAATTGACTGTGACATAATTGGTGTGGATAGAGGACTTCTGAAGGACGATTAAAATGCATGCCTTGTCATTGACGCTGCTTTATTCAGCTTTTGTGGCAGGTATTGTTCTGCTCAAGGGGTGAGTAATGTAATGCCTTTGCTGCATTTTCAAGTGATTTGTAATTTTTCTTTTATCTTTCAGGACTCGGTAGTGTTCATGTATCAACTATTTGTATCATTTCAATGCCTCAATACCTTTATGGATTGGATTTAGCATCTGTAGTCCGTGAATCAGTTCAGTAATCATGTCTTTCAGTCTGCTCATTCATGTGCAATGCGGATCTAGAAGTCCTTGTGCAAAGAAAATTCTGAATCACCTTTGGGTTAGCAGTTGTAACTCTTATTGTGACAAACCGCTTTGTGAATTTAGGATTGAAATATGCTCCAAATACCTTGCTGTATGTCTAGTCTGTGTTTCTGAGTTCTGGTGGTGCTGGTTTACCATGTCACCCATGCAGCAAAATATGGGGACAAAGTCTGCACCCCTTTTTGGTACTGTGAAGAATGTGATTGACTCTTGCAGAAGCCTGTTTCCTGCCCCACATGAGAGCTCAGTTTACCCAATTCTTTTAGATTTTTAAAGCTTTAATTTAAATTCATAGTGTTTCCTCTCTCAATCAAGTATGCTAATTAAAATTAATGAGAATACTAATATATAATTAACCTGTCTTGGAATTATTCTTATAAATGCATCTCGTGATGTAACAGTAGTTTTCTCCCATTCTGCACTCCTTATTCAGTATGGTGTTAAGGTTTGTACCATCAGTCATTTCATTTATCCTTTTGTCATCTGTATTGCTTGGTCAGGCTCTTCAATGTCTTCATCTTATCCTTCATTCTTTTACTCTTGGTGTTCTAAAAATTATTGATGTTTGTGTTAATAGCACAGCTGTGCCAATAGACCTGCTTGCAAGGTATTCTGCTCTTTGAAGGAGTCTGTCTCTTGCTGTCATTAGTCTTGTGTTACTGTTCATGAGAATAGGGTTTTTAGCTATTTAGGTGCTTTTCATTTCATTTTATTGTTTAGTGTTTGGTGCACCTCTGTTTGTAGCCATCTCTTATTCACTGATTTTTTTGGTATCACTATTACCTCTACTGTTGATGTTACCTTCTTTTTTCTTACCCAAAGTCCACAATGTTAAATTTTCTGACTTAGTCATAACTCCATATGTGAACACTTGCATCTGTTTTTCAGAATTTCTTATTTTGTTTCTTTTAGGCCAGAGCTTAAAAGATCTTGTAACTCAATAATAAATTAGAGCTTTCATTTTTTTCAAAGTTCTTTTCATTGACCTTATTTTTATCTCCAAGGTCTCAGCTCCCTTTTAGTTATTTGTGAGAAGTATTGCAATGCATGGAACTACATACTTGTTCAACTAATTTAAAGTATTACTTCCCTTTTTGCTATCTGTTTATGCACTGACTTTCCTGTGTAATACCTTTGAAGTGATACCTTATCAATAACATATCATTTACTATCTACTATATGTTAGTTACTAGCATACAAACCTTTTTTCTCTAATTCTTAATCTTTTATCACTTGATACTTATTGTCTTTTAAGCTTTAAAGAGGCGGTAATTAAAAAAAAATATTTTCTTGTACATTTTACAACCTGTTTTACTCCCTCATGCACTTTATTTCTATTCCCTGCTTCTCCGAAACTTCTGTCCTCTAGAGCATTAGTTTGTGTGTCTGTAAGATTCCTGATTACTTAAAAAGTATTTGTAGAATGAAAGTCTTGGAACCAATGAATAATTGAGGGTGGAACCAGAAAACCTGAACATCTCTAATCCAACCTGATGCTCAAAGCAGAGTCAGCTCTGGTGCCACCAGGCTGCTCAGGGCTTTATCTATATCATAGCCTTTAAAAACCAAAGGCTGCACAATTTCTCTAGGCAATCTGTTCCAATGCTTGACTGTCTTCATGGTAAAAGATTTTCCTAATATCTAGTTAAAATGTCTCCTTTTAATTGTTTTTTTTTTTTGTGTAGAAATATTCTGGAATTATATATTTTCTGCTACTTGATACTTTATATTTTAGACAAACAATTACTCATTGATAATTTTCTGCTTATTTAAAATATTGTGCTTTTGGAAGCTAAATATTTATTTAGACTTAGTTTTCATAGTCTTTCTTTTCTTGCCCACGCAGAACTATACAATTCTTCATTTACTTCTGTCATTTTACTGCCAGAAACAGTATGGGACACAATATAATTCTGAAGTAAAGCACTCCCTGTGGCTTTGTAGTTATCCAGACCTACAGTATTTTATCAGACTTACACAAAAACTGCATGACATGGTTTTGGATAGATTTTCATAACTGAAGGGCTAGGAAATTATTCTGTTTTAGACATCTTGACTCATCTAGTATAGGATTGTGATGTAAAGAATTTCTCACTTATACCCAATTTCACATTAAATTTGGTATTTAGACAAGAAATATAAATTATTGATTGGAAGTGGCAACACAGGACCAAAATATTATTGTTGAGATTTGTAATGGCCTCAGAGACGAGCAAAGCAGTTTACCCGATTTTGACAGTTAGTTAATGGACATACAGTAATCTGCTGATTCCTGATATAAAACCATGTAACAGCATTCAGTCATTGGAGTACCAGAAATAGTAGGATTCACCGTCAATTTATTGATATTCTTTAAAAAACTTTTGAGTCCAGCACAACAGGATTAGAACTGTTTGTTTGAAACAGCTTCAACAGTGCAGTCTCATCTTCAAAGAGCCCTGGTAAAACAGTTACAAACATCAGAAAGTGCTATCAATACACTTGAAAAGGTGTATTTTATTTTTTTGCTTTAAGCAAATGCACATTCTGTTCCATAAATGCTTTTATTGATAGACTTATGCTTCTGCAATAGCGTGAATAGGGAGCATAGTCATGAAAGGCAGATTAACGATCAGATTGACTCATGCTTCAGCTCTGAAAATCTGTGACAGGTTCTTTTTTGATTACTCTTATGCTGTTTGCTTTCTAACTTTGTCAATATTTAAATTGCTTTAATTGTATATTCTGAATCTATGAAAATTATTGGAATTTTCATAATTACGAAATAATTAAAGTGTCTTTTTAGATAGTATTTCTACTTTGAAATCAGTATCAGACTGATGAATATTTTCCACTTATTTTAGTAAGAGTGGGTTATGGAAGTAAATATGCTCTGAAGGAAAGAATATTTCTTTTGTAAATGAAGGATGAGAAATCTATTCCAGCTCCTTAAAGTGAAACAGCTTTGCAGACTGGAAATCTGAATTTAAAAGAATACTATTGTGTGGTTTGATAATTTAAAAAAAAATGTATTTCCCCTTAACCACAATGGCTAGTTAAGAGGGAGAAAATAAGATGGAGTTTCCTCTTTTTTGTCCTTTTCTATTTTATATACTTTGTGTGTGTGTGTGTGTGATTTACCTTGAATGTAAATAGACACGGGCATTCTTATTAACATTATTTTTAATGTCTTCAGCAAGTGAACATGAATTAAGATCTTTTATTGACTATGTAGTCAGAATGCAGATGTATGGAGTGTTTTTAGTTAGCCACACAAAAAATTAATCATAGAACATATCTCCATTTTGGAAAGTAAAGGTAAGCTTTTATGCTTGTAATGACTGTAATTGTATGTTAGGTTTGGTCATTTCAGATAATGTGCTCTCATTTACAAGTTGACTGATTTGTGTCTGAAACTGAGGTAAATGATAAAGAAAAAAATCCAGACCACATATTTGTATCTGAGATACCACAATATATTCTAACTTGTGCTTCTAATAAGAATTATTTCCAAGAAGTAATGTTATGATTTATGTAACCTGGTATAAACATCCTGTATCATGCACCTGTTGAGACAGACATCTTTTAGCAGCAGTGCCTTTTCCTCTGGTGGGATATAGAAAGATATAACCTGTATAATATATATATATATATATATTTTACTATACATAACAAATATCTTATGAAAATTTGTCGTTAGATTCATTACTACATGACTGTATTAGATGCAATAAAGCTTAAATCCTGACAAAAGAATCAGTTCTAAAATCAGAAGTTGCATGCAGAAAAATACAACTCAAGTAAAATGAAGTAAACTTGTTAATGTAGTGTATAGATTCCTCTTCTATTTTCTGGAATGTCTGCTTTTCTATTTTCCTTTTCTGGGTTCTATTGTTGCTAAAGCATCAATACACACATGTAATTAAAGTTACTTTTTTTTTTTCTTTTTTATTCAGAAACACACAGAAAAACACCTATACTGTCATTCTAATCTAACCTAGTGGTCTAATCATGCATCATCTAATAACGTGTCCCAACTTGTCTAGGCACAATTATAGCAATTTTTGAAAGTACATTTTCCTTAAAAATCCTTAAAAATGCTCTTAATATGGATAATTTTGTTGTGGATGCTATGCTTCTGATTTCTGTTCTCTGAAGAGATTGCAGAAATGATCCACTTCAGTTCATCTGCTACTAGGAAATATTACAAAGGAAAATGATTTCTTACTCTAAACATAATCATTCTTGCTTAGTAATTTTGTCTTTACTTATTATATATCTTATTATTAATTATTACTATAAATATTAATACAGCATAAGTAAGAGTTTATACCGTTCATTATTTTAATATTGTTGAATTAGAATACTTGAGCTCCTGAGATGAACCAGTCATACATAAACCATTACTAGAAAAAATTGGATCCTTCCACTGCCCACAAGGTTTGGCCATGGTGTGGTTAACATAACTTAAAATTTGCATCCTTCTCTACATATGGAGGGCACTGCTGTGAAGACAGCCTGCTGATATAGGGATGTCTTTTGATTTTAAGAAGCCTTTGTAGAAGGGTTTGCAGTTTCTTAATGACAATATCCACCTGATTTGGGGGATTTTTTGAATGCCGCCTCATCCTTCCCTGAGGCAAGACTCAGTAGCTTCCAGGCTTCGTTGTGCCATATGCAGCTGTCACAACATGTAGTCAATGGTGTAATAACCATGTTGGAAACTGTACTTGTCACACACACCATGTACTTGTTCATGTGTACCCATGAGATTAGGTACACATGCGATTTTAGTGATAATAGTAGGTTCAGCATTTACTGGTAGAGTTGCCAGTCTTTTTATGAAACTGCTGATAGGTCCTTTTTGGCTGAGTATAACAGACCTACATAACTGCCTCATAGGGAATATGCATTGATGGCTCCTTTGTGACCATGTATTCCCTGTTACCTGCCTAGTTTGTCTTATGTAAGGATCAACAAAGAATTGAAGCCATGTCCAAAACCACAATGGTACCTTTATGATAAGCAAATACTATTTATTTTATGCTGCTAATGTTATGCTTGGTGTTTTCAAGAGCATTTGTTATGAATACAGTGAAGGAATAATGTTCTGTACTCCAAAATACTGTGTATGATATGTCTGAGCCCTTCTTGCTGTGCCTTTCTGCACCTACTGCTAAATTGTTTTTTTTAGGGAAGAGACAAGTAGTGTCTGAAAAACACCCTTGTCTGCTGGATCAGTTCCCAAGGCTATTTGCTCATCATGGAGCACAATGGATTTGGGTTATAAAATGCTGTAATTCCTCCTGTTTGTCTATGTTTGTACACGAGAGCAATTAAGATAGGAGCTGATGTCGGCTGGACACGTAAAATTAAGAACAGAGAGGAAAGGAGAAACCACTTCAGTATTGATTAGAAGGCAGCATGCTTGTCTGGAAAAGGCAGCAGCAATCCTGTGAACTGTTGTAATTCTGTTGTTGAAGAGGAGGTTTTGTTTCCTGTTGTTATCCTAAAAGCAAAGTCTGGGAGTGAAGGCTGTCATGGAAAAGGTGAAACCAGGAGTTTTACTGAAGAAAAATTTCAGTAAGTGTTACAGCTAGTCTTCTTCCAAGTCAGAAAATCAATGTCGATCTGGGGAAAAACATCCATAAAAAGTGCCTTTATGTGAATGATCAGGAGAGAAATGAAGGTCATTCTAGAGTGGATGATGACCTATTGTACCTTGAACTGTTTCTGCAGATTTCTTCTTTTGCAAATGCAAAGAATGTTTTTTCTGGCTGTTTTGTAGGTGAGGTAGGAGTGTCTGATCCTGAGCAGCCCATGGCTTTGTACACTATCTAAAATCTGTACTATTGCTAAGTTTCATACTGGGATATACTTTACATATACAATACAGCACAAAGGAAGCAGTCTAGGAGGTTCCTGGAGTGCGTGGAAGACAACTTCCTTGCACAGCTGGTGAATGAAACAACGAGGGAAGGTGCCCTCCTGGACTTGCTGTTTGTCAACAGAGAGGGCCTTGTGGGGGATGTGACAGTAGGGGGTCACCTAGGACTTAGTGATCATGAGATGATAGGGTTTTCTGTTCTAGGTGAAGTGAAGAGGGTGGTAAGCAGGACAGTAGCATTAAATTTCCAGAGGGCAGACTTTGAACTCTTTAGAAGGCTGGATGGCAAAGTCTCCTGGGAGACAGTACTTGAGGGCAAGGGAGCCCATGAGGGCTGGGAGCTCTTCAAAAAGGAGATCCTAGCAGCTCAGGAGAAAACCATCCCCGTGTTCTGGAAAAAAGGCCAGCAGGGGAAAAAAACAACTTGGTTGAGTAGAGAAATCTTGAGTGACATTAGGAAAAAAAGGAATATTTATAGGCTCTGGAAGGAATATTTATAGGCTCTGGAAGAGGGGACAGGCCTCTTGGGTGGACTACAGGAGGGAAGTGGGGCTATGTAGGGAAAAAATCAGAGGGGCTAAGGCTCAACTAGAGATCAGATTGGCTAAGTCTGTAAAAGATAATAAAAAATCTTTCTATAAATATATAAACAATAAAAGGAGGACAAGGGAGACCATACAGTCCCTTTTGGACACAGAGGGAACAACGGTGACAGGGGATGAGGAGAAGGCTGAGGGACTTAATGCCTTCTTTGCCTCAGTCTTTAATTGCAAAGAAAGCTGTTCCCTCTGTGTAGAAACCCTGGAAATAGAGGAGCAATACAAGGCTCCCATGGTCCAAAAGGAGGTGGTCAGAGCCTTGCTTGCTGAGCTAGACAAGTCTATGGGGCCAGACGGGATTCACCCTAGGGTATTGAGGGAGCTGGCGGATGTATTGGTCAAACCCCTTTCCATCATCTTCCAGCAGTCCTGGAAGACTGGGGAGGTACCTCTGGACTGGAGGCTGGCTGATGTAGTTCCCATTTACAAGAAGGGTCACAGGGAGGATCCGGGGAACTACAGGCCTGTCAGTCTGACCTCAGTGCCAGGGAAAGTCAAGGAACAGGTGATCTCGAGTGCTATCATGAAGCACTTGCAAGAGAACTGGGTGATCAGGCCCAGTCAACATGGGTTCACAAAAGGCAGGTCTTGCCAAACCAACCTGATCGCCTTCTATGACAAAGTGACTCGGCTGCTGGATGAGGTAAAGACTTTTCTGGACTTCAGTAAAGCCTTTGACACAGTTTCTCACAGCATTCTGCTATGGAAACTGTCAGCCTCTGGCCTGGCCAGGTGCACGCTCTCCTGGGTAGAAAACTGGCTGGATGGCTGGGCCCAGAGAGTGGTGGTAAATGGTGTTAAGTCCAGCTGGAAGCCAGTGACAAGTGGGGTTCCCTATTGAGGTACCCTTAGCAAGTTTGCAGATGACACAAAGCTGTGTGCAAGTGTCGATCTGCTGGAGGGTAGGGAGACTCTGCAAAGGGATCTGAACAGGCTGGACCGCTGGGCTGAGTCCAATGGCATGAGGTTTAATACGGCCAAATGCCGGGTCCTGCACTTGGGGCACAACAACCCTATGCAGAGCTACAGACTGGGAGAAGCCTGGCTGGAAAACTGCCAGGAGGAGAGGGACCTGGAGGTGTTGGTTAATAGCCGACTCAACATGATCCAGCAGTGTGCCCAGGTTGCATCCTGGTTTGTATCTGAAATGGTGTGACCAGCATGTCCACGGAGGTGATTCTCCTTCTGTACTCAGTACTGGTGAGGCCGCTCCTTGAATCCTGTGTTCAGTTCTGGGCCCCTCACCAACAAGAAGGATGTTGAGGCTCTGGAGCAAGTCCAGAGAAGAGCGACGAGGCTGGTGAAGGGGCTGGAGAACAGGCCTTATGAGGAGCGGCTGAAAGAGCTGGGGATGTTTAGCCTGGAGAAGAGGAGGCTGAGAGGAGACCTCATTACTCTCTACAACTACCTGAAGGGAGGTTGTAGAGAGGTGGGAACTGACCTCTTCTCTCAAGTGCCAGGGGACAGGACAAGAGGGAATGGCCTCAAGCTCCGCCAGGGGAGATTTAGGCTGGAGATTAGGAGGAAGTTTTTCACACAGAAAGGATCATTGGGCATTGGAATAGACTGCCCAGGGAGGTGGTTGATTCACCTTCCCTGGAGGTGTTTAAGGCATGGGTGTATGAGGTCTTGAGGGACTTGGTTTAGTGTTAGATAGGAATGATTGGACTAGAAGATCCGATGGGTCCCTTCCAACCTGGTTGTTCTGTGATTCTATGATGCCTTTACACATGATAGTATTTCTTGTGCATATTTTTGTAGGCATATCTATTATTGAAGAAAAACTCATATTTTTTTTCTTATTTAATTTTCCTGATATTATGCATTCTTCTGTTTAGATGTCCTGTTCACATGGGTAAAACTCTTATATAACCCCTTTTAATATGGTTTTAACACAACCTAAGTATATCTTCTTTATTTATTGGGCTTTTTAATGGATAATTATGCCAAACATCTACTAGAAGGCTATATAGGTTTTCAACATACAAGATTATGGTGTTAAACAATTCAAAGCCATAAGAACCATCCAGTATTGAGGGGAAATGTGAACTTAATCACTCCTCTCCATGTCTTCCACAGAAAATGGTTGATGTCATGCACATTTTGTAACATATCACTAACTTGTCTATTTCAACACCAGCGGATGATGGAGCACTGACCCTAAACTACTTATCTAAGCTGACATTGACTCAGATTTGGTTTGTATGTGGAAAGAATAAAGCATACAAGAAACATAACATTTTAGAAGTTCTAATAGAGCAGATGCTAGGGAAACCCTCTGTCTGCTTATGCGTCATGGGTGACTTGTAGGGTGAAAGCATATTGCATAGCACATAGAACACAAAGTCTGCAGTATTTGCATCATGAAGGAATTAAAGGATATCTGAACAAAATATGGAACAGAAGTGTGAATTCATTAGGTGTATTAAAATGAGTCTTGCTTATAAGACGTGCCATGAACCTGCTCTGTACAGAGAAGTGCATTACCATGGAAAATACAGCTTGAATTTAACAGGAAGATTCTGCTGTTGACATTGGGAGGAGGCTTGGTAAATACTCACTTGGACAGAGTTATGATCGCTTATTCCCTTTGAGGACGTACCCCTCTTAGTTTAATTAAAAAGCAGCAGACAAAATCTGATCGTGCATAGCCCTCTCTGTACCAAACCCAGGGTCAAAAATTAAGCCTTCATGCTCAGTGTAGAACTGAACTGAGTAATCATGTCGTGTAACCAGATCTTCTGCAGCACTTTCTGAAAGACAATGTCATGGGAAGAGCATCTCAGAAGATTGGGAAAAGGCTGCAAAAGAAGCAATTAAGGTATTCATTTTCCCCTTTTATTGTCTGAGTCATGCCAGACGTTGTTAGTGAGCAATATTTAATTAAATTGTTATCAACTTAACTTTAGAGTATTTCATAAACTCACCCTTGGCATTGTCTTTTTATTAGGAAAAGGCTTAAGTGACTATGAAATATAATGAAAAGCCATGGGGAGGGCTTCCAGAAAACAAAGCTGGTAATCCATTGGAGTCCTATGTAGTAAACTTTCATTTTTCAGTGATGAGGAGAGATTTGAAGGTTATCAGAACCATTTATCTTCCAGTCAGCTTTCTCTGAACTTGAAGCCCTATCTATGCAAAGTATGTCCCAGCAAATCTCTACTGAGCTTAAGGTGGAGAGACTAATTTCTTGCTGCTTTACATTTTACATCTTTATAATTGCTTATTTGTTATATGTAGTGTGTAGGAGTCAGCTGTTTATCCTAAATACTTTCACTAAGGTTCTGTTTTATTTTATTTTTTAAATAGTTAAAAGTGTTAATTCTGAAGTTGACTGGTGTGTAGGATGTTTTGTTTCAGGGGAAGGAGAGGTAGGCTGTTTACTTTGTGATTTTTTACTGAAAATATATGATCCCAGCTTGGGACAATAACTTACGTAAATTAGTTCTGGCTTTTTAATTCTTGTCATTGTTCCTTCCACAGAGCTTCAAATATTGTCATGATCTTTATCAAACACCTTATTGTGAGAATTAATGTAGATCTTACTGTGCTGGCAGTACTGGAAAGTACCATAAACAAGAATGTGAATGTTTATCTCTCAGTACTTAACTTGAGTCATTTCCAGTATCAGAGGTACTAATAGCTGCCCTTCAGCTGAGGAGTTAACCCTGACTGTGGTTGGTGTTCACTGTGTCCAGTTTACTCTTAAGAGTAACAATGTCTGAGCAAATGTGTCATGGAACATAATCATGGGTTTTGTGTGTTTTCTATTTCTATAATCTATTGTATTACCACTCTTGCAAGTAGTTAACTCTTAGTGAAAAAAAAAAAAAAGAAAAAAAAAAAAGAAGAAGTGATTTGTATTTAAGCTATCTGAGCCAGGTTGGTTGGATGCAGATCCTCATGATGCCGGAATGATGTCTGAATTGAACTGAATAAAGTCTTAAGTACTAAACTGAAATCCTCAATATAAAGCAGTTCGCCCTAACTTATGAACTGAAATGTCTCTCCTTCACAAGTGAATTCCTCCTAACTATATTCAGACGCAGTAGTAACACCATGATCATAGAAACATAGAATGGTTTGGCTTGGAAGGGACCTTAAAGATCATCTAGTTCCAACTCCCTCCCATGGGCAAGGACTCCTCCCACTAGACCAGGATGCTCACAGGCCCCATCCAACCTGGCCTTGAACACTTCTAGAGAGGAGGCATCCAAAACTTCCCTGGGTGAGCTGTTCTAGTGTCTTATCACAATGAATGTGAAGAATTTCTTCCTAATTTATGATCTACATTTTTCCCCTTCCAGTTTAAAGCTATGATGGGAATTGCTGGTAGGACATGTGCCCTGGGGCCAAAGGGAGCTACTAGCATTTATCCCTGGGATGCTGTGCTGAGGAATTCCTTTCATGCCACAAAGTATTCACCTGCATGGGGAGTAAACCAAATCTTGCTCTTGGCAGATACGCAAACCTGTTACAGCAGGAGATGCTGAAACAGACTGTGAATTTCTCTGCCAAAGGCAAAAGTAGATGAGAGGTAGGTAGCTGGGTGGATTCTTTCTAACTTGTTTCTTTGTTAGGCATAAAGATTTATAGTGGGCACTGCTTTCTTTTTGGTATCCCAGAACCTTATGGCTGGTAATGTGCATTCCTCTTCAAATAATGTGTTTTCTGTGGTTCACTCGGTTGCCTCTCAGCTTCCTAAAAGGGAACCTACAGCAGCTCTGTGCTTTGTTTTTTTGGAAATGGTGTTTACCATGTTTCATCACATCCTGTATGAAATGTATGCCTCATAGGTACTTAAATGAAAACGAATTAAAATTTGCTTCAAATACTTCCAATTCTAGAAAAATGTTTGTGCAGGCAAGCCATAGTTATTCACAGGGAAAACAAAATAGGATTAATATGACTGAAGCTAATTCACTTCTATCCTTAGTCAAATATTTAAAGACAATTTTAGTTAATCAATCTGCTCTTCAAAAAAAAAATGTTGAAAAGGTCATACAAATTAATGTGCAATTTTGAAAGAGCATTTGCATTAAAAAAAAACCAACAAGCCAACAGGAAGGAGATGCCAGATCTTACCAGAATGGAGTGCAATAGCTGTTACATTAAAAATAATTAGGATATGAGATAACATCTCTAAATATATGTAAAGTACAATTCTCAGTACATTAACTCAATTTTTACTTCCATCTCTTCAGTTAGTATATGGTTTGATATTGGGAGCTCATATTTTTTCAATTAAGAGAAAAAAACCTATTCAATACAGTCCAAGTAGTTTGCATTGCATTGCATGGTAAACCAAGTAGATTGATTATCTGCATCTCCCAAACAGCTTCACTTACTCATCAGCAGTAATTACTGCTCATGAGTGAAAAAAAAGTCATAATCGATGTGTTAATGTCAGAGAAGTAGCAACAAAACCTAATATCCCTAGTGTGATATTTGTCTAAATTTCCCTTTCCTTGGATATTCACACAGATAGCTTTATATTTCACTGCTTGATAAATCTTGCGACAATTTAAGCTAAAAATTGGTTTTCTTTTTAACAACCTTTATGTCACATGGCCATAAATTTCTGACATTTTTTTTGATGCTGTGTTTCTGTGAAGGATCATGTAAGAGTATTGAGTGATCCAGTGAGCAGTGCTTAGTCTTTATGTGTGTGTGTATATATACATAAAAAAAAAAAAATTAAGGATGCTTCTTTATCAGTTTGCAAATATTTGAAATGTTTCAATAGAGAAAGTTTAACAGGATGCAGTTTGGGTGAGGAGGAACAATTTATTTGGATTGCATTTATTCAGACATATTTTTGACTCTTCCTTCGTTGAAGCTTCTATGAGTTCCTAACTATCAGAGTCGTTGCTGACATTAGGCTGTTTGTTTAACATTAAAAAGGTTTTTGCTGCAATTCAAATCTGAATATTTTTTAGTATGTAAAAAAGCTTTGTATTTATTTATGAAAAAGTATTGATTGCATTTGGTTGCATTACTAAATGTCCCTATAATTTCCAGGTTTACGGTACGAAGAGTACTTTGTGCCTGTTAGGGAGGAGCAGATGGTATTGTTTTTTGTCTTTAAAGAGATCTTAAGAGATTATAGTGTTTTTCACTGGAAGCACAATGTAAACTGGTTGCTCTAGGGCTAAAATCTCAATACAGAACATAGGTATATAGTAAATAAAAGTTATGGATGATAATAAATAAAGCAAATCCTAAACACACACAAGAAAAAATCAGTTTCTAGGCCATGTTGAATTCAGAGCTTTTGCAAGATTTTTATGTCCTAAGATGACTTCTACATCAAAACAATCCAACTTGGTTGCAAACCAAGCCAAAGTATTTCACCGAGTTCTTCAGTAGGAAGCTAAATACAAAATTATTTCTGGAAGCTTCAGAATTGACTTGTTATAAAACAATTTCAAGAAACAACTGCAATAACTTCTAAGAGAAATTGCAGTTTTCTGTTTAGGTTTTTTATTTAATAAGAGACAGAAGATTATTACACATAAATCAAAGTTTTGTATTAAAGAGAAAGATACATGGATTCAACTATGAGATTTTTTAAATATTTCCCTTCAGACCAGCACCTTGATTTTATAATAGGTAGAATTCTTGCTGTTCTGCCATAAATAGGAAAAAAACCCCAAACCCCTATGTAATTAATTCATTTTAATTAGTTACAATTTTATAAGATGTTACCATCCCATCTTTTCCATAGAAATAAAAAGCAGATAAGATAACGTTACAAGTCCAGTTAGGTGTTTAGTAATTTTAACAGTAGGGAACAATCTTGTACAGAAAGGCTGAAATAAGTTTGTTAACTGCTGCAGTGTAAAATATTGTGTTATTCCTTAGAGATCTGCATTGCTGTTTGGAGAGCAGTAGTCAATATTACAGCAAGATGTCTTTTGATTTGTAAACTAGGTGGATAGGGCATTTAGTGTAGGGGGACTTAGAAGACATTAAAAAGTCAGACTATATCCTCCTGGGTACCTACAGCACTTAACTTTATTGATACTTTACCTTCAAGGGCATTTATAATTTAGAGAAGAAGCCAGTGAAACATTAACCAAAGAGAACAAGATATAGTACGGTACCATCTTGTACAAATGCCTGCCTTCAAATTACATCTGTACCTGCCTGCCTTCAAATTACATCTGTACACGAGATGTACAGACTGGACAGTCTGTGTTTTGGTGTTTTTTTAAGAAAAAGAAAGAACTGGTTTTTTTCCTGAAGAGGGATTTCTGGCACCATCCTTGGTTTTGTTTATGCCAAACCTGAGTGACTTTCCAGGTAGCGCTGGAATGGCAGGAAGCATGGCAGATGGGCAGAAGCTAAAATGTAGGCAGTCAGAATGTGTTTGTTTCTGTGTTATTCCTTTGGTGTCAAAGTGATAAATATCTGCTTTTCCTTGAAGATGTTAAAGGATTTTTATTTAGGTAGGTTTGTCTTGCAGCATAGAGTTGGTTACGTAATGTTATGTACATAATATTACATAAATTTACTGTTGATCTCACTGTTGTTTGAGTTTCTCAGGCTACAAGCAACGTAAAAGTGTAGTTATAGCATTTTAAATACTACAAGAATTATCATTTACTTATTTTTGATTTGTCAAATAACAGCTTGTAAGGCAGTGCTGCAGGTTTTTACCTTAATAGAGTCTGTTCATATTTTGCACAGAGTTTAAGAATTAGATATTAAACAGTTGTACTCTGTCAAAAGCATATGAAACACTGTGCTAGGTATAGCTAGGAAAACTACTTTCTTTGGTTCACAGAAACCTGTGTAATTTACATGTGGGATTTGTTTCACAGAAATTGATTTTATTTTCACATAAGAGTGGGAAAGAAAAGCCAACGTACACTATAACTAGCATTATGATTTTTAAATCACAGTAGTTCTTCAATCTATCTTCACTCAACTAAGAGAATGAAAGATTACCTGTACAATAAATTAGACATGAGTTCACAGAACATGCAAAAGAGGAAAGAGTGAAATACTTTGTTTCACTGAAGAAAAATCAACAGGTTTTTTGACTCTTGACTTTTCTCAAGCAGTGTACTACTTCTTTTGATTGTACTAGAGGTGAGCTTTCATCATTGATACTTGCTTCAGTCACTGAATTTTGTCAGATTATTAGTCATGGAATCATATATAGAACATCCAGGAGAGACTGACAGAGGCACATCTCTCTGTGTGTGCATATATGTATAAACCTGTGAACATCAACTGGAAAAACACTGCTATTTAGCTCAGTATTCTGTAGCTCCAACTTATATAGGGAAAAGCTATTGAAGTCCAGATCATGTGTCACATACAAGTTATTCAACCTGTCTTCATTGATAGCAATTTCATTACTGAATTTACAAACATGGAAGCAGAAAAGTTTGTCACATTTTATCATCATGATAATTCACCACTATATGTGTAGGAAGCTTGGAGAAATCAAGTTTTTTTAGTTTTCCTCAAACCCTTCCTTGTTGTCTTCAATCATTTCATCCCCACACTAGATAATTCCCCAAGTTAGAGGAATGCCTACGTGTTTCTCATAGTTAGTTATTTAAAAATTTTTGTTCTTAGTTTCTGGAAGAGCAATTTAAAAACAAACAAAAAAAAAAAATGGAAAAAAGAAAAACCCAGTGCCTTAGGACAGGAATTTAAACTTTGAGATTTTCTTTTCTTTATCTCTGATGTTTCTGCTCCATTATTCATAGGAGAGGACTTTATATCTCTTGTACCTAGCTGGCCACAAATTTGTTCTGTCAATTTTGAGCTGTTTCATATGAAAGATTAATTAGTCAGATTTGAATTTTCTTTAACTGTTGAAGAAGCCTTGGGGGGGCAATCCTAGTATGTGTGCAGACTTGCAACACGCAGACCGCAAGAACTTAAGCAAGGTAGTTAAAGTAGTAATAGAATTCAGCTGAACTTAAGACTTTCAAAACATCCTGATTTTCAGCTGATTTGGGAAGATTAAATCTGAAGAGAGTTTCACAAATCTTTGTGATACTGTATGTTAGTAATCATAGTAATAATGTTTTGGGAAGGAAAAGAAAGCAATAGGGAAATTCTTTCAAAACTTTCTGCAATGTTCTTTTCTTGTAATATTCTGGATTGTGGCTCTTCACTAAGAGTGAAATGATGACTTAAGGATTGTTCTTAAAAAAAAAAAAAAAAGCGTCTTTCTCCGCCATGAGGACTTTAATGCAAGGAATCAGCAGATAGGTTGTCTCTATCCTGTCTGCCGACTTTTGTGAAGGAAGGAGAACAGCAGTTTATATATTATTGTCCAGAGAAATGTAGAAGCCCCATCCCTGGAAACATTCCAGCTCAGGTTGGATGCAGCTCTCTGCAACTTTTTTCTAGTTCAAGATGTTCTTGCAGAAAAGTAGGACTAGGTGACCTGTAAAGGTCCCATCCAACATAAACTGTTCTATGATTCTACTAATAAAGTAATTGCTGGGTGTTTTTTTTCCAATTAGTTGACCCCATGCAAAAAAAAAAAAAAAATAAATAAATTAAAAAAAAAAACATGCAAAACCAACCAACAAACCAAACAAAAAACAAATATGAAGAATCTTGGCTAATGCATTAGGTGATTTGTATTTAGATGTTTTAAGTTAGGAGCTTGCCAGAAGAAAAAAAATTGGCTTCCAGAGTGTTTTGTACCTGATCTGAGAATGACTACACAGACTGAATTTTCTCAATGATGATTAAAATCATTAAACTTCATAGTCTGCATTATTGCTGTGGTGTTCATAGATTAAAAGTTACTAGTCTTTATAAAAAATCTGATAAAATTGACAGTGAGCAACAAGTATGCTGCACGTACAAGAGTTTCTCCTAAATTCTTTCCCTTTAAGTGACTCATTGTTGTGAATTCACTGAAGCAAAAATGTGCACTTTCACACAACCACTTATTGAAGTTCACCGCCACATAAATGACCTCAATGACTCAGTGATTTTTGAAGGTAACTCCAGCATTTGACAGAGATGTCAGCTATGATTCACTCTAAAAAGTAACGTAGGTCAGAAATAACCATGGTGTTACAGTACTCTGGAGGACACAGTATGACCATTTAGACTGTTTTTAGAATACCTAGGATGTAATATTGTTTTTGTAAAAAATTAGATAACTTTTTAATGAGGAGATGACTCCATATATAGTTTCATTATGCACTAGCTATTGGTAAAACAAGAAGCAGGAAGCATGATAGCATTCTAGTCAGCACATCTAAATCCTTTCAAAAGTTTTTTTTCAGCAGATTCACAAGCCTTTCCCTGCAAAAATCTGCTTTCTTTGAATATTGTAGTTGCTTCTATGAAAATATGCTTAATAAGACTGAAAGCTGGCATTACCTAATAGAGGCATGATCGATGAAGGGTTTGCTTAGTTGAGAGACATAGTTGGTAGTTTATTTTCTTACCTGTATTTTCTAAGGTCTGATTCTGCATTATTGGAACGTTTGATGTTTTGTATGCTAATTATGAATACATAGAAATGGATTATTGGTTCAATAGGAACCATTTGAAACAAAACATAAGTGGAAAACTTACACACAAATGACAGATTTTGTTTCAGCCAGCATATAGGTGATGCATATTCTGGGCTTACACCAGTAAGACTCTAACTTGTGAATGAAATTTTCTTGCATGTTGCAAAGTAGACTAAAGTCAATCCTGCTATTCCTAGAAATTTGTGCTTTATTCTGCACAAGAGTCGCAGTGGTGGGTGGATTTCCCTGGTTAATCCATCCAAAACACTGCCTGATTTTTCCAGCTCAAAAATGAGTCTAAACAAGCTGCAAGTGAGAAAAGTTGGGGACTGAGGAATGTTGGTCTGGCAGATTCTTTAATCTAGTTCACAGTGATTAGCATAGTATAAACGTATGTATTTATATGTTTGTTATATGTATAACATGCGTAAACAAAACTGGTTTGGAGGAAAAAACATCTAAACTGAGGTTAGGTGTCTCCTTTACTGTTAGCAACAGAGAAAACTGTAAGTCCTCACCTTTTTATTTAATTCTTTTCTCTTAGTTCAAAACTAGCATTTTTGCATACCACCTCTGCATTCTCTGACAATACTGTGAAAACTGATGAAGGCAATAGGTTTGCAACTCAATATTTTTTCTGATTGTTTCTTAAACAAGGTATAAGGTATATGTTGTTAATATGATGAATAAAGAAGAGTCATCTGAAGGAGTCTCCGCTCTGGTCCTGCTCAGAGAAGCAAAACAGACAGGATTTGTCAAAGAGGACGTATAAAGAGCAACATAGAAAGGCAGTGCAATTTCTTTGGCTTTAGCAACACCTGACAGGAAAGGGAAAATTCAAAGACCCTTAAGGTGTGCAGAGATTTCACTGAACTGCTTTCTCAGTAATATTACAAACTGTATTTTTCCTAAACTAATTGCAGAAGAATTCATCATAACTATTTAAAGCTGGTAGGAAATATGAAGGCATGTATTTTAAAAACCTGAGTAACTTCAGCTGTATAGGGGAGAGAACAAAGAGTTGGAGCCACAGGCAACAGGTCAGCCAGTAAGGATTTTCAGTTGCAATCGTAAAGGCTTTTCCATGAACTCTTCACACCTCTTCCGTGGCACTGGCATCACAAACAGCGCTGTCTTCTGCAGTCCCTGTTATTCTTTTGTGTTCTTTCACCTTTTATTTTCGTGCTGTGGCAGTGCAGCAGCTGTTGCTTCTCTGTCACTCCACCCTTAGTCATTCAGTGCTATCTGAGCTCTTCAAAATATATCTTGCCCAGGCAGAAAAGGAAACTGGGTCACAGACAGGCCCAAGTAGGCCAAGTTATTCCATGCTAGTCAGCTACCTTTTTGGGGGTGGTTCTGTTCAGCCTCTCCAAGACTGCTTATTCTTTCCATTAAACCTTACTCAGTAGCTGTGATGTTTCAGCAATGTTTGTTCAAGGCTTTATTTAACCCTGTAGTCATAAACTGCCCATCATGACTGCCAAGAAAAATAATATGAATGTTTTTAAAGCACATGAAGATGAGAGGTGCGGAAAGGGTTGTCATATAAAGCACGAGTCAGAAAACACTTTGTCATGACTGGTTGGCAGTGAGCTTCATGCTAAAATGTTGTGATGAACCAGAGATAGTGCTTAGTTTTACCACAGTATTTTTATTTTCAATTTTTAGATACAAATTATGACCAGAGATGTTACGAAGGACATCAAAAGCTACCCTGTGCTGCCAACATCACTATCATGTATGACAGCTCCTGGCTTGTAACACTCACCCAGACTCTCTGTCTAGAAATGTTTATTATTGGTATCACCAGTCAGGCTTCATTTGAAAACGTGTGACAGTGGCTAAAAATGTCCATCAGCCTGCCAGACAGTGACTGTGTAAAGCTGCTCCCTTTCATAAAATAATTCAGGTTTGGAGGGACTCTAGTCAACTGGCTGGGTGCCAAAACCCTCCAAGGGTGGACACTGCACAGACTCACTAGGCAGCCTGGGCCACAACCCAACTGTGCTCATGGGAGGAAGGTTTTCCTCATATCAAGTGGGCAACACTCTTGTTTCAAATACTCTCTATGTTTTCTTGTCCTGCCATGCACGACTGGTTCTGTCTTCTCAACAACCTCTTCAATGTCAGATACGATTTGATAGTTATTACTATTTTATTTACTTTTTAAGTCACTTTTAGCTTCAAAGTTATTGCATGTGTCACCTTGAAAATGCTTTTGCTATTACTGTGTTTCATTTTTTATCCTTCTATAGATTGTAAGATGTTACGTTGCACTATATGGTTTTGGAAAACCATGCAGCTTTTTGAAGTGGCAAATTTATGGATTGTTTCTGGCACTTTGTGTGCTTCTCTCTTCAAGAAAAATTGGCATGTGCATTTTTGAAATTTAGAGATCTGTTAGTAAAAAATGTATTAGTGTTTAGGTACATGCTTACCTTGAAGTATGTGTTCACAGCCTTTTGACCTACAATATGCATACATGTTTCTAATTCACCTGAATATATTAACAAACCCTTTCCATCATTTTCCAATAGTCCTGGAAGACTGGGGAAGTTCCACTGGACTGGAGGCTGCTGATGTTGTGCCCATTTACAAGAAGGGTAGCAGGGAGGATCCGGGGAACTACAGGCCAGTCAGTCTGACCTCAGTGCCAGGGAAAGTCATGGAACAGGTGATCTTGAGTGCTATCGTGAAGCACTTGCAAGAGAACCGGGTGATCAGGCCCAGTCAACATGGGCTCACAAAAGGCAGGTCCTGCCAAACCAACCTGATCTCCTTCTATGACAAAGTGACTCGGCTGCTGGATGAGGGAAAGGCTGTGGATACGGTCTTCCTGGATTTCAGCAAAACCTTTGACACAGTTTCTCACAGCATTCTGCAGAGCTACAGAATAGGAGAGGTCTGTCTAGAAAGCCACCAGGAGGAGATGACCTGTGGGTGTTGGTTGACAGCCGACTGAACATGAGCCAGCAGTGTGCCCAGGTTGCCAAGAAGGCCAATGGCATCTCAGCTTGTATCAGAAACGGCATGACCAGCAGGTCCAGGAATATTATTCTCCTTCTGTACTTGGCATGGGTGTGAGTGCTTCTTGAATCCTGTGTTCAGTTCTGGGCCCCTCACCACAAGAAGGATGTTGAGGCTCCAGAGTGAGTCCAGAGAAGAGCAACAAAGCTGGTGAAGGGGCTGGAGTACAGGCCTTATGAGGAGCGGCTGAGAGAGCTGGGGTTGTTTAGCCTGGAGAAGAGGAGGCTGAGAGGAGACCTAATTACTCTCTACAACTACCTGAAAGGAGGTTGTAGAGAGGAGGGTGCTGGCCTCTTCTCCCAAGTGACAGGGGACAGGACAAGAGGGAATGGGCTGAAGCTCTACCAGGGGAGATTTAGACTGGACATTAGGAAAAGAAAAATTCACAGAAAGGGTCATTGAGCACTGGAACAGGCTGCCCAGGGAGGTGGTTGATTCATCTTCTATGCATGTGTTTAAGGCATGGGTAGACGAGGTGCTGAGGGGCATGGTTTGATAGGAATGGTTGGAATCGGTGATCCGATGGGTCTTTTCCAACCTGATTAGTCTATGATTCTTTGAACATAGAGAGATTGGGCTGTATTGCTTTATATATATATATATCTGTCAGGAGGTCAGAAAGAGGAATTATAAGTAAAACCGTATTCTCAGCCACTCTTAAGAACTTTCTTTTAACTAGAAACAGAATTAGGATGTATCATTGATGTCATGCAATGTGTTAGTTGCTAAAGATTTTAATCCCCTTCTCCAGTCCTCCTGAAGCATGGGAATGTGATAAGGCTTGCACTGTGGCAGTCCCAGCAGTCACACACATATACAAGTTGGCAATTGAACAATATGGGTTTGGCAGCTTGCTGCCTACCTGCAGCCACTGCCAAATACACGGAGCAGATCCCTCAATGTGGATGAGCGCAGGGAACACTCTGCTAGACGTTTTATGGGCTGAGGACTTAATTGTTTTAACACCACTACTCACATTAGTAGACTTTAAGCATCTGCTCTTGCTCAGTAGGAACAACTGGATTCGTTATCCTTCATGTTGGCAAAAAACCGCTAGAGGATTAAAGAAACTGTATAGCTGCTTACAGTCACTGTATTTACTTTTCTTTTTCTGCCAACATAGCCTGGTTTTCTCTCTGATCATTTATCCAGCCTAGATTTGAGTGCTGTAGTCATGGTGAGCGAATACGCACTTGCTGTGATTGGGACCTGACTGATGATATCAAATGAAGCATCAGCTCGGAAATTAAGACATTATTATGTTAGATGTTAGCCATGTGTAGGATCTTGGAAATACCAACCCTCATCAGCTAAGGAATTACTAGGGCAGAATTAAGGGATGCTATTGCTTTATAAAGCCATAATATGTTTATATAATAAACTTCTCAGAAAGGGTCTTTATGGAGTAACGTATAAAACGACGTAAAGTGCAAGGATTATATATGTGATCCAATGCCCATTGCACCTAATGCTCCTCAGATTAGTTCCTATATATATATATATGTATATATCTTAGGAAACCATGATACACCCTGTAATATCTCATGCAGGAAACTTGTGTCTAAATGTCCTTCCCTCTGCTTCCTCCATTTACCAGAACAAAGTATGGCTGAATGAGGAGCGGCTATGAGGAGCGGCTATGAGGAGCGGCTGAGAGAGCTGGGGTTGTTTAGCCTGGAGAAGAGGAGGCTGAGAGGAGACCTCATTACTCTCTACAACTACCTGAAGGGAGGTTATAGAGAGGAGGGAGCTGGCCTCTTCTCCCAAGTGACAGAGGACAGGACAAGAGGGACTGGCCTCAAGCTCTGCCAGGGGAGATTTAGGCTGGCGATTAGGAGGAAGTTTTTCATGGAAAGGGTCATTGGGCATTGGAATAAGCTGCCCAGGGAGGTGGTTGAGTCACCTTCCCTGGAGGTGTTTAAGGCATGGGTGTATGAGGTCTTGAGGGACTTGGTTTAGTGTTAGATAGGAATGGTTGGACTAGAAGATCCGATGGGTCCCTTCCAACCTGGGTGTTCTATGATTCTAGGATTCTATGATTCTAGGATTCTATGATTCTATGAATCAGGGCCTCAAGAGAGCTGGAAAGCTCAGCTGAGTGTAGACTTCGAAAAAAATAGAAGGTCATATTATAATATGAAAAAAATGAATGCTGAGTTTCACTTTGAAATGTTTTTCATGCTGATGGTGGAGGGGAAAAAAGGATGATAGCAAAGACATTTTTAAAATGCAATATTGTGTGCCATTATAAGATTTGCCATAAAAAAATAAAGGAAGGAAGATAACAAAATCAGGGAGGAATGATGAAGAGATGTGCCAAGAAGCAGCCAAAAATTAAGATAGGAAAAGGCTGAGTCATCTCTCAGGATTAGGATAGCATACGATTTCCCCCCACTTAAGACTCATATGGAGTTGTGGAGCTTACACAGTCAGAGAGAGAGCAATAGAAGAGAATTATATATTGTATGGGAAATTTATGGTGTGGAAGATCTCTAGGATCTGGCAAGTAATTCATAGCCTGCGAGAATATACGTGGAAACATAACTACTGGAAAAAAATAAAAACAAAAACCAAAGTAAATCCTTCTGGAAAAAAATGTCATTTAATTTAAAAAAAAATCACTATATGTTTGTGATATTTTTCAGTCTAAACTTTTAGGGGTTTTTTGTTTGAAGCTTTTTGTATATCAGCGAAGACTTAGAAGTCCTTCTTGGCACAATAGAGAAAATGTTGCAAATGTGTTTGTTCAATGGAAAACCAGTAGGTAACATTCAGACATTGTAATGTATTACAATTATGGGGATTGTTGTTTCCTAAATTTCAGATAGTTTCAAACCATTGTATGTGAATGCTCAGCAGTGCCATCAACACAAATGTAGCTGGAACTGTGCAGATTGTGTGCTGTTTCGGTGTTTGGCTGTGAAGTTATCGGTGCCTTGCGCCTTTCTTACCTGCTGACTTAGTGTGAGCCTGTTACCAGGAGAGGTCTGATGGTAAAAGAACTTATTTAAGGGGTTGAATTTGCATCTCTAGAACCTTCAGTAGAAGCTGGAAGCACTTGGAGCTGTGATTCTCAGTAAGCAGAAGTGACATAAGGAGTAAGACTTAGTGGTAGATCAAGAAGTATTAACTACTAGCTAAGAGGTTTGAGTACTAAGACACAAGAGGGTTTAGCTGGTAGTTCAGTACTGAGGTACTGAAGAAAATAACAATGGTGCTATGAGGAGGTTTTGCACTACCCAGACTTGCAGAGTACTGCAACAGTTTTAAAACCTCCAACTGCCCCACTGGAATTTCCTTTCAGTGTATTTTTGCATTTGACTTCCTTATTACTGCTCCATTATTCTTTATTTTCTGCTGGCTGCATGGGACACAACTGTTGGGCTGCTGGTGCTGTCCCAAACCTGGTGGACTCTTAGTGCTGCATGTCATGCCACTACACTAGGAAAAATGCTCCCACAGCACTGATGATGGAATTCTGTATTGTGCAATTTGAATACACACAAAGAAAAAGCATATAAAGGGGAGATGTCAGGCTCTAAAGTCATTTTCACTGTCAGACAACAAGGGGGCTATTTGTTCTGCCTCATCATGTTGTTAAGATTTGGATGTTCCTATTCACCAGTGTCTACTTCTTCTTGCTATTGTCAATCTCTTTTTCATTTGTGGTAATAAAGGCAGAGCTTTCTGTGTCCAGAAACCGGTAACTGGTATACTGCTTATGGGATAATTTCTGATGGCTGACTGAGTTATAACTGAGTTTGACTTGATGACTGGAGTATCATTGTTGGTCAGTGCCCTTCTGACAAAAAATAGGTACTCTGTGGGGTCCTAGCCCACTTCATTTAAAACATGATGCAGTCTTTTGGGGGGAAAGAGATGTAATTTCTTTGAAAATGCCTGCTGCTTCCCCTCTCTGTTTTGCTGAGAGCTGTTTATTTTCTCAATTGCAACTCCATTGCAAAAATAGTGCAGTGTACAGGGCCATGTGGAATCCCCACTGCCTGGGTAAAACTTCGGTAACTCTATAGCTTTGTATCTCAAAGCTTTGAGTTTTCAGACGAGATGAGGGCAAGACTGCATCTCATTTATGTGTAGTTGATTTGCCTAAAATTTTACCCCATATGACCATGATACTACTTCTTCAGTGACCCGATGTATTTTTAGTAGAAATACCCTCAACGGGGGTCTAATATAAAATAGAAATGAAATGTTTCAATGCATTGTTTTCCTCTCCAGCAGATATTAAGTTTCTCTCCTTTGGGACTGCTTTTCCCTAGGGAGCTGCTCCTTAGCTGCTCATCCCTTTCACACATCAGCAAAAATACAAGCAGGCATCAAGCAGGGAGATTGCTGTCAGAGTATCACAGTTTTGGATAGCTTTACCCTTGTTATGATAAGGTTTTTTTCCATGTGCTCGTTGTCTAAAATATTGCCATAAATTTTTTAGCTGTCAACCTCTGTTAACCAGGTAACTTATTCCCTTATACCCAGACTGGAAGTTAAGTTGGGGTAGGGAGGAAGAATGGCCTTCAGATTTGAATTTCCTTTTATGCCTAGCAAGCGCAAGTTAAAGCATTTCTATTCAGGTTGAATCAAACATTAATATTATAAAAAGAAGGTTTGTGTGTAATTTTTATTCTTATTACTGTATAATAATTATGCAGTACAGATTAGCTTACTGGGTGTATTTTTGCAGTAATGGAAGGTCTTAAGAGAAATTCAGAATTGCTATAACAAATTCTAAAACTGAATCTTTTAAACAGGAAAATGAGCACATGTACACGGAGGCTGATGAGGCTCAGATAATTACTTTTGTTAATATATGACTGACCTTATCAATCTTAACTATAGAACAAAAATTGATAAAGCTCGTAATAGAATTGGATTGTCTTACTTGTAAATTATCAGTACACAAAAACTCCTAACCAGACCAGGGAAAAAGCTGCCTCTAATCCCTAAGCTGCCTGTGGAGCTATTTCAAGCCTAAAATTTAATAAATGTCTTGCATTGAATGTACTTAACTAAGGCTTTGAAAGTTTGTTAGGTTTGAGTTCTGGTTATAGCTGACACAAGTTCCTAAGTTCCGTGCAGGCAAAAGGAAGTGACTGTTTCTAAGGAAACTAAAGTTAAAATCAGCTTACTTTCAGAATTATCATCTTGCTGTTTAAAAGTACTTACCAAATTTTCACATTGTAATAAGTAGCACTTACTAAGAATTCTGACACCTTCACAACTGTTGCAACCATAGACAAGACTAGATCTTCTTCTCTAAGATTAGCGTCTCTTTTTCATTTTTTGCAGATAACTGTGCACTATTTCACTCTTTTTATTCTGTGGACTTAATGTTAAGGGCAAATTTGATGGAAATAATCTTTCATGAGATTTTAGTTCATTCATTTCAAATGAGATTTCACCTTTCACACCCCAACCTCAAATAGCTGGTGGAGAGGTCAGGATTAGAGCGTATGCCTTTGCATCCCTGCATGAGTCTATAGCATTGTACTCTGTTCACTGCTTCGTTTTCAGTGTTCCATGCAAAACTAGTGCTGATATAGCATTAATGCTGTAGAATCAAGTACTCAAAATAGGTCAAGCAAACAGATTGAACACTCATCCTTTCTTTTTCTGGCTTTCATTTATACAGAAAATGGTCCCACTAGTGTTAAATACTGATAAACAAACAATGTCTAATACTATGCTATTTTAATATATAATGGGCTGTGTCTATTTTCTTTTGCTCTCATTAAGATCCTTCTGCTGTGGATGCACCACAAGTAGAAGAAAATGTATTTTATTAATTTTTATTAGAATTGTGGAATGACTTTTCCCAAGAGAGAATCACTATCAAAACTATGAAATGCTTTATGCACTTTTGCTAGCAGAAAGTCAGCTTGCTCTCATTCCAGTTTGAAATGTGAATCCATGCAATTGACCTCAACTGTACCCTTTCTGTAACTGATAGCAGATACAAACTTCTGCTCCTGACTTGTAAACCTAAGTGTTTCAAAGCCTTTCTAAAGGGAAATTCTACTCAGACAGTCAAAATATAAAGGAAGAAAATGTGGTGTCCAATAGAAGTAGCCAAGAGTTAGTATAAAACATGGTATTATATGTGATATAATGAATATGCTTTTAAAGGTGTTGGAACAGAATTATCTGAGGCAGATTTATCTCTTTCATGTACTTGCATAGACTTCATTCCTTTACAGGTTAATATGTTTATATTAAATCTTATTGTGTTAATCACTGGAATGGAAGAGACAGTATTATCCTCACAGTTACAGAAAGAACAAGGGTCAGTGAAGAAATCTGTGAACTGTGACTTGTACGATTTCAACTGTTAAATTATTCTGCCTCAGCACAAGCTGTAGCATATGGCCGTGAATCTGTACGGGAGGTTTTTGCAAGTGAAAGAACAGAAAACTCTTGAGAGAGCTGGAAGTCTGATGCTGAGGCAATTACAGATTTTGTGTGACATGCAAGTAATTTTTATTCTCTTCACGAATTAAATTTAGAATGCTCTATATAGTTAAGCATTTTATCAGATATAAGTCTAAGCATATTGGGAAATATGCATTAACTACTCTATTGCCTTTCAACTTATGGGAATCTGTAATTGGAAATCTCATGTTGTGTCTAGGATTTCCATGCAGATCTCCTCTGTTGTTGTATTTGGGACTTGGAGGATGCAGGACACGGATAAGAGTGTAAGTGGCGAGTGATATTATTGAGGTTCTGGCTCTGCAGGACTTTCCAATGCAATATAGTATGCTAAGAGATGTGTCAGAAGATGCACAGGTGGGGAATGAAAGGAAATGAAAAAGCATGTAGCAGTGAGGTTACAGCAGAGGTGACTGACCACTTTGCTGCTCTAGCGTGGCATAGTTTTTGCATGGGGACAAAGAGAAAGCCTGTACTCATGCTGTCTTGTAATTTAGTGAGGAAAAACTGATTTTATATTCTGTCCATTAGGTCTCGCTTCCTCTGTAAATTCATAAATGGCAGGGATTGAGAAAAAGGTGAACATAGTATAAAGATTTTCTGTAAGTCATAGAATTATTTTTATTAAGTTTTTATTGGCATTTATTGATGGGAGAGATCACATGGTGAGCAGTTTTTTTGTCATATCTACAAATGTCAAGAATGGGCTTTCCTTATTTATTCTATAGCAGAAACACAGAATTGGGGATGATAGCAAGTAAGGTAAGCTGAATGCTGTTAAGGTTCATAGTGCTTTTGGGGCTTGTAGTAAAAGCTTCGGTAGAAAAATTAATCTGCATAGTTATTTGTGTTTTTCCATTATAGAGTAGAGCTTAAGTAAAGCAATTGTGTGGTAAATGTCATAAGTTGGCATAAGCCATTAGTTGGCTCAGTTTGAATATTCAGTAATTATTCTCAGTGATGCTTGTGACCATACTGAGATTTTATTCAAGAACCGTTGAAATAAGCACTACAAAGGGGAAAGTTACTATTTTTGTTTCATTATCATTTTGCTTCGGTCACATGCACAGAACTGTTTTTGATATTTGAAACACATTTCAAAAATATTTCAATCAATTCAGAAAATACACAACAGAACTGAGGATCCAGTAATTATGGCTGGGAATGATACTGTGGATTAAGATGCTAACAAAGCCTAAGATGATCTGTTTTAATTAACTAAATTATTTTTTTTTTCACATCAGTATGATTAGAAACATACATAGTTGTTTCTCAAGGACCTATTCTTCCTTCTAAAACACAAAGATGAGGTAAATTTCAGGTTATTTACACAATAGAACCACCATATCCTTTTGAAGTAACAGTCATGAGAAATATGTGTCTACCCTACACTTTTTAATCCTCTGAGGACTTATGTGTATGCTTCAGTGGATCTTTGCACATTCATAAAGCAGAGAGACGACAGCCTTTAAAAGTAAACCTTAAAGAGCAAGAGAATAATAAAAAAACCCCTAGTACCTGGAATATGGCATGTACTTTGTTTTTTTTTTTCTTTTAGTAACAGGCAGACAAAATTTCATTGTGATGTGAGCTGTTAGAAACTGGTTCCATGAGTCTCCTGTAGTCATTTTGTGTTTTGTAGTGGTAGCAAATCTGTGAGATGAGCTTATAAAAAGGAGCATTTAAAGCATGATAAGTTTACATTCAGTGGGATGCCGTGACAGAGGTGGAGGGAGAGAGATAATTTAGAAGCCGGAATGAAATTAAGAAAAAAAAACACAATAGTGTAAAAACAAATGTAACAGCTCACATAGTTGTCTATAGGAACCCAAGCTTTGAAGAGGCTTCATGTTTCATGTGAATTTGTCTTGGTTTTATGTTCTGAAAAGATCTTTCTTTGCATAGTTTTTCTTAAAGGAAATAGTCTGCATCTGAACAGTTTACTATGTTATTTTTCAGCATGGTGGTCTGTTGGTTGTATTTGAGTTAGTTTAGGTTATGTATTTTGTATGATTTGAATGCTTGGTAGAATTCTTGTTCTGTAGTCTAAACTTTTCAAGTGGATTATGCAGAAATATTGATGGCAGTTTATATTATGGTTTTTAGCTGAAATATTTTCTTGGCTGCTCATTAAATGAGGGATGTTCTCCCTAGAGTATTTATTTCAGTAGAATGTAATTAAGGGGATTTACTTCACAAGGAATATATGAATATATGTAAATAAAGAGAGCCATCGTTATTTCAGTCACACTTTAGGTTACCTTAGGAAGTTTGTAGATATGTCTATATTGATGCATATCTTCAACTAAGGAGAAGGAATTTTCAGTTGAATTCCTACAGCTTTCTGTTTTGTGAGAGCAAAAGTGCTTTGCTAAACTTAGGTATACCCTTCTGCCTTATTTAAAGGCCCTATTCAAGTGTTCCTTGGCTAGAGAGGATCTCAGCTGTGCTCTGTGTTTAGAGCAGTAGGGAGGTTAAATCAAGAGACCAATGAGGACACTTCCAAAGTTTCCAGAGACAGATTACACTTCTGTCAGTAAGAAGGTTGTTTTTTTAAAGAAAAACTCAACATGGAATATTGGAGAATGGAAAAATGCTTAACTGATTATATTTTAAGATATTGGAGACAAAAAATATGGAATCCAATACCTAAATAAAGATTTAAAGGATATGAAAAAATGAACAAGGATGTCTCAGAAATTGAATGAAGTTTATCAGTAAGTAGTTCTTTAAATATGCATTTTACAAAATAAACAAAAAGGAAGGAAAGCATTGATCGGCATGCATTGAAAGCTAATGACAGGGATTAATCTGACTACACAAAAGACTTATATCTTCATATAGTTGTTTGAGCAAGATAATATTGTCCAGTCTCTGAAGTGCTTTTATTTTTATTCTAAAACATCTTTAAGAAAACACTGATAGCTTTTCAGGGCTGACAAAGACCGTAGCTGCATTAAACTCACTATTTCTCAAAAAAAATAATAAGAAAAAAAAATAATATTTAATGAGGATTTAGGCTGAAAGAAAAACAAAAGTAATCCTGTTTGCACATGCTTCTTTAATCAGTTTCTTTCAATAAATTTATTTATTTTATATTTCACATTTGAGTGAAACTACAGTTCATAAGCATGGCAAATTTAGTTGTGGTAGTAGGCAGTAGATGCTGAATTGGTACTCGGGCAGAATAGATTAACAGTTTCTAAACCGAACAGTTCTTTAATTTATAGCAGTGTGATTCACCTCAGTATAAGAATTCAAAATTTGTAATATTATGTAATATAAAATTTGTAATATATGTACTTCGGTGGAAATGGAAGTTGGATTATGTTTACACTGGCTAGTAAAAACAAACATAACAATAAAATTAAACCCCCAAACATTTAGTTCTTTGCCAGTGAGGATTTACTGTCTAGATCCACGTATTATACTTGCCAGTCAGAAATGGGCCTAAAGCTCTACTGGAATCAGTTTTACTTTGGTGTTATCAAGTTTTCCTATAGAATTAGAACTTTTCCAGTTGTATTTGAGACATGTAAAAAATGCTTCTTTTTAAGACAATGTTTTAAAAGTAAACCTAGAATTTCAATATTAAATGAGGGGAAAATGGCAACACGAGCTGAGGACATTTTGCCTCTTAGAAATGGCTTTTGAATCACTGTGGCATTCTTTGAGAGAGCAAGTAATGATGTAATTAAGAAATAAAAATTTGGTGTTTGTGATTTTATTTGAAATCTGAATATTTTATTTGAAATAGCTTATGAGAAAGGAACTGGGACTTTTACAAGAAACAAATTACTCTACTTAAGATTCCAAATGTTTAGTAATAGCACTGTGATATTCATTCTTGAGAAATTAATAACTAGTATTAGGAGACTGTGCAGTGCCTTCAGTCATTATAAAACCAGATAGGATTTGGCTGAAGTTCCAGTTAGGTGTAGATTTTTTTTTTTTCAATATTTGCCTGGATTCATAGAATCATAGAATAGTTAGGGTTGGAAGTGACCTTAAAGATCATCTAGTTCCAAACCCTTGCCATGGGCAGGGACATCCCACTACATTAGGTTACTCAAGGCCCCATCCAACCTGTCTATGAACACCTCCAGGGATGGGGCAGCCACAGCTTCCCTTGGCAACATGTTGCAGTGTCTCATGGTGAAGAAATTCTTCCTAATCTCTAGTCTAAATCTGCCCTTTTCCCGTTTATACCTGTTCCCCCTCATCTTATCACCACAAGCCTTTATGAATAGTCTCTCTCCAGATTTCTTGTAGGCTCCTTTCAGATACTAGAAGGTCACTGTAAGATCTCTTTGGAGTCTTCTCTTCTCCAGGCTGAACAAGCCCAACTCTCTCAGCCTGTCCTCATAGGGAGGGTGCCCTCTGATCATCTTTGTAGCCTCCTCTGGACCCATTCCAACAGTTCCATCTCCTTACGTTGAGGATTCTGGAACTGGACACAGTACTCCAGATGAGGTCTCACAAGCGAGGAACAGAGGGGCAGAATCACTTCCCTCGACCTGCTGGCCACGCTTCTTTTGTTGCAGGCCAGGCTACATTTGGCCTTCTGGGCTGTGAGCACACGTTGCCAGCTCATATCAAGCTTCTCATTGACCAGCACCCTCTAGACCTTCTCTGCAGGGCAGCTCTCAATCATGTCATTCTTCATTGTGTACTGAAAAGGGGGATTGGCCCAACCCAGGTGTAGGACCTCGCACTTGGCCTTGTTGAACCTTCTGAGGTTCTCACAGCCCCACTTCTCCAACCTGCTCAGATCCCTCTGGTTGACATCTCGTCCTTACAGTGTGGCAACTACACCACTCAGTTTGGTGTCACCTGCAAACTTGCTGAGAGTGCCCAAGATCTCACTGTCAATGTCATCGATGAAGATATTAAACAGCACCAGTTCCAGTCGGAACCCTGAGGGACACCGCTTGTCACCGGTCTCCATCTGGAGATTCACCTTGATGTTGTCATACAAGATTTTCTTCTTATAAACCTTAGACTTACGAACCGGGAAGTTGGGGCTACTGCCACTTACTTGACATATGTGTTTGGTATTTATATTGGTGCACGAGTCTGCACTGAATATCTATAGCCTAGAATCAAAATGTTGGTTTGTTGGTGTGCAAGCCTTGTACTGTGCTTTGGTAATCCTGTATGTTGTTTTTTCTGCCTAATGTACAAATTAAAATACTGGTTTGTGTGTTGATTGTTTGGAGAAACCGATCTTAAGAAATAACATTCTGTTCAGCATGTTAGTACTTTAGACTAGAGAAGTAGTTGAAATAATAAAAATAAAATATAATACTTAAAGAGATATTGATGAATTCAGTGTGTGAAACTGCAGTTGCCTATCAGTTTCTGTCTGCTGTAATGAATGTTTTCTCTTGTTTCCTTAGCTCTTTTTTTTGTTTCATTCTGTTCCTGATTTAAAATTAATTAGAAGATTATGACATTTATTACAGAAATTTCTTTTTAAAAATAGACACGATGAAAGCAATATCTGGTGCATTGTAGCATATGAGCCATTGAGATTCTTCCAAGTTGATTGAATTAATTTTTTACTATGGCATGTTGCATGTAAACTTCAAATACAGGGGATGACATGGGAGTAAGGCATTGTAATCACCATTCAATAAAAAAAAATATCTTACAGTTTTAGGTAACTAAAAAAACATAAGACTGAAAAGGAATCTCATGGGACCTCATGAGAGCTCTGATGGGTCCTGCCTTATGCCAGAAAAACTCTGTGTGTAGTAATCTTTATCCCATTGACAGTAGAAAATTTCTAAAAAAGATAAAAATTATTAAACCATCCTGGTTTGTATTATTATGTGTGTATTGGAACTATTTTCTAAGACTTTCCTAGGAGGCTGCAACTCTCTGAACCTTATGTAGATGAGAGGTTCAGAGAAGCATCCATTCTGTGGGCCAACCTAGATCTGTAAATTCTTCTATATGTCCATCAGTGGAACCATGATGAGCTGAAATCCACTTTTCACAAGTATTGTTTTCTGATGCTTTCATAATTCTCAATTTTGCTGTTCACAGAGAGCGAAGAAGTGTACCAGCGCCAGGTGCTGTCTATTTCCTGTATCGTCTTTGGCATAGTCATAGTGGGCGTGCTTTGTGCAGCATTCTACTTCAAAACAAAGTAAGAGCCTTCGTTAAGTGTGTTTGTTAGTTAGCTTCTTGTTTGTTAGTTAGCCGTCCTTCTACAGCTTTATGATTCTTCAGTTTCTCCCCTCCTTTTGAAGCTGTTTTAAATTCCAGATGGGTTAAAACAGTTTGCCATGGTCAAAGTCCAGGAAAAAACCCAACAGGAAATAATATCTGTTCTTGTTTCTATTTTCTGATATCAGAAGAGAAGGTGTCCTTTCCAGTTCTTATTTTGACAATATTTTTGTGACTTTTATTATCATTGCAATATCTACTTCCTTCTTTTGAAAATAAAAGTTTAAACATGCCATCTCCACTCTACCTTTCATTACATAAGCCTGAATGTCCCTTTTGCTTCTACATGCTGAGAATGAAGGTAAAGAGACAAATTCTTTGCAGATATCTGTAACCTGTAGGTAATAGCTGTAAACTGCTAATGCAGTTATGTAATGAGTATCTGTAACACACAAATATATTGAACTATACAAATGTAGTGGAACCATCTACACTAAGCTATTTTGAAGTGAAATACTCTTCACCCTATTCTTTATCTTCCCAACTGAACATTATTAAGTAATATTCATTGTTTTGTGTATAATTTGAGTTTCAAAATCCTCGTAGCAATTATGTGACCTTGTCAGTACCACTCTATCTATAAATATGTTCTGTATGGTTGTCGTTCCTCATCACTCATTCCTGTTCCAGTTGGAGCTAATGAGAGAACACCTATCAATATAAATAGTACCTGTATGAGGTTAGTTACGGTGGCTGAGCATCAGAAATATGAAGGATTGCACTATTTAAAAGTTTGGTTGCTTATCTTAATCCCTGTTTTTAGAATTTATTTTAATGGGTAGGAAACCTGATGAGGACTAGTTTTTATTTTTTAAAAAAGACATTTCCATCAGGAAAAAAAGAGGTTTGAGAAATGACCAAATTTCCCACCCCTCCCCCTCCTTTTCTTCTCCTCAGACTTTGTAGGTGGCTTCTGTACAGTTTGAGTGAAGTTTTGAGTTGATTCATGTTTCATCTAAATACTCTTCCAGTGTCTTGAGGGATTTAATTTAATTGTTCTCTAGACCTAGAGTTAGACAGTGATGCTAGTTGGTAGAATGCTGTGGCAGGACAGTTCCTCTCTGCAAACTGCTTGATTGTAGGATAAATTGTGAGCAGAGACTGCCACTGCATTAGGAATGTCATTATGCATTTGGATCCACAGGAGAAAGAGAATAAATGTGTTCCTGTTCTTCCTGGCAACGCTCGGGGGTTTTTTTCTGATAAGGGAGATTCAGCAAAGGCAGAATGAGATTGCCAGGTGGGAGCACATGCAGTCAGCAGCTGAGCATAGCATGAATAAAATGTCCCTCTTGTTATTCAGCTCTGCCCCTCTTGATTTGGCACTGTTGGGAGGAGTGTTGGAGAGCTGGATTGAAACAACCTTCAAGATACCATCACTTTGATGATCTGGTGGGGACAACTATAAAAATAATAAGTAGAAATAAATTTTCAAAAATGAATTCACAGGAAAATCATGCTTCTGATTTCAGCAGAAGGTGGGGATGCTGGGTTTCTTTTTTTGGCTGGATTGTAGATATGATAGTTAAGAGTTGCTAGGAAGAATTGAAGTGTGCCTGTGCCAGATTCTGGGAACTGAAGTTTGAGGAGGAGTAATAAAAAATTGAGCACCTCCAGTTCAGTCTTACCCAATGTATGAAACACAGTCATCTGAAGATACTAATCAATCCTTAATTCCCTGGCTGTGGCTTCATCTGGCAAACAGTCCAAAACGTAAATAAAAGTGTCTGAACTGCGTGCCATAGAGGCCATTTACAACAGTATTGTAACTCTGACATTGGCCATTGTCCTAAAGGTGTAAAACCCAACAAACTTAGAGTGCCTCTACTCTTCTCATATGCTAACTTTCAGTCAACAGATTTTTAGGAGCTTCTTCATCAAGCAGATGTATCTTGATCATGCTTAAGGCTTATCAAAGCATTCCTCCTGCATGGGGGATAATCCTTTGATGTATCAAAAATTTCAAATATTGCTAATGGCTGTGGAAACTCTGAATAGTGCAGCCTATAAGAAAAAAGTTTCCACAAAGACACTGACCCTGACTTTCTTAGTCTGACAATTTTATAAAACCTGCTGCTATACATATGCACTTCTCTATGCACCATTAAATTAAAAGTCTTTCTTTAAAATAAATTCAGTCTGAGGAAGTTTAGAACTATAATTAAAACTGTGCCCTTCCAATAGGTCCCTTTTACCCCTTTTAGGGTAATCAAGAAAGTGCTGTAAATGTCGGCAATAGAGGGAGAGTACAGTAATGGGCTGCTCTTTATGACTTAGACTTTTATAAATGACTAGTGACTTCATTTCTTGCTGAAGTAACAACACTTTGTTGCCAAGTATCTCTAAAGTTGAACACATAAGGCCCATTTGTTTCAAAAAGAGCAATTATAAAATAAAAATATTAATTGGTAACTTAAAAACTTTCTAGTTTTATAACTTTGCATCTTAGGGTTTCACAAAATTAATATGCATAAGCCTAATATTAATGTTAAATTGCATGACCATAAAAGGAAATTTATTATTAGATAGTTTCTCTTGGTGAATTATCTTCAGAAATCTCATTTGTAATGGTAAAGATCGCAGGAGTGAAGCTGAACATTCCAGTTTATTTCTTTGTTTTCTAAAAAATCCAAATTAGAGTTCCAAAGTGTTTGTAATTTTTTTGTTATTTTCACAATTAAGTTGCAGGAACATGATATATATAGGAGAGTCCTAAATACTGATGCTGTGATCATGTTTTGCTGTCATTGTTTAGACTTTATAGGAAATCTCCACTCAAAAGAATCATCAAAAAAAGATTGGATGTTCCATAACCATTATGGAGACTGACATGCAACTGGCTGGCTTTCCAGCAGGACATACAGATATATGTACTTATTTCCTTGATGTATGTAATTTAGCTAGTTAGAAAACAATTATTCATACAAACTCTAGGTTGCTTTTGTGAATTTGTCCTGGAATTTTATGAGAATCTAAAGAGTTCACTTTAATATTATAGAAATTAAATTATTACATTTAATTGGTTTCATAAATGAGTAGAGATCAAAAAATATTTGTAAAGGAGAGGTTTCAGAATCAACTGTTTAATGTGACAATATAGAGCTTTAGATTACATATCTATTCAGATTATTTGGATGGTAACTTAACAAGTTGATTTGACTAAGGAAGAATTTTGACAGTTTAACAAGTTTTTGTGCTTGAGAAATTATTTCCTCACCCACCCATATTCATGAATCTTAGTAATTATGAGCTACACGTTATACTCAAAAGATGCCACTTGTATTCGTAACATGCTTACAATGTAAATTCATTCTTTTTCATATGCTGTGCTGTTTCAAAGAGGATGTAGATAAAAAGCGTAAAGAAACTTACAGAGTACGGGATTTGTTATAGTTTAGGACCTGTGTTCAGGAAATGTGCTGTAACAAATACCTACTTTGAAGCAGATGCTTACAACTCTTGGGATTTAAACAAATGCTTAAATTGTGCAATGCCAAATCAGAACTGTGTGTCTCAAAATGCAGAGAAGCTCCCATATATTTATTGTAATATATTAAAAACTATATTGAATATATGGACTGTGATACTTCTCATTGCTTTCTTTAATACTGAGGGAACATGTTCTTCCTCTCAGTTTCCTCCCTCAACTGCTTAAGTAAGTGATGTTCCTCTAGATTCTTACACTTCCCTGCACTACAGACTCTACTGAAAGAAGTTAAAATTACTGTTCTGTCTCATTTGATGTCAAATTAATTGGCCTTAGTCAAATAAGATGCTATCAAACTTGATGAAAAATCACCAGAACTTTTTCAAAATGTTGCTGAAGCTTCTTTGCTAGAATTTTAAATTCAGCATAGAAAGACTGTATTTCCTTTATTTCTTACTGACACTTCCTGGAAGTCGCTTTCTTCATAAATTTGGCTCCATCCCAGTTGCTGTCCAAAGGCTGCTGGTGGCATAACAAAGCACTGCTGCTGCTGGTGAGTCCTTGACCTTACTGGGCAGTTTCCAGGGTCTTTGTAGGTTTGCTGCTGGAGATGCGTCTTCTGAGGAGAAAAAGGAATGAGGGAAGGAAGTGAAGAATTAAAATACTATTATGGATTTATTTCTTGTGAACTTTTAAAAATGACAGTCTCAGAAAATGTAGCTAATCAGAAGAATGGAGACTGATAAAAGACTTTAAATATATTTTACTTATGGTTTTTGTCCAGCTAAGATATCTGTTTGCACAAGATAAAAGTAATACTTAAAATAGTTTGCTGTCTCAAACTATTATCCTCAATCACATACAGATCTTTAAAACTCCGTTTGTAAATATAGTGTGGCAGAAACAGAAAACCTTTATTAATAGTGTGCTTATCTCCTGAATATTGCAAGTGATTCCTCTAGTGGTTTTACTAGCTGTGATATAGCAGAGCATAGTATAATTTGTCAAAAACACAGCTGCAGGGACCATACGGATGGTTTTTTTGCAGGCTTAAGAATGTAAGCAAAAGCTGATCTATACAAGGTCTTGGAGTTTAGGTCAAGTCTAAGCATCTAGTAGAACTCATTGATTCTTCGACACGTTAGCCCCAACAGGGGCTAATATCTGCTGGAATTGCCAAAATCTCTGTTCCAAAATCAGAGCAAAATGGGGTTATTAATATTCAGGCCTGCTTGCAAGCTATTGTTTAATATGTAATAGATGATCTTACAAAATATTGCACTGAAAAAAAAACCTGGCATGCTATTATAGAAATCAGAGAATAGAAGATATTTTAAACAAAAAAGCTCTTTTTTCTCTTTCTGAACCCTTGCCAGAAAATGACCATTGCATTGAAATATTAGACACTGGTGAATTAGCTCAGCTGGTTAATCTAATACGATGAAGTTTTGAATGAAGGGAACCATGGCTATAAAAGTATCATAGCTATAGTAGAAGATCAAACTAGCTCTTTCTTACATGAATTTTATCTCTCTCTGCAGGAAACAAACAAAGCAAATTCATGAACAGCTGAAAGAAACACAGAATAGGAAAACCTACAGCCTAAATGCTTCCAGCATGATGGCAAAGTCAGAGTGTATGGCACAAAGCCGAGTCCAGCTGCAAAATGTAAGTAATTCTGCCAGCTATGACACTTAATAGCCTGGCTGAGTTTCTGTTGCTGATGGCAGCACATCACCATGTTGCTATTACCATCTGAGCTGAGCAATGGGAACAAGAATTCTCACCTCTTCCATGAAACGTTTTGTGTAGGACCTGTTAATGGAAAACACCAAGCAGAGATTTTTTTTTTTTCTGAAGTTATTTCAATGGATCCTGCTGCATTTTGTTCACATAATGAACTTGGCTGAACCCCCCAGCTCTGCATCCAGCAGTGGAAATGGCTATTAAAATTTTTGGCAATGCCTTTGCTCATATATAAGTTGTATGTGTGAAGGGAAGGTCCTTGATCTTCGGTGATTTCAAGTTTTCTAATAATTAATGAACTTGCAGGGGAAAATGTAGGTATTTGTCACAATTAATTCAGAGTAAATTCAAAATCTAGAACTCAGTTTACATGTGTAGACTAGTGCCCAAGGGAAGACTGTGCAGATGGTTTCATTTTCCTGGGTCTTGAGCCAGAAGGGGTTTTGATACCAGAAAGATATTAGTTTGGTCATACTAAATTTGAAATTTATGTCGTCATTTTCTGTATATAGTTCTATGTAGGTTAATACAATCTCCCAATCATTAAATACATCAACCTTATTCAAAATAAAGATGACCAAATTATTTAGCCCCGAATGCAAGCTGTTTTCCAGTGCATGTCTTTCTTTTCCCCCTGTTGAAAATTCATTTACTGCGATCTTATTCTGAACAAAGTTGTTGGAAAAACTGATAAGGATCCTGGTAGTAATAGAAAATCATTAAAAAATATATTGAAGCCTTTCTAAGTGTTTAACTTAGCTTTAGTAGCTTAGTTTTGCTTAAAGGGGGGACTACCTTACTTACTAGATTCCATCTAGCTTCTTTGGCGGCACTCAGCTACAGGACGGTGAGTACTGTGGCAGGGGGGACTGGCTTCTGAGGTTCCACGGCTTTTTTCCTGAGCCGAGATTCTAGAAAATCCCAGGCGGGGGTTGGGCTCCCGGCACCCGGCCCGGACACCTGATCCCACGCGGTGACTGACGGGAAGGGGGCGGTCCCGGAGGCTCCGCGGGAGATTTAAACGGTTCCCTGGTAGCGTGGCAACCTGGAGCGTGGCGGAGACTGGCGCGGAAAAGAGCGGCGTGGCAGTTTGAGCGGCAGTTCAAGAAGGCAGGGCGAGAAGGCAGGGCGCAGGAAGGACTCTAAGTGCAGAGAGGGGGCAGCAACGACCATGGTGGCTACACGGCAGAGGGTTAAAGCTGCTCCGAGTGCTGCAGCCAGTAGGAAGGATGCTGCTACCCAGACGCAGCCACAGTGGGTACATGCAGCTGCCCAGATCATGAGCTGTAGGCAGTTCCCCCCTCTCAAACCAGCTCGTGCCTCTGCTCCTCTTATGGGCTCCACTTGCGAAAGCTGCCTGGAGGAACTCCTTCGCATGGTGGAGGAGTTAAGGGAGGAGGTTAGGAGACTCAGGACTATCAGGGAATGTGAGAGGGAGATAGACATGTGCAGCAGGGCCCTCTCACTCCCTCAGCAACCTGTTGCACCTGGTGTAACTGATAAGCACCCACCTGCACGCTGCAGGCTTGGGACTAACAGGGATGGGGAATAGCAGCAGGTTCCTTCCAGGGGAAGGAAGCCTGCTCCCCATAAGCAGTCAGCAACACCTGAGATCCCCCTGGCGAACAAGTACCGTGTGCTCCAGGAGGAAACTAGTCCTGAGGATGGTGGTCATCATAGCCTAGTATCTTTTCCTAGGCTACACAGTCCTCAGAAGAAAATCACAACAACCTCCGCTAAGAAGAAAATTACAACTTCCTCCCCAAAGAAGAAAAGGAGGGTGATTGTTGTAGGGGACTCCCTCCTCAAAGGAGCGGAGGGACCCATTTGCAGACCTGACCCGCTCCACACGGAGGTCTGCTGCCTGCCAGGGGCATCAGGGCTGGAAGTAGCTGGGAAACTCCCCTCCCTGATCCATGAGATGGACTACTACCCTCTGGTAGTAGTCCAGACTGGTAATGATGGCCTAGCCAACAGAAAGGCTAAGGACATCAAAAAAGACTTCAGGGCCCTTGGGAAGACGATGGAGGGCTCTGGGGCACAGGTGGTGTTCTGCTCCATCCCCAGGATACATGGAGCAGACCCGCAGATCACTAAGAAGGACTCAATTAATGCCTGGCTCCGAACCTGGTGCGAGGAAAAGGGCTTTGGGTTCTTTGACCATGGAGTGGTTCGTGCACCCCCTGACATGGGTGCAAAGGTTGGGACACGTGGGTCTCCTAGTGGGGCTAAGGCCCTTGCTAAAAACCTAGCTAAGCTCATAAATCGAGCTTTAAACTAGGTGTGAAGGGGGAGGGGATCGAGTCCAGGCTAGACAACTGCGTGCCTGGATGTAGGCCACTGGAGTTTAGGAGGGGGCGTGCTGGTGAGGACCACCAACGTGTCACCATTCAGGTAGTGGGGGAGAATGCAGCCTCGCTCAACAAGGGAGATATAGATATTCTGGCATCAACTACTCCAGGAGGAGTAGTCCCCTCTAGGAGGGCTGAAGGCTCAGCTACTCAGCTGAAGTGCATTTACACCAATGCACGCAGCATGGGGAATAAGATGGAAGAACTGGAAGCCGTTGTAGGGCAAGGGGCCTTTGATGTCGTTGCCATCACGGAAACGTGGTGGGATGACTCTTATAACTGGAGTTCGGGTATGGTGGGGTATAAACTCTTCAGGAGGGATAGAAAGGGTAGGACAGGGGGTGGAGTAGCCCACTTTGTAAGGGAGGACTTGGACACCTCTGAGATGGACTGTGGCGATGAGGAGATTGAGTGCCTGTGGGTTAAGATCAAGGGAGCCCATAACAAGGGAGACTTTGTGATGGGAGTCTGTTACAGGCCACCCAACCAAGGAGAAGCAGCTGATGAGCTCTTCTTTAAACAGCTGGGGTCAATCTCCAAGTCAGTGCCTCTTGTCCTTGTGGGAGACTTCAATCTCCCTGATATCTGCTGGAAGTACAACACAGCAGAAAGGAAGCAGTCTAGGAGGTTCCTGGAGTGCGTGGAAGACAACTTACTTGCACAGCTGGTCAACGAACCTACGAGGGAAGGTGCCCTCCTGGACTTGCTGTTTGTCAAACGAGAGGGCCTTGTGGGGGATGTGAGAGTAGGGGGTCGCCTAGGTCTTAGTGATCATAAGATGATAGGGTTTTCTGTCCTAGGTGAAGTGAAGAGCGTGCTAAGCAGGACAGTAGCACTAAATTTTCAGAGGGCAGACTTTGAACTGTTTAGAAGGCTGGTTGGCAAAGTCTCCTGGGAGACAGCACTTGAGGGCAAGGGAGCTCACGAGGGCTGGGAGCTCTTCAAAAAGGAGATTCTGTCAGCTCAGGAAAAAGCCATTCCCGTGTTCTGGAAAAAAGACCGGCAGGGGAAAAAAATCAACATGGTTAAGTAGAGAAATCTTGAGTGACGTTAGGAAAAAAAGGAATATTTACAGGCTCTGGAAGGGGGGACAGGCCTCTTGGAGGGACTACAGGAGGGAAGCGAGGCTATGTAGGGAAAAAATCAGAGGGGCTAAGGCTGAGCTAGAGATCAGATTAGCTAAGTCTGCAAAAGACAATAAAAAATCTTTTTATAAGTATATTAACAGTAAAAGGAGGACAAGGGAGACCATACAGTCCCTTTTGGACTCAGAGGGAACAGCAGGGGACGAGGAGAAGGCTGAGGTACTAAATGCCTTCTTTGCCTCAGTCTTTAATTGTAAAGAAAGCTGTTCCCTCTGTGTAGATACCCGGGAAACAGAGGAGCAATACGAGGCTCCCATAGTCCAAGAGGAGATGGTCAGAGCCCTGCTTGACCAACTGGACACCCACAAGTCTATGGGGCCAGATGGGATACATCCTAGGGTATTGAGGGAGCTGGCGGATGTGCTGGCCAAACCCCTTTCCATCATCTTCCAGCAGTCCTGGAAGACTGGGGAGGTACCTCTGGACTGGAGGCTGGCTGTTGTAGTTCCCATTTACAAGAAGAGTTGCAGGGAGGATCCGGGGAACTACAGGCCAGTCAGTCTGACCTCGGTGCCAGGGAAAGTCATGGAACAGGTGATCTTGAGTGCTATCATGAAGCACTTACAAGAGAATCAGGTGATCAGGCCCAGTCAACATGGGTTTACCAGAGGCAGGTCTTGCCAAACTAACCTGATCGCCTTCTATGACAAAGTGACTCGGCTGCTGGATGAGGGAAAGGCTGTGGATGTGGTCTTTCTGGACTTCAGTAAAGCCTTTGACACAGTTTCTCACAGCATTCTGCTATGGAAACTGTCAGCCTCTGGCCTGGATAAGCACACACTCTCCTGGGTAGAAAACTGGCTGGATGGCTGGGCCCAGAGAGTGGTGGTAAATGGTGTTAAGTCCAGCTGGAGGCCAGTGACAAGTGGTGTTCCCCAGGGCTCAGTGCTAGGTCCAGTCCTGTTCAATGTCTTCATCAATAACCTTGATGAGGGCATTGAGGGTACCCTTAGCAAGTTTGCAGATGACACAAAGCTGTGTGCAAGTGTTGATCTGCTGGAGGGTAGGGAGGCTCTGCAAAGGGACCTAAACAGGCTGGACCGCTGCGCAGTGTCCAACGGCATGAGGTTTAACACGGCCAAATGCCAGGTCCTGCACTTGGGGCACAACAACCCTATGCAGAGCTACAGACTGGGAGAAGCCTGGCTGGAAAACTGCCAGGAGGAGAGGGACCTGGGGGTGTTGGTCGACAGCCAACTGAACATGATCCAGCAGTGTGCCCAGGTGACCAAGAAGGCCAATGGCATCCTGGCTTGTATCAGAAACGGTGTGACCAGCAGGTCCAGGGAGGTGATTCTCCCTCTGTATTCAGCACTGGTGAGGCCGCTCCTTGAATATTGTGTCCAGTTCTGGGCCCCTTACCACAAGAAGGATGTTGAGGCTCTGGAGCAAGTCCAGAGAAGAGCGATGAGGCTGGTGAAGGGGCTGGAGAACAGACCCTATGAGGAGCAGCTGAGAGAGCTGGGGTTGTTTAGCCTGGAGAAGAGGAGGCTGAGAGGAGACCTCATTACTCTCTACAAGTACCTGAAAGGTGGTTGTGGAGAGGAGAGAGCTGGCTTCTTCTCCCTAGTGACAGGGGACAGGACAAGAGGGAATGGCCTCAAACTCCGCCAGGGTAGATTTAGGCTGGAGATTAGGAGGAGGTTTTTCACGCAGAGGGTCATTGGGCATTGGAATAGGCTGCCCAGGGAGGTGGTTGATTCACCTTCCCTGGAGGTGTTTAAGGTATGGGTGTATGAGGTCTTGAGGGACTTGGTTTAGTGTTAGATAGGAATGGTTGGACTAGAAGATCCGATGGGTCCCTTCCAACCTGGTTGTTCTGTGATTCTGTGATTCTGTGAAAATAGTGGGAGCTTAACAAAATGAGTGCTCTTGCCTGCTTGACCACAGGTCTCTCAGCTTCAGGCTTCCATCTAATTACTGTAGAAGTAAGCAGAAGCCCTGTTAACCAATTCAGAGTAAGCAGAGTCTCCATGCTACGACAGAGGAGTTTTCAAAGCGTTGCTTGTATCGATTAAAACTTTTGTTGTATAGGAGCAACATTGTGGTCATGATATTCTTTGTGGTTCAGGAAAAACCTGCTATGTGAAGAAGGAAGAGGCTTCACTAAATTGACATAATCACAGTTTAGGGAACCTTGTGCAATTCTTTGTGTCACTTCCAGTTCCTTCACTCATATATTATTTCTGACATCTTAAAAAAAGCTGTTGAGAGTGTTGTTAGGTTGTAATGATGGCAACAAAAGGTACAGCTGTAAAGAGCTTTTCTGATCCTTTTGTTCTAATATGTAAAGTAGGTCTTGGTTAACACTAAGAATATATTCTTTTCCTTTTTCTTACTGAATGCCATGCAGTATTTTGTCAACCTGTCATCACAATGAACTGTTTGATGTCTTCTGAGCAGCTGACAAAGCTTTATATATATCTTTTTTGCTTTTGCCATAACAATACCCATAATGGCTGAAGTAGCAGTTTGTACATTCCATATATTACAGATGGAAAACTATTATTATTATTTATTCTTTTAATCTGAGTTTACTTTTCAGCTTTTAAGGCTGTTTAGACTGGTTGTTGTCAGTGCCAGTCATTAACACCCGGCTTTCTTGTTCTTGTGTGTGCTTTCAGGCAGTTGTTTTCCCATTGCTGTTAAATGCGTTCTCCCTTTGGGAGCAAAGATACTAAGGAAATAAAACAGAATGACCTTGTGCAGGATGTAGCGTAACAGTGCAGGATGATAATGGATTCTATTGTTAGCAAGATTTCAGTGCAGGAATGCATGTAGGCAGTTCATGAAATATTTAAAACACTTGGTAGATTAGAGGGCAAGAAGAAGGACAAAGGGTAAGGCAAGGCAGAAGAAAAGAAATTTGAAATTATATTTTGTGGATATGGCTGAGGGGCTTCCCATCAGAGGGCAGAGATATGCCCCAGGCAGTGATGCAGATAGGCAAGTGTTCTCCCTGCTCACTCCTGCGTCTCTGCTGCTGCATTTGTTAGCCACTTCCCGGAGGGAAACTCTGCTATTCCCACCTGCAGCTCCCACCACATGGATTTTGGGGCAAAATCTTAGTTCTCTTCATTTCCAGGGGCCAAAAAATAAGCTTCAATAAATTACGATGATTATTTTCTGAGACCGTTCCTTCAGCTTTTGTGTATGTAATCTTGTCCTGGAAACTGTTTCTTTTCCTAGTCCAAATGCTCTTCTTACATATAAAGACTGTCTTGCTTGTATGTCACCTTTCTCTCTTTCCCTAAAAGATTATCCTGTACTTTTCTCTTATTTTTAATGGACCTTATGATGCTTTCATGTGTTTTTCACTCTGCTTTTTCATAGAATCATGGAATTACCATGTTGGAAAGGGCCTCTGAGATCATTGAGTCTAACAATTTTTCTTCTACACAGAATGCATTACTGTAGGCCTGAGAATAGCTGCATAAGGTTCCTTATTCTTAGTGACTATTCTAATCATGTCTATTCTGAAAGAGACTTCACATTTTTACTTGGAAGTTGCTACATGTATTAAAGATTGCTTGGATCTTTCCAAATGCTGTGTTCCTATAGAAAGGGGTTTTACTTATTTCCCGTGACCTAAGGCATAGCAGATAGCACTTTAAGAGGTGTTTGGCTGTAAGGACCTAAACTAATCTCAATGAAGTATCTTTTTATTCCTCATCGTTCCTTTTTTTACCTCTTTATCCTTGAGATATCCTTGAGATATCCTAAAGGATAAAGATATCCTTTATCCTTCAAGAAAATAATTCTTTTTCCTTACTTATTTTTAAAGCCGATTTTGAATCTTTTTTTAATTAAGAAAATGCATATAAATATATCAAAATTGCTGTTAACAGAAAAACATTTCATTTTTGAACCAAGTATTAAAATGAATTACTAATTCACATTTTATTCTAACCTAACTCATTATACTTGTAGCTGTTTGAATTATTCCAAGAGGAAAACAAAAGGACTTCAGACCTCAGTCCTCATGATATCTCGCCTCTTTGCCACTTAAAGCTTCTTTACAGTACTGTGATTATGAGAACCATATACAAGGTTAAAAGCTCTGAATGTTTCATTTTAGAACATTCTCCATTTATAACAGAATGCTCCTGCTGCATCCTAGACTACAGTTACCTTGCAGCAATCCTTATTTCTAAAGGCAGTGTTTAAGAAACGGATTTGATATGTTGGACATTCCCTCAGCTTCATTAAGTATCCACATGGCAAGATTGCTCTTCCAGATGTGGACATTCAAGGTAAGCAACAGGATATCCAGAAAAACATGGAGCTGACCAACTGAGAAGCATAAGATTTTTAAACTCCCTTCATTTGAAGAAGTTTCTCTCTGTAGGGTTTTTGCCCTTAGTTGTCAGCAGGGTAAACACAAGTGGAGAATGGCACACCTCAACATATCCCTTGACAAGCCCTGAGGCTGAGGAAGAATGCTAGGAGAGTTAGGCATTTAAGTTTAAACGTGGATGCCTCCCTGTCATTTTGTCACTTGATATATTGCAGGGAATAAAGGGGTTTCTTTTGTGCTGACAGTATTTTGAAGTATTGGATGCTTTTCCTTCCCATACTCAAATGCATTATATCTCCTTTACTTTCTTTCTCAGCTCAGTTGTGATTCTGTGCGGAAAAAAAAAAAAAGAGTTAGATTTTGTCAGGACCACTGTATTCTCTCTGAACTCCTGCTGATCATAGCCAGTAATTCTGTTCCCCTGTACCAAGCCTATTTCTCTCTGCATTGATTCTATTATTTTGTTAGGGATACAAATTATATGAAATTCCTGTATACTGTAATCATGATTCATAAATACCTGTTTGAACACAACTTCTAGTATTTCTCCTGCATCTCCTTCAAGTCCACCTCCTTTTCCAAATACTCTTAACAGCAACACAATTTTTTGCTGGGTGTTCTAGCATCTTGGATTTGGATACTAATAGACTAGTAATCTTGCTATAATTCTTCAGTCAGGAAGAGATATGCCAGTTTTTAATGCAGGATCTTGGAGGTTCACTGGAGATTCAGAAGTATTTCACTTGATGCATGAAACTTAGGGCTTCTTGGTACTACACACCCTTTCCCAAGAAGGTTATATTATCTTAAAGAGATACTTAGCCAATGTGGTCCACAAGACTGCAGCAAATGGTCCTCATAGGCAAAATGAGGTACATTGTCATTCTTGGCTGCTCCTCATGAGCCATGCAAGGCGTGAAAGTAGGTGATGTCCTCCATCTGGTTTTCTGTAGTTCGCCAGTCTTCATGAGTCCTGATCATGCTTCTGATTGCAACTTCCTTTTTCCACCTTGACTAGAGATCTTAAGTTTGCATAACTTGACAGATCTGTCACGCAACAACAACAATTAAACCAGGACGCTGAAGCCTTGCTGTTCCTTTAGTGAGTCTCAGAGTTGTCATGTTTTTTTAAAGTGGCCTTTTTCACTTTTGTGGATTCTAATTCCTCCTCCCATGGTGCTAAGGAGATCTGTTAATTCTCTATCACTTCCCCTTTGAGGTGGGTAATACACTTATTTCTAATAGCTCACAATCACTACATCCACATTTCTGATCTTCTTATAATGAGGGGAAAAAAAAAAACCTTTGCTCTTTTTGCGTCTCATTGCCTTTTGCTGGTAGTAGGAGGAAATAAATTCATTTTTGTCACTGTGATAGAAATGCAATTAATATATGTTGACCAACAGATACACTTTAAATCTTTTAAAACATTACTGTGTGGTTATGCCTGAGTTGCAATGTGGTTTATTAGCTTTAATCAAGAGTGAATTTCCCATTTCTGTATTGCATGACTACTTAGGAAGAACTGCCAGAATAGACAAACCTGAATTTATTGGCTTCTATTGAGAGCTAGTGTTGGCAACAAAACGTATAAAGCATATGGGAACAGACGTTATGTATCCCACCTGACAGGCTTTTGTGCAAGATCAGCCCACCCAGGAAAATCCATGGCTCTTTACTTTCTGGAGGCAGCCTCTCTGAGTGTAATTTAAAGCTGCCCCCACTGCTTTCTCAGTCCTTTATGAAATGGGATCCCCTCATCTTATCTCTTCCAAAGCCACATGCGTTTCTGGACTTCTTGTTATTACTATTTTGGGAAAATCATTGAGGAGGAAGAGCTAAGAAAAGCCGGGGGGACAGATGGGTGTTTTGTTTTGAATAATACTAGGACAACAGCATCAAGCTGTTCTGTAGTGCTTGAGTGGCATTTGTTATCCTTGGATCCTATTTTTCAGAATAAAGAAGACAAGGCACTTAGCAGAGGTATTATGTGATTGCTGTCAGTGGCAGAGGTAGATCTCGTCTCCTGGCCCAAGCTGCCTTTGCAGATTTGCGTAGTATTAACTAATGGGGGCAGGGAGACACAACATGCATTTTATTGTCAAAGAGTTGAGTAATTTTACGTAACAGATGATTAGAAAATAATGAAACTGTGAAAAATTGAAAATTTGCAAAATGATTTATTTTTAAATGCTATTATTATTCTTTAATTTATTTATCCATATGCATCAGTATTTCTCAGTAATTGCTCAAACAAGCACAAATAATTAAGCGAGAAGACAGAACCCACAAAACACACGAATAACACAGACAAGGTTTCAGTGATGCTTTCAACCTACTGGAACAGTCCTTTGAAAGTGTTTCACAGCTTATTCTCCGTCATGGCTGAGTATTCAGCAGCTCACGACAGTTGGAGTGCTCCATAGCGTACAGCCCAACTGGACTGTGGAAGCAGCAGGATGGGCTGTGCTGGACTACAGATGGGGAGTATCCATATGCCATACTTCTGGGGACACCAACTGATACTGCTGTAAAGTTTTCATAGAAATCTGAAGATATTTTTCGCTAGAGGTGATCTCAGGAAGAGAAGTGACTCTTAAGGTTAAACTAAAGGTTATTGAACTCAACCTGTTCAAATGTATGAATAATGTGATCCATTGAAATAAGTTCATTGTTCAAATTGTGTATATTCACACTCTCAGTATAAATTCCAATTCATGTTTTCATTGTAATTAATGTTACTTGAAAGAGGGATTGGGGGAAGAAAATATCCTTTGCAGATTGTGTGTGAGTGGTGCTAGGTATTCAACCTTCAGCATAGTTTGCTGGTCAGCATCAGAGCAGCTTCTGGGGGTCCTGGTTTTCCTTAGCTGTGGTGAGGAAAGACCGTATACCATCATTCCAGTCCACATCCACCTTTATTATGGACATAGCAGCTTATCTCTGTCTACCCTTAATGATTCACTGCATACTCATGTTCTTAAAAGCCATTGAGACCTTCAATCTAGTATCATGAACAAACATACACACAAAAAGGACAAAATTAGCTTCCTGGCACTAAAAACCCATTCTTTACTTAGCTCAAATTGATTTATTCAGGTCAGAAATCAAAGACAGTCTCATTTCTGCAGCAGGCAGAATAACGATTAAAGTTTAAAACCTTCACAAACATGAGTCCCTTAAAAGTCATACTTTTGTCTGAATATTTTATCTGCAGTGTTTACAAGTGACAAGTAAGATCATGGTAACTGAATGCAATGAATAGAATATGTTTCTTCCTATTATTTCAGTTGTTTTTACTTCATGCATAAGGCAGCATTTGGCATATTGTTACTCTCATAGCTTTGCCTTCAGAAACACAAGAGCAGTAATTTTGGCCCTTTTTATGTGTATATTTCATACAACAGAAAGAGGGAGAAGAGTACTGGAGAAAAATTTGAAGATCCATTATCTCATCTATTAAAACAGTAAAAAAAAACCCTGAATAAATCAATTAAAATTGCACGTAGCTCATTTTTAAAAGAGCGTAATCTTGTATGTGTTTTATTCCGCTGAAGTCCAGGGAAATGTAGATAAGAGTAAGTGAGAATCAGAAAATAATTCTGCATTTTTAAGGAATTATTGGGTTTTTGTTACAGAACAGAATAATTATGAAGAATTGTACTTCAAAAGAAATCATAACTGTTCTCTTCATAAATGTTATGCTGTTGTATGGAATTTTTTATCACTGTGACTTAATGATTGAACTTGATGGTCTTTGAGGTCTTTTCCAACCTTAATGAAACTATGATTCTACAATTATTTTATACTATTATTAATTTAATTTGTATTTAATTTCAAAAATATTTAATCATGTAATAGCTTCCATGGTAGTAGTTTATTGCAAAGATAGCATGGATATCTAGATATCTAGTGCTAAGAATACAAATTCCATATGGAAAGATGTGGATTTAAGCAAAACAGACCAATTAGTTTTAGTGTACATACTTGTAATGTAATATGAAAATTTTTTTGCAAAATGAAGGATTTTTCATATCTGAGGGGAAATATGGGCTAACCTTTCATATCTCAGAGATATTGCCCAGTAACCACTAACAACATTGATCCTTCGTCTGAGCCAAAATGCAGCTTTTTTTTATACTTCAATTTTCTGGCTCCTTTCAGGATCAGAGACATACATTTTTTTTGCTGATTTTCCATTTGAATCACAAAATATAAAGAAGAAAATCTGGTTTTGTTCATGTTCAATGTCTGCTTTACAGACTTTTGTGTCTCACTATGCATCCAGAGGCTGCCCTACACCAACAACTGTCACAAGAAGAGTTATGTTTACTCTGTTCTGGTTAGCTCAGATACTACCAGGTGAAAAGTTTCAGGCTTCTTCAGAAAGGATATCTGGCTCTACAGATAGGATTTGTTTATTTTTGTTACATCTGTGGTGATTAAAATGCTGTTTCAGTTTGGTTTTCATAGTTACACGTATTGATAGAAGCAGTATTTGACATCACGAAAGGACTCGAGAAGGTGCTGACAGTCCTCTGAGATGTGTTTTGTGATCTCAGTCTCCACATGGACAGCCACAAAAAAGGTCTTTTAGTCAAAGGAGATCATGTTTGCTATCATTATGGGCAGATCGGTCAGTAATTTTGCTACTAATGTAGATATCAGCATTTTGATGTAGAGAAGATAATGGGGATAATGAGTACCGGTGCTTTCTGCTATGTAAATAGTAGTTAATTAACATATTACTTCCAATGCCTAATTTTAATTTAAAAATGCATTAGAGCACTTCTTACTCTGCTTTGAAATGAATTCTGATTGAATAGCATCAAGAATATACTTTGCCTTTTGTGTATTAATTAATTTTATTTTCTGTTCTGCAGTATTCAAAAGCAGATAGGCATCCTGGACCTATTCTGGACAAAGTTATGGAGTCTAGTTTTTCAGGCCCTCAGTCTTTCCCAGAGGCTTTGTCTCCCGACAGAGGATCCCAGCCCATCAAGCAACATAGGTAAGCAAATGGTTGTGTGAGATTTGGCAGGGTACCAAGGGGTGACATTGCATTGGTGATACGTGTGATGGGTTATTGTGGTGCGGCAAGGAGAGATGCTCAATAGTGTGGTACCAACAGGGTCTCAACCGACTCATTAAGCAGATGTCTAAGCATTTTCTTAGCTGCAGAAAGAGAAAGGTGATAGCAATGCATACCAACTTTATCTGGTTTTCTGAAAGTCCTAGAGAAAGCTTTTAAAGACACCATCTGAGCTGTAGACACAGATCAGTGAATGAAACAACTATAGTTTGACAAACCATTAAAAACGAGACATTCCTTATTGATGTTCATAAACATTGATGTTCATAAAGTTAATTAATGATTCATTCACTGCAATGGTTGCAAACTTCCTGCCTTTCTCACTGTTTCTTTAAACAAATAATTTTAAGTTGAAAGTGAGGAAATTTAGATTAGATAATAGTAAGAATTTTTTTCCAGTGGGGATGGTGAGACACTGACACAGTTTGCCCAGAGAAGTCATGGATGCCCCATCCCTGGAAATGTTTAAGTCAATGCTGGGTGGGGCTTTGAGCACTCTGATCCAGCGGGAGGTGTCCCTGCCCATGGCAGGGGGGTTGCAACTGGGTAAGATTTAAGACCCCTTCCATCCCAAATCATTCTATGATATCTATAACAGGGAGAGAAAAAAATGTCTGGGAAAAAATTCGTTCAGAATTTATTTTTTTTAGCTAAATAATTGGAGAAGACTTATTTATTGAAAGGATCATATCTTAGAATTACTGGGAGAAAAAAAAAAAAAAAACAGAAGGGTTGCATTGCCTGAGGTCACAATCCGACTCCTGAAGTATTTGGAGTATTTTCACTGGAGGCCTCCAGTTAGCTATATGTCCCTTCTCTTTTGAAGGAATGATTTGCTTAACCTACCAAAATGCAGCACATGAACCAGGAAGTGATATTGCACTTTTACCTTACTTAAGCTTGTAAATTGGCATGAAAAAATAATGCCAACTGCCATGTCAGCTCCATTTCTTAGAGTTTATTCCTTATTACTCAAGGATTTTCAATGGTTAATAATTTTACTGAACATAGATGGAGTATGGAACTGTTACCTGGAATTCTTTCCAAGGAAGTTCTGTGGGAGAATTTTATCTCCATTGAGTCAAAAGGTGAAGTTCAGAACAAACACAGTGGTGTTCTCTGACCTTTAATAGCATAATTTCAGTATCAAAGTTTGAAATGTTTAGGTGCTGTGCAATGACATTACCTAAGCTGAAAAACGTAGAAATATATTAAAGACTGAAAATATTTCTTCTGTTGATGAACCTCGCTTAGGGAAATTACAGAATAAACCACCCTGGATGACCAGTGAACTAATGCAGAATCTCGGGTTGCTCATTTTAAAACCTTTGCACACAAAATCTCTCTTTCCCAGAAAGAAAAACAAAAAGCAACCCCAAAAACCCAAGAATCATCTTATTTGCAGATGTCATGCACTGAACTGTCTTAAGGGTCTTTGCTTCAGAAGTGTTTTAAGATGTAGAATGACTAACTTAATTTGTTAAAAAACATATTTTTGTAGTTTTATAACCTAAGATTTATTTTGCAAGGCCCTTGCTCAATAAAACATGCAACAGACTTGAACATTTAAGACTTATATAAGGCTGCCTTTAATTTATGCGTCATGTGACAGCTTCATCATTTACTTGTTTTTTATTTTCTACATAGTGTTGAACGTGGTCAAATTTGGCCAAATGATGGAACTTCTTTTTTTGCTTGGGTACGTTTTGTCCTAAACACTGCTACATTCCATTCCAAGCCTAATACAAACCTGGAAAAACTGCAGTGTTTCTGCAGTTTCTCAGCTTTATGCTGTTAAACTATGAGGTCTAACACAAAAAGAACCTTTACACTAGGTCCCTTCTGAGCTGAGACACAGCTGCATATAATGCTGCCACCTTTCAAAGCAGTTCGACAGATGATTCTATAAAAGACTGTTGAGGATTCCTATTGTTTTTGCTTTCACATCTTCCACTGACAAAAAAATTGGTTTATTTGAGCACCAATTTGATCTTTGGGAAGAGGTAGAAATCACAGGGAAACAGGTCTGGCAAATAGAGTAGATGCTGAAGCACAGGGACATTCGCTTCATTCGCTCTTGCGCACTGACATTTTCTGACTGAGAGTAAGAAAACAACCGTATTTGAACACTTGTCCACTCATAATGAGTGAAGTGATCGAGATGATCTTTGTCTCACTTTGCCAGGTTAGAATATGCTGTATAACCATCTCTTTTGTCTCCCCTCCCACTTGGTTCCTGAGTTATAGGTTTGGTTAGTCTTGGGGTTTTTTATGTTAGACTTCGTATATTGTTTTATTTTTGCTTGCTGCAGAAGTACTTTATTCCATGTCCAGACTTGTTTTCTCTGCTGGTGTTTTCAAGGGAACTAGTGATGGGTGATTATTTCTTAAAATTAGGAGTTGTTTCCAATTCCTAAAATGGATACAATTTTGTCCTGGCAGCAGGACTATCAAGATGTTAAATCATTTCAGGTTACTGAAATTTGACTTAAAGATATCACCTAGTTATTTCTCTCGGATTACTACATAATAGCAATTATCTGTCTCTGCTAACCTCAACTACGTGCAAAGAATTATGGCAGAGACTGAAGAATTGAATCTACCTGTAAAGTATACAATGCACTCAAAAATTCATCTCAGATTATCTGTTGACTTTAGTAATAAGAAAACCCACACTGTCTTAATTCATTTCTAACTGTTAGAAATTACGTTTTTGTTAATTATGGGATTTAGTTGTGATCCCTTTGAATTGCAGTTTTCTTGCTAATTATTCATCCTGACTTTCATGTATTGATTCAGGCACCATTGACTGACTTTATAGGGTTTCATTTCAGAGAATGCAACAATGTTATACAATGTTATGCAGAGGCTTTAAGCCTTATAGCAGTTGTATTGTCTTAGAAAAATGCGTAACTAGGATAAACATACTCTAAAATTTAAAATAATTTATGTTTGCATTTTGAATGAACTTTTAACACTATGAAAACCACAAGAAAAGGTTTTTTAATGTTAATAACTGTTTTGTTCTTTATGCTGCCAATATAGTGGATTTGATTTGATTTAAAAGAAAGTCTTAAGTACAGTTATTCTGTAAGTAAGGCTATTGAATTTCAAAGAACAAGTATTGACAAACTAAACCAGCTAAGAATGTAAAGACAGAGGAAGCCTGAAAGGGGTAAAGTATATGGAAACCGATAGCTTCCAAAGGAAAGAATACAGTTACCTGCAAAAATTTACCAAAAAAAGAATGAGATGTAGGAGAATGTTGTAGTATAACTGCAGCTGGCAACTAAGCACCACACAGACCTTGCTCAGTTCCCTCGGGGTGAGAATTGGGAGGGTAAAAGTGAGGAGGCTCGTGGGCTGAGATAAAGACAGCTTAACAGGTAAAGAAAATGCTGTGTGTGCAAGCATAAGCAAAACAAGGAATTAATTCACCAATTCCCATCAGCAGACAGGTGTTCAGCTATGTCTAGGAAAGCAAGACTCCATCACACATAATGGAAGACAAACACTGTCTCTCTAGATGTCCTCCCATTCCATCTCCTTCACCCAACTTTGTATGCTGAGCATGACATCATATGGTATGGAACATCCCTTTGGTCAGTTGAGATCAGCTCTCCCAGCTTCCTGTCCAGCTCCAGCCTGCTCACTGGTGGAGTATTGTGAGAAGCAGTAAAAGCCTTGACAGTTTTCACTAACAATGGAAACAATCCTGTATTATCAACATTGTTTTCAACACAAAACATAGTCTCATACTAGTTGCCGTGAAGTAAATTAACTCTACCCCAGCCAAAGCCAGCACAGTGAAGATACAAGCTAAATTGCAGAGGGCAAGAGGTCATGCTTGAAGTGAACATTTCCAGGAATCTTTGAGAGATAAGAATTACTGGTAGTACTGAAAGCAATCAATTGTTCTTGCTGTGTGAAGAAGAGGTGTACTATACAGGAAGCATAAAGAGCAAAGCTGATAGTGGGAGAGAGGTAATATATGAAGCAGTTAGGGCAATCCTGACTAAATGTATTTCATTTTTCAGTTAGGATGATTATTTGAGGCTCTAGGTGGAATGGGAAGAGATTCAAAATACACATTTCTACAGTCAAAGTGGAAGTAAAATGCAGAAATCAAAGGCCTCAAGTCATGATGGTCTAGTTAATCTTGATCCAAGAAGTCTAGAAGGAGTACTGGCTTATGAAATTTCAAGTCTGATAGCAAAATCTGTCAAGATGTGAGCTGTTCTATGTGATGATGGACTAGCAAATGTCAAATATTTAGGGAGAGGAAAATTTTATCAGAGGAACTGATGTTGAAGTAGATTAGTTAAGATTTTTAGGACAAATGTGGGGGAAGCAGATTCTTTGAGTACATGTAAAAAAGGCTGAAAAATATAATTAGGATTACCTGCAGCAGTTTCCATGACACTAGGCTGATGAGGCAAGTAGAAAAACTATAATGCAGATACACAGAGGTGGTTAAAGGGAAGACAGTAAGGAGTTACGTTGACAGGGTGAGTACTGGGCTGAAAACATTCACCAGTGGAGCTCTCAAAGAATTAGTCAATACTGGGGACAAATTCTGTTTAATACTTTTGTGCATGACTTTGGAAACACACTGAAAAAAAATAGTTAAAAGAGAGACTCAGTACAAATAAGGATCTAGAGATAAACAATTATTTGAATGACTTTAAAGAGTGGCATAACAGAGGTGCATTGAAGCTCTACAGTACTAAATATAAGGTCAGGCATTTGGGAACTAGTAACAAAATTTAAGTAACAGAGAAGAACAAAAAGGTTCAGTGTATACTACTTGGTCTAAGGGTAACCAAGTCACAAAGTGATGCAGCTGCGCAAGAGACAAATGAGATGAAAGTGTTAGTCAAGACATTTCTATCAGGAAGTCATACACATTAAAACCACTTCATGAGACACTGTTATTATTTCATTTGAATATAGCATGAGTATACAGCGCTGTTATTTCACCTGCTTAAAGTGGCCTCCTGATTACTATGGACTCAAATTGCATTCATGAGCCAAAATGAGGAGTGAATAATCCGTGTTCCAATGAAAGTGTTAGAGTCTGTCTCATTTCAGTCTTCAGTTCAGAAGACTGAAAAGAGTATATATTACTACTGATTATAAATACATTAGAGGAAGCATAAGTAAAAGACCTATTTAAAATGGAGCATGATGGCATACATGACAAATAGATTTATATTCATCATAGGTAATTTTAAACTGAAAAAAAGCCTCAAAGTTTTCAATATAGAACAATTTTAAATAGCCACTCCTTGAATATTGTGTCCAGTTCTGGGCCCCTCAGCACAAGAAGGATGTTGAGGCTCTGGAGCAAGTCCAGAGAAGAGCAACGAGGCTGGTGAAGGGGCAGGAGAACAGACCCTATGAGGAGCGTCTGAGAGAGCTGGGGTTGTTTAGCCTGGAGAAGAGGAGGCTGAGAGGAGACCTCATTACTCTCTACAAGTACCTGAAAGGTGGTTGTGGAGAGGAGGGAGCTGACCTCTTCTCCCAAGTGACAGGGGACAGGACGAGAGGGAATGGCCTCAAGCTCCACCAGGGTAGGTTTAGGCTGGAGATTAGGAAGAGGTTTTTTCATGCAGAGGGTCATTGGGCATTGGAATAGGCTGCCCAGGGAGGTGGTTGATTCACCTTCCCTGGAGGTGTTTAAGACACAGGTGGATGAGGTATTGAGGGACTTGGTTTAGTGTTAGATAGGAATGGTTGGACTAGAAGATCCGATGGGTCCCTTCCAACCTGGTTGTTCTGTGATTCTGTTCTGTGATTCTGTAATTTTCTGGAGTTGTAGCCCAGATATCATTGTACTTTTAGAATGTGCTGCAGGGAGTATATGATGAAGTTATGGGAAATGATTGAATTCAGTGCCACTGAGGTAACTTTGAATTCTCTGTTCCCTTGCCCTGTTTTATTGATGGAATAGGGATAGTGGCCAGATGATACAAGGCAATATTGAAGGATTTACATAGAGTTGCAAAGTCCCTCATCACCCCCAGCACATATTATTCCTAAATACAGGAATACATAATGCAAGCAACAATACTTACATTTCAGAAACCAAAGGTAGATTTTTAAGTATAGCCTGGCTGCTAAGAGGTTTGTCCTAAATACGTGGTGCAAGAAGAGAGTTTTGCTAACTGCAGGCTACAGTCCCATCTCATCATCTGGGCTGAGAACCTGATCAGCTGTAACAATTCATAAACACAAGTTAGGAAACACAGATCATTGTACCATTGTCAATGGGGTGTTTTCCTGGACAGTAATCATGTACTGATAACACCACTCTTTCCTGTACCTTTGCAAAGTAGTCATGCTTACTTTACAAAGGTACAGGAAAGAGTGGTGTTTAAATGCTTGGGATGCAGGACACTGTAGAGAAAAAAGGGCTAAAACCATAATGTTCAGTTCTCTTTTGCCACAGCTTTTTTTGGCATAATAATCTCCTTACAATCTTAGTATTATTTTAATCACATACAGCTTTGTTGAAGTCCCAAATATTATGTTAACATTCTCCCTTTTGGGGAGCCATCTGTAACTTGGATGCCAGAAGAGATGCACTGAGTGTGTGTCATCTCATTCTTGCAAACAGTCTGTCAAAATGGCTTCGTGATACAGCTTTATTAATGTTGCATGGCATTTACTGAGAGATGCTTATATTCTCAGTTATGAGCGATCCTTTTTATTTAAACTGAAAATTGATTGAAAGGCTGAACAGTTGATCTGTACGGATGTTAGCAGTAGATTGTCTAAGTTGGCAGAAAAAATGTGGCTCAGTGTCAGAAGATGCTGTCTGGCAGTTAGCTCTGTCATTGGGATATGGATTTACTGTTTCTGTCTTGCAAGGACAAAACCCATGTCTTCAGCACCAATGCTGGCATCTTGTGTGTGGTAGGTTATATAGTAAGTAACATAATGTGAATCTCTGTATAGTTTTGCACATAAAGAGCCAGTGTATTTACAATAAATTTAATAAATTTCCTTCCTCCCTCAACATTGCATCTTTCATAATTACAATCATGAAAAAGGGGGAAAGAATAAAGAAAATGGATACACACATCATGGTGGTTATAAGGACTATTTCTGTAGCTCCACTGTGCTTATTAAAGAAGGAGGGAAGGATTAGGTTCCCACCTAAAGTTGTGACATGTTAGTTGTCATCCTCTCGTTAATGCTTTTCATTTTCTTGTTGACAGTTCGTAATGTGTCCATAGTGTGATGTGTGATAAATGTTGTTTAATAATTACCTAAAAAGTAGTACAGGAGAATTCTTAAAGTTACTGTAAATTCACTTCAAGTTTTTTCTTCATGAACATGGTTAACTGCACTTGGGAGTTCTTTATGTCCCTTGAGAAGAAAATAATCCACTTGCTGAGACAGACTTTGTTTTTACTTGGTTACTCAACCTAAAGAAAATTTTCTCACTATGCAATTTGCAAAACCAAATTCCAAGTTTTTTATTGTCTTTAGAAATGGTTGAACAACCTCTTCTAAACTATTAATTCATCAGAACTCTACTTCTTCCAGTTTATTAATTAGTTGTGAACCAGTTTAGGCATATTCTGATTTTTGTTACTCTGGAGTAATTTATTAACAGATTTGAAGACATGCCTGCTACCGTTTTCCTTATTGATCTGTTTTATTGAACAGCTCAGTTACATAGGATCGTTTCTTTTACACGGATAGTCTGGAGTACAGGGGGGAAGAAACCTTAGTGGTGGCTAAAGGAGGATTAATTCGCTGAAGAATTCCAGATGGCATGGTTTGCCTGAGAGAGAAACACTTTATACGAGCAGTAGAGCAGAAGCCTATGAGGAACTGTACTACCATTTTTGGAGGAAGAGTATGTAAATACTCTTCATAGCAGTGCAGTTTTTTGAAAAAGGAAAAACTTCATTATGGTGGATTTATGTTATCATAGAACTTTTAACAAAAATTGTTACTGAGCATAATCCTTGCAGCTTGCAACTGTTCTGACAGTAAATATTTTGCAGTCCTTAGTGAATTTGCCATGACCACAAATGACTTTTGTTCACTTTCCCCTGTTTCTTCTGTCAGGAAAATAAAAGCATAAGAACCTCACACTAGTGAGAAATTAGTTACTTAAACTGTATTGGTGCTGGAGCTGCAGTGATTGCAGGAAAATGTTGGCATGTGCCAGATCACTTCAGTCAAACCAGGCTGCACACCTTTAGAATCCTGTAGCATCTTGTGTTAGATGTAGCAACAGGAGATTCAGTGCAAGGTGAGGAAGGTCCAGATAGGTCATTTATATGCATCTTTGCTGGAGTTTTTGCCAGCCATCTTGGGTATATCTGTTTGTGCTGCAATTGTATCTATTACAAATACAGAGCTTTTCTGAACTTGCAAGTGCTTGTTATTAGATAGGAGACCATGTGCTCTCATCCAACAAACAAGATGTGCAAGGGCATCAAACCAGCCACAGTTAAACAATGCCTTTCTAGTTTCAAGTATTTGCAGTCGCTCTATAGTCTGTTAAGTTAATCAGTTTCTTGACTTTCATAGTACATTGATGAATACATTGTGATCAATAATAAAACCCTGAAATTCATTATCCATCACAAATTATTCATTCATCTGCTTCTTTTGAGATCCCCTGCTGTAATAATCGCAGACTCTTCAGAGCAGAAATTGTTTTGTGATGTGGCAGACTTATTTTTCAGAGTATAAGCTATGACTCACAACCTGAACTCAACCTTCAGAATTGAAAGGGCAGTACTTCAGTCTTTTTAAAAAGTTTTTTTCACAGTCTGCTTATTAACCAAGGAAAAATCTATTCAAGGAAGCATCGAAAATCCTTGAGGGAGTGCTATTGCTATGGGTTATTGATCTTGTCAATTAAAAGGCACCAGGAAAGTAAAAGTGTAGAAGAGAACAGAGAAGAAACTGTAATGGAACACTGTTAACCTGAGCAGTAGGATAGAGACTGTTGAATTTCTTTCTTACATTTTGACTTTGGGGAGAAAAGGTTGGGTTTAATGGAAATGTATGCTCCAAGAGAATTTGTCCAATGTATTTGGCTCAAGCAAGAATTGCCTTAGGAGTAGATGTGACCCTAACTATAAATAAAGCTCCCACTAGGTATAAAACCAGATTGCTTTTAAGTCTCATTATAATAGAAGAGAAGCAAACTTATCAAAAGTCTTTTGCATAGTGGAATCATATCAGAATTTGAAATTATTCAAGTGACCAAAAATTATGATTCTTAAAATACGTCTACAAAACCTATATTAAAATGTCATTGAGGATGTGACAGAATACGTATACATCTCCGAGACCAGGAGAAGTCAAAAGAAATAGGAATAGCTGCAAAATGAATAGCTAGTCACATCATGCAATTCTGTGACCTGTTAATGGTAGAAATAGATTATATCTTGCCTTAATTCTGTGTACCCTTATTTTTGCACTAGCAACAGCTGAATTTACAGTTGATATACCAAAACTATGTGGATTCTAAATACTTTTTAATTCCTGAGTGAAATAGAAAAAAAATCATTCTTTCTCTGAAATGCTACAAAAGTGTTGTTTACAAAAGCAATTTTCTAAAATAAATAGAAAACTATTATGTGCTTTTATCATATTCAAGTTTGTGTTAAAACATGTACAGAAACAACATGTATTTATATATGAAAAGGAAAACAGTCAATCTATATAAAATAAGAATAAACAATATAGAGAAGAATGAACAATATAGAAATCTTGTTCAACATAGTGAAAACTCATGTCAAATGTGATGATTGATGTTGACTTAGCTGTAGATATGAAGAAGCTGATCTGTTTATTTATGCTGTCTGAGGAGTCAGTTTATATAGCAGGGTTATGGTATGAAGCACAGAAAAAAGGAAGCATCCTTCGTCAAGTACAAGAAAACATTCAGTATACCAGGCAATTATTTTCATTCCTAGAAGAGAGGCAATGTGTTAAATATGGCATAATGTGCAGCTAAATGTGTGTAATAGTGTTATATAGTCTATTAATAGTCTATTTCCATAGGGAATTTCTACTGATGTCATAAACTGCCAGAGCAAAGTTGATAAGAACAGTAATCCATGTGTTATTAATCCTGAATCTTTGCAGAAGTTTACACTTTTACTGTGATAATTTTTACTGTATTCTTGGTGTTGTTTCTAGAAGTCTCTCTTCATGCTGCAGCCCAGGACAAAAAAGTGGGATGCTACATAGAAATGCCTTTCGTAGGACTCCTCCCTTACCTCGGGGTAGGTTCAATGGAATTACAGGACCAGCATATCAACAGCTAGAAGAGTCAAGGATCACAGACCAGGACACAATACCTTGTCACGGGTAAGCAATAATATAACTGAAATTTATAAGTGAGCAACTGCCTTAATGTAGTTTGTATGTTTTGCCATTACAGTCCTTCCAGCTTTGTTGTAGCATACTGTGGATCCCATGTTTATAGTACTAGAAAGCAGAATGATGTTTTCAGCATACTGGCTCTTGGAGGCTTTTTTTGGCTGGCTGCTCTTTTCAAGCCTTTCAAAGGCTGTAGAAGGAGTGATCAGAACAAACTGTTCAGTCATAATTCATAGTAATAATTCAGAAGTGTAGCTTTCATGTCTTTTTAGATAAATCTAAGTACATTGCAAACTATGATTACTGTAGCCTGGATACCAATCACTTCACACAGATTTGTCTTTGAAAATGCACAAGCAATTCGATATTTTTCCTTTAATTCAGCTTATTAGAATATTGAATGTAAGCTCCAAGTGTACGTAAGGTCTGAATTTCAGAAGTGCTTTTGAGCTTTTTGCAGGCTTTTGCAATTGTTAAGATTTTTTCTATAATATTTGCATATACCTATATATTCCTGAAGACTTTCCAGAATCACTACAAATACATTATGTGTGAAACTAGGAATGATACCTGGAATGCAGTCAAACAGCGCAAGTTTCATTTGGACAAGTATGATGCCCAGCTAAGTGCAGTGAAGTGAACAGTTAGACTGCAAGAAGGAACTGTAAATTTTGGTATCTAAACTGTCTTTACAAAGTACAGAACTGAAGTCACCTACATGTCTCATTTTCCTGAGGGGAGAAAGAAGCTATTTTCACTGTCCTCTCTGACTTATGTTCCCTGCATAAGTTCCTTTCTTCTCCCTTTTCACTTCCATCTTTCCCTATAAGGATGCACAAATCAAGGTGGTTTATCACCCTAATTCTGTGAACCTCCTGAAGTTCATCCATCAGCAACTCTGGCTGAAGTTTGGTCAGATTTTGTATGTTTGTATTTGATAGAGTAGAGAATTTCACCTCATTAATTTTTGTCTAGTCCTATAAAAGTGCTCCTCTTCCCATCTCAGATTGAGAAGAAAACTTTTACAGCCTTCAGGAAACACATGGTCTCATTTTCAGTGGGATTTAATATTTGCAGAGGTAGAGTCAAATACAGCTAATATGAGTTATTTAATCAGTATACTGCTGGAAGAAGTAGAAAAAACTGCTTGGAATGAGGGGTTTAAAGAAAACATATCATCTCAGATGAATGATTTGAGTCCTTGAGGGTGTTGTGAGTACATGCAGTTAAGTGGACAGCAGTTTTATTTCATACTTTTAGTGAAAGGTTTTTGTGTTTCGCAGTATGAAGTGTTAGAAGTAGTGCCTTACAGCCTGTGAATATATACATTTATTGATATAGATGTGTTTACAAGACCAAATTTGTCATATCTACAGGTAGAAAAGGGAGCAGGGTGGGAAAGAAGGGGTATATATAGGTGTATGTGCTTACAAGGCTGAACCAAAGCCTGGTAATGCCACTGGAATAACTCCCATTCGTGTTAATGACCTTGTAGTCAGCCTTGAATACTGAGCAGCTATAGCAACAGGGCTTATAACAAAGGCATCAGCACTGTGCTAAGTAAAAGCTGTTTTCTGTTTTAAGTTCTGATGCCTTCTGTCTCACTTTAATATCACCTTTAAGGGGGCAGCAAAATGATTATGCTTCTTTCAGCATCATTGTTTAACTTGGACAATTAAACACTGTATAACATAATTACTGTTGCATACTTATAAACGTTTAAGTTTCTTTTTGGTTGGTATTAGAAGAGGGTGGAGAGAGAGTTTTGCTTTGAAATACATACACATGAATCAATTTATTCAGACAAAGTAATTTTTCACATGAAAAAGCAGATATTCTGGGAAAGTTAATTATAAGCAAATATAATTAAGATTCTGCTATTATAGGTCTAAGTCTTAGTCTTTTGAAAACAGCAGCAGTTTGTTGTCGCACTTAGAAGCATGGATCAGTTTGTAATTAACCAAAAGCTGGGTCTCACACGGTATAGATGCGATAACCCTACTATTGCCTATTGCACACAGTGTATGTGCTTTAATCTATCCTCATTCCTCCTTTGAAAGCCCTGTGAGCACAATGCAGAAACATATAATTCTGGCATAAAGTTGTTATGTTTATCTGTACTTCAAAAAATATTATGGAAATATGCCAGGTATTGTGTTACATGTTATTATTACTGCCAATTAGCTTTCAAAATACCAATGATAATTGAATCTCTATTATGAAATTGGCAAATGTTACTGTTTTTTCACCTAACCCACTTTAATTCAGTCATTTCTTGGTTTTGATTATATATCATCCATATAATACATCCATTGCATGTGAAATTCATTAAAAACATTCACTCCCTTTGTTTTCAGGGTGCAGCCCAGAATATATGTAGGGCCTGAAATACCAAAAAAGGGAATAATGCAACTGATGCGATCTCTTCAGCTATAGTCGTTTGAACAATTATATAATAAGCAAAGGAAACAAGAATGGGCACAATTCAAAGGTCTGCACTGTTTTATTTTCATTTATTTTTTTAAGTTGTCCTCCCTTGGGAATAATATCCCTGAGCAGTATTTCATTCACACTGATTCTTGAAAACTGTTCTTAAAAGGTCCCCCAAAAGTGGGTACGAGTGAATCAAAGTGCAGTGCAAACCAAAACCTGAGTGTCTACTGGCTCAGTTTTAAAACAGAAACACAGCCTTATAGCACCTACAAGAAGTTGTATCGCGTATCCAGAAAAGTTGCTTGCTATATTATTCCCCTGGGTCCAACTTCCAAAAGCAATATCTCTTTCCATCAGACAGCAGCAAAGATCATACCTCTTTCTTACCACAGAGCTCCCAGTTGTGTTCTTACTTGTCATTTGTGGATGTCTGGAGAGCTTCTCTAGAGGAACTGCACAGAACTGCATAGGTGCACATGTACAGGTTAACGTGTCAAGCAGTTGTACAAACACAGTGCCACTGTAGACAAGTTAATTACAAGTCCATGGCGCTTTCCTGGAAATGAGCCTAAAGATATCTCCTCCTCTCTCTCCTGTCTGACAGCTCACCAGGATGATGAGGCCAAAGGCAGCCTTTCCAGTTAATTAGCATTGTATGCTAATATTGGACTATGATTGTTTCATGCACTTCACTTCCTTTTTATTAGTTCTCTTTCTGCTAATGCCAAAAAGCAGCAAGGCACATGTGAGTAGAAGGGTCTCCCTAGTGAAGTCCAGCAAGCTTAAGAAGCTTTCAAGAAAATACCCTTGAAGTCAGAGCTCAAATTACCTGCTTCCACACCAGATCTAAATGTTGTTGTCCTCATCCATGGATAAAACACTATAGACTTCACCATTAGCTTGCCTTATTAAGTAATGATATGATCACAAAGCTGAATATAAATAAAATATTTTTCAGTACTGAGGTGATGTCTCTGGCCCTTGGCAATAATGAGACTGGCAGATACAGTAGCTCTTAGAGCACGAGTAATACTTCTTCTCAGATGGGAAACATCTTTTTATTATCATTGTTTACTTTACCTTATATTTAGTACACTTTCCATTTCTGATTTTTAAATATTTCCTGTAGTGAAATGATTTTCCAATTAGAAGAATTGATTTGGCTTTGAAACACAATGGAAATGTTGATAAAAATTTACCAAAGTTGCCTCACAATAAATAAATCATCCTATGCTATGATTTAATGGAAGGTAAAGGTTTTTTTTTTTTTTTTGAAACACAGGATTACAATAACAGGAAGACATGGACATTTTCTCAGACCCAGTATATTAGCTGTGTTTCCAGCTGAGATTGAAGAAAACAAATGTGGCCAACATTCAGAGTATGGGCAACTGACAAAAGGGCATGTTTATCAGAGATATGCTGCACTTTGGTGCTCTGCTGGTTCAAAGGGGAGCATAGTCATTTCTATGCAAATAAAGACTGCACAACCATATTTTCATAGAATCATAGGGCACTTTGTGTTGGAAGTTTGAAGTTCTTTATTTCTGCACCTTTTTATAGTATTTTCCTAAAATAACCATTTGACAATGAGAGCTGTGATGTTAAAGAAAGCATCAATCCATTTCCCCAGTTAGGGATGTAGGATGTAGGAATTGAATTTCAAATTTAATTTCAAACAAAATTAACTGTAACACAATATTCTCTCTTGAAAGCTTTAAAAAAAGAAATTATTATTAATATTGTTATTATTATAATATACTGGTGAGCAAAATGAGAAAGGGGGGAAAGCAGTGGTTTGCCACTTGCAGATCTGAGAATCAAAACCAGGTCTCCAGAGTCTGTTGTTTTCTCCAGGGCTGCACTATTACCGAGTATTCCTGATGTGAGAGAAAAGTGGCATGTATCTTTTCAGCGCAGTTCACTGCATCTCATACAATGTTCCTGCTGATGGTTGCGTCTGACCGCTTGGTGAACAACAAAAACTTCTTTTTATTCTTTCCAGGTATTCATCCAGTGATTTAAATACTCAGAATACTTCAATAAATATGCAACTGCCTTCAAGAGAGACAACCCCTTATTTTAATAACGTGGATCAGAAGGACTTGGTCAGCTATTCATCTCCAAGGGCCAATTCTGTTCCCATCATCCCGTCTGTGGGCTTGGACGAAGCCTGCATGCAAATGCAAAATGTTTCTGAAGTAACAGGCATCAAATGGTGCAAAACCTCCTATTCTGCTGAACTTGTCAATGTGAGTTCCCCAGTCAGTAATTGTCTTATAGCAGAACAACAGGAAGTGAAAGTATTGCTAGAAACTGTGCAGGAGCAGATTCGTATTCTGACGGATGCAAGGAGGTTGGAAGACTATGAACTGGCCAGTGTAGAAGCAGAGGGCAGCGCGAGTGAGAACACGGCCTTTCTGCCCATGAGCCCCATGGCCAAGTCAGAGCGAGAGGCACAATTTGTCTTAAAAAGTGAAACGCAAAGAGACTCGGTATTGACAAAGTGACTTGGGTGGGGGGGAAGGGAAAAGAAGAGATCTGTGCATTCGATGCTTTGCTAAAAAGGAGGGGAGGAGATTAAATACAAATTATTTATATGCATTAATTTAAGAGCATCTACTTAGAAGAAACCAAATAGTCAATCACCCTCATATCATAGTGTTTTTTAACAAAATATTTTTTTAAGGGAAAAGTTCCAGGAGGGATGAAGTGTACATCAGGTGCTTTCTAGGCAGAATTATACATACAGTTTCAGTTACAGAGCATTATCCTTTTTGGCTGTCCAAAGGGTTAGGCTATGCATCTTTCTTTCAGTAAAGGCCAAGACCATTCTTAGATTCATTTCTGGTTTCAGGGCAGTGCTGCAGTGAGCTGCTGGCCAGGGATTCAAACCCTTAGAAGCAAGTCCTATCCTCCTAGCACAGACCCAGTCCCCAGTCCCCTCTGTTCCTCTCCTCTTGGATCCAGGTTCATACTGTGGAAACAAGCACACAGACATCAACTACTGAGGTCTGGTACCTTCTGTGGAATGATAATAAATCCCTAAATTGAGCCAGATGTTTAACTCTTGACCTTACTCTAAGGTGTCAGTCAAACCAAGGAAGTTGATGGAAACATTTAGCAGCTTTGAGTTTGGTGAAGTGTGGAGTCGGATTGGAGTCTGTAGAGATGCAGTAGTCAGGAACCCATGGCTCCTTCATCTTCTCAGCATTGTCTATCAGAATTGCCTTGATGGAGAGTAAGGAAGAACAAGAGAAAGTGCAGAAGTGTGTATTACAACACATTTAGATTTGGGGTTTTTTGAGTGGGATCATAAACTCTGTTATTGACCCCTCAAATTTCTAAACTGTTATACTTTGAAGGCACTTGTAAGCTCTCAAGGAGCACTTCTGAGTGTGTGTATATTTTTTGAACTTATTTTTTTGTTATAGGTTATTCAAAGAAGAGTCAGGGAGATCCAGTATGATCAAAATTCAGCCAACAAGTGTCCACACTGCCCTAATTTGGTTTTGTGTTCTGTTCTCTGATCATTTTAATTAATCATGGCTTAGGTTTGTGAACTTTAAAGCTGCAACCCTACAGATGGTTCAGTTTGGGCAGACCCACAAGCATGCACAGATCTGATTCTAATAGGGCAATGTAAGACCAGATGGTTTCCACCAAATCACTCCCTGCAGGGGATCAAGTGTGTAGAGAAGAAATGTCATTTCTTGGTTGCCATATCCCAATCACATTATAAGCACTTTTTGTATTTGCTTTCTTTGGGATGCTTCATTCCCCCATAAATCGTAACACAATATGCCAATAATGCAATGGATTGGGTTCAGTGGCACACACGTTGCTGGGAATTTTTTTAGTATTAAAATACCTGCTTATTCATGGGGGAAAAGAAAATGAACTGAAATAAATAATTATTAAATAGCCTTCCCTGATTAATGTCAGAAGATTGATTTTTAAAAATTACAGTATCTACAGGATGTATTAAAATATTCTTTTACAGCAAAAGAATTGTTGAATTTATTAATGTGTCCCAGCCTTTCCAGTTCACAAGTCTTAAGACTTCCCAAAATAACACAATCGATCATGCAGTGCTGTTGTATGTTGAGTCAGAATAAAGCAATATTTTAACCTCTGTCAAGTAAATTTGGAAAAGCTGAAAGTGTATGTCATTTTTTTTTGTTGTTGTTAAGGCAGTAAAAAAATCATTCTCCATGAGTCTTCATTCCACAAGTCTTATTTTGGGTTTCTTTTACATTTTTGTTTTTTCTTAAAAGAAAGTTGATGAAATTGTCTTGTTTACAGAACTTTCTATGACTGTAATCTTTCCTGTGTGTTTTCAGTAAATATATATTTGAGGGCAAATGATGCTTTATGCCCCAGGATGGAGCATGCTTCATGCAGACTCCCTTCTTCAAAGGCACAGAGCTTTTGTTGTAGCAGTAGGGTGGGATCACTGTGAGGAGTGGTCTCACCCTGATGTGTTTGTACAGTATTTTGTAGCTGGGTGCAATCTCCATATGCATGAGCTGGGCCGACAACAGTGGGTATGGCCTCTGAAAGATGAGGTCTATTAGGTGAGGCTCAGCTTCGCATCCCTACATCGTGTGATTTTTCTGTCACACTGTTTACATTCTGCTGGCTCAGGACATAAGCAAAGTGAGCTGCCCAGAAGCCCTGTGAATATACTTATAATATAAAAACTGACTGCTATAAAAAGCTCTGATTCAGTAATTTGTGAAGTGTGATCACAGTTAATTGTTCACCATTGATTTCATCAATAGATGGTCTCTGCAATAAAAGTGCAGAATCGTGCCCAAAGGAATGTTTCAAATTTAAATCTTTTTAATCCACATGCAAGGCCTTCTCGCTTCCAAATCCTACCAAATTCTGCTAATTCACCTTTGGTAATTTACTGGAAACACACAGCAAGATTTCTGTTGAAGTAAGAACCATATCATGAGCAATGCCTTTATGGAGAGAATGTGTTCACTCAGCACTACTGAAAGACCAAGAAAGAGGTGAAGAGCAATGTACTTAAGAGAATGAAATGTTTGTCTGAATGACAGATGAAGATCTGAAACGGTGAGGATATTTTCAGTTGCGATCTTGTACTCAGTAAAGGATGTGTGACTGTTATATGTTAACTGTTCTATTCAGTTTTCAGCATGTTTGAATAGAGAGACGTTAATATTAACCATATGACAGACCAGTGTATTATTTGTTAAGAGTATTGCTTCAGATTCTATTGAAACTGTCATTGTTTGCAGAGGAATAGAAAAAGGTTTGAAAACGTCAAACTGGGTAGCCTTACTGTTGTTTGTGTGTTTCTCTAATGCAATTATTTTCCTCCATGGATCTTGTATTTTACAGTGAATGGGACAACATTTTCTCTGAGGCCTGGCGATTAATTATGTGGAGGACACAAAAGAGAGTTGTACACCAACTGCTGAAATAGTAGGCCAGAGTTTGCTTTCCTTCTGTCTCTAATGGTCCTGTTGGACTTAGTGGCTGAGAAGGGGTGCCAGTCAGTGCAAAATGCAGTTCATTCCTAAAGCTACAGCTGTTCCCAGCCTTAGAAACAGACTGTAATCCCCTAAAAGAGGCTCTGAACTCATTTACCCATAACATAATTAAAACTTATCCAACCTATGAAGTTCAGGTGTAATCTGGTGTGAAAATTCACACACACAGTATTACACTTCAGTAAACTGGGAACTTTTTTGGAACTGTACAGGGAAAGCCTGTGTCTCTTCAGCATAATATTGTGGAGCAGAATTATGAGAAATGTATATCCTGATTTTTTTTTAATTTTTTGTAGATTATCTTCAAAAAAATCTAAAATAACCTTAAGAAAAAAAACAGTACAATGATCCCAGCATTTGAAATAGGAAATGTAGGTGAGTATGGGCACATGTCATAGCATCAACCACTGAAAAACTCTTCAGTACACCCACAATGCAAAGCTGAAGTGTTGTAATCCTTTGCAGGATCAACAAACACATCCATAGAAAAAGAGCTCTCTGAATGCTTTTGTCGTGCTCTCAGCTGATGTAGTCAGTACAGCATCAGAGATTATAAGTAGAGGATAACATCCCAGATCTCTTCTACTTGATGTCCAATATGGTGTCACAAAGCTTAGTAACCTACCACGTGATGTAAGGACTTACATGCTGATCTGTGGAGCTGCCCTCATTGTGCTTATGAAAATCATCCATCAGTGTGTGAACACCTCCCTAGAATACCGTGCAAAGCTTCACTGAGCGAGTGATTGGTTTGTCAGCTCTGTCTTTTACAAGGGCTGAGTATCACTGACCAAGCTAAACAGCAATGAACTTGCCACTACATGGCCAATTGCAATGCTATTCATTAAAATCCTACAGCTTCAGGGTTAACTTTTGGAAAAACAAGGCAGTCATATATGGTTATGATCAAGTGTGGGCTAGATATGCTTCTAAATCAAAGTGTTCAATGAGATAATTCATGTTTATTTCTAATGTAAGCAAGAAGAAAGTCTGAATTATTCTTCCCAATTCACCCCCAGCTTCTGTTAGTCTAATTTTGGGTGTTACTCGAACATTTCTCTTATAAGAAACTATGAAAATGAATACCAAAGAACTCCTTCAGAGTCTTAAATGCAGTAAATAAAATTAAAGTTTGAAGGAATAAATAGTGGTTTTGAAATTGCCATAAATATAAATTGCCTTTCAATAAAATAGGATTTCTCTAGAAACTTTTCACTTGGGAAACCAGAGAGCTTTTAAAGTGATTTTTTTATACTGTCATGAATGTGAAATACTCATCTTCAAGTAAATTGTGAAAACACAAATATTTAGTATAGATCATTCAGCTTTTGTGATTTATATTTTTGCCCAACACGTGAATGATCCCATTATCTGGATTGCCTAAAACATAGTATTAAAGACCATCTCTGTCCTTTTTTGTGGCCCTAAAGCCAAACTGTTAGATTTCCTCAAAGAGAACAAGATTTTATCTGAAGTGTATTAAAAATTATTCATAGGATAATGTATTTCTTGCTGAAAATGTAAGGTGAGGCAAACCTTTTTGTGTTGCATTATTACTGTAAGTTCATAGTAGAATTGTTTTATTTTAATGTCTGCTTGCATGAAAATGACTGCAACACCCAGTTTTCAGGTTTTACACTTGGATGTTTCCAAATCATTTCAAAGAGGAGGCTTGTACTTCATATAGCAAAGTTCATACATGAGATATAAATGAAATAGTTACAAAGCCAGTAAACATAAGGGGGAGGGGAGGTTATTACAAAGCAATTATTGGATTGGACCATAGAAATGGGTAGTTTCTTGCAAGAAATGCAGTCACAGAATATATTAATGGCAGTGGAAAGCCATCACAGTAGCCCAGTTCTGGGGAAATCTGCTGTGGAGGAGAATAGTCAACCACAGTGTGCTCCGCAGTTGGTAAAAATGCTTTCAAATTAATATTAAAACACCAATCTATTCATCTACTGTAACTGCCAAAACCTATATTTATATCATGTCCATGTTGGTTGTATTTACAAGAAGAAAAAGAGGCAGACATTTCCAGATTTTTAGTGTTTATACTGTCCCTTTAAACAAAGGTAGTTGTGCTTTAGTTCTTTATTATTCAAGCAGCTTTTTCAATGCCTGCTGCAGGGATGGAGTGATGAGACACCACTAACAGGCTGCACTGACTCTTGCTTTCTTGAAAAGATTTTAGCAGTCTCCTCTCAGAGCAACAGTCCTGTAAACAAGGAATAATTACCTAGTACCCCACACACCATTCCTGTATAACTGCCCAGATAAATCAAAAAGGTAAAATAAGGAAGACAAGCTGTATTTATATTTTTTTTTTCTGTGAGGAACTGTAATACTTTATAGCTATAATGGAGAGGGGCTTTTTGATGACTGAAGAATGTAAATAAAAGTATAGAATAGAACGTATTATAAGTGGCATGGAAATTCTGTATTTGCACAGTAGAAATTAGTAATCTGTTCTCCAACACCATCAGGAGGAGACCTACACGTGGTTTGTATTTCTTTTTACCTTTACAGTGCCCTTGGTTTGTACTTCATCTCTGTAGTGACAGGGTGTTGCAGGACTCGTCCTTATTCCCTGGCCTTGCATTGCAAGGCCCACTTTTGTGCTCTTATTCCTGCTCTGGTTTTACTGAAATCACTGAATTGCCAATGGTTCAGCATATTTATTTATGTTGAATTTTACCTTGCCCTTAGAATCAAGAATACAATTTATAGCCTAATGTTTGGGACACTAGGGATGTCCACTGAGTAAATGTAAGGCCTGAAACATTCAAAAGTTATGCACTTAAATTTATCTGCTTTGGGTAGACCTAATGGGAAATGTTTCCCTTGAAGAAGGATTTATGCAGCTTACGCTGCAAGGTATTTTCTTGTAATTTCTTCATGTCTACTGGTATCCATGCTTCCAGTCTCTGAGTCAGTTATTCTCTTTGGGTTCTCCCTGACACTGTGAGATTTCAGACCAGAAGTATCTGACTTCTTTTAGAGTACCAAAGACCAGAAGTCATCTGAAGTGTCCTGAGCTGGAGCTTCAGATGTGAATTTCTGTCTCTTAATACTAAGATGTCTCCAAAGTCCTCTAACATGCATTGCATTAAATTAGGTAATATCAATAATGCCGAAGTTCATAAAATTATGAGGTATATGGCAAATATTGCTGTTTAATCATAGAATCATAGAGTCACAGAACAACCAGATTGGAAGAGACCCACTGGATCATCGAGTCAAACCATTCCTATCAAACACTAACCCATGCCCCTCAGCACCTCGTCCACCCGTGCCTTAAACACCTCCAGGGAAGGTGAATCAACCACCAACCACCCAATCACCCTTTCTGTGAAAGTTTTTTTCCTGATGTCTAGCCTAAATCTCCCCTGGCAGAGCTTGAGCCCATTCCCTCTTGTCCTGTCCCCTGGCACTTGGGAGAAGAGGCCAGCTCCCTCCTCTCTACAACCTCCTTTCAGGTAGTTATAGAGAGCAATGAGGTCTCCTCTCAGCCTCCTCTTCTCCAGGCTAAACAACCCCAGCTCTCTCAGCTGTTCCTCATAGGGCCTGTTCTCCGTCCCCTTCACCAACCTCATTGCTCTTCTCTGGACTCGCTCCAGAGCCTCAACATCCTTCTTGTTGGTGACGAGCCCCGAACTGGACACAGTATTCAAGGGGCGGTCTCAACCAGTGCCGAGTACAGAAGGAGAATAACATCCCTGGACCTGCTGGTCACACCATTCCTGATACAGGCCAAGAGGCCATTGGCCTTCTTGGCTACCTGGGCACACTGCTGGCTCATGTTCAGTCGGCTGTCAACCAACACCCACAGGTCCCTCTCCTCCTGGCAGATTTCTAGACAGACTTCTCTGAGTCTGTAGGACTGCACAGGGTTGTTGAGCCCCAAGTGCAGGACCCGGCATTTGGCCTTGTTAAACCTCATCCCATTGGACTCTGCCCAGTGGTACAGCCTGTTCAGATCCCTTTGTAAAGCCTCCCTACCCTCCAGCAGATCCACACTTCTACCCAGTTTAGTGTCATCTGCAAGCTTGCTAAGGGTGCACACAATGCCTTCATCCAGGTCATTGATGAAGACATTGAACAGGGCTGGACCCAGCACTGAGCCCTGGGGAACACCACTCTTAACTGGCCTCCAGCTGGATTTAATACCATTTACCACCACTCTCTGGGCCTGGCTATCCAACCAGTTTTCCACCCAGGAGAGTGTGCGCCTGTCCAGTCCAGAGGCTGACAGTTTCTGCAGCAGAATGCTGTGAGAAACTGTGTCAAAGGCTTTACTGAAGTCCAGGAAGACCACATCCACAGCCTTTCCCTCATCCAGCAGCTGAGTTTCTTGGTTATAGAAGGCGATCAGGTTGGTTTGGCAAGACCTGCCATTTGTGAACCCGTGTTGACTGGGCCTGATCACCCGATTCTCTTGCATGTGCTTCATGATAGCACTCAGGATTACCTATTCCACAACTTTTTCTGGCAATGTTTCTTGGTTTAAAGGAATATGGAATGAGAAATCTCAGTGGTGTAAATATCTGGAAATTAAAGTACAAATAATAATATAGTAATAGAAAAGAATGCAAAGAAGATTTACTGTTGTAAAATAAGAGGATAGTTCCTTGCTTTCTCTAAAATAAACAGTAGTGGCTGCAGATTATCGAGATGCATCAGGGAAATGAAAGAAGGTTGAGTCAGGCCATTGTGTAAATTGTGTCAGTAATATGTCTTAAGTGCTTTTTCTAAGGGATTCGAGCTTAGAGTTTTCCTTGTGTTTCTTTCATAATTTAAAGCTTATACCTATGCAGAACTGAGGCAAGTATTGCATTTCTCAGCATAAGTAGGACAGAAATACAGTATAGGTTTCACTGGTTTTCTGACTCAAGTGAAATTCTTTTGCTTTAAATTGTCTCTGATCTCTTGCAGGGAAAAAAAAAGAATATTCCCCCCCCAAAAAGACAGGAGATATGAATGATCAATGGCTTTTTTTCCCCAAAAAAAATTTACCAACTGAGATTTAAGTTTGGAGCCATCTGCTGAACTGGAATGTCCTAGAAATAGCTGAGATTTTGACTGTTCTTAATGGAAGGAAGAGCAGCTAGCAGAAGTATTGCCACCCCCACCACCCCAGCAAGATGTACACTGTGAACTTATACTGGAGAAGAGGGTAGGGAGCTTTTCCTGGTTCTCACAGAGGGTAAGGACCTTTTTCTGGCTATGGCACAGCTTTTTCCCTGGTCGAGGAAGGATGGATTTTGCATTATGCCATGTCACATCACCTAAGAAACTTGCCTTATTTTTATTTCTTTCTTAGATTTCTTGCATGCCAGTGAAACTGTGGTCATCAGTGCTGGTTTGGTTTTTTATGTTAGTGATTTCCAAAATCTGGGAACCTTTAAGGTGTTGAATTTTGGAAGCAGAGACTTCCAAGAAGTAAAATTGCATCTAGGATTTTTTTTTAAACCATCTTTAGGGTTCTCTGGTTCTGCAGATCAGAGCTGGATCTTGCAGTCCAAAGTCATGTAGATGTGCAAGCGAAACTCTCTATATTTCTTGTACTGCAATCATATGTATTTCAATCAGCTGCCTGGCCAACCTTTCACATCATCAGTTTTATTTAACAAAGCTATCTCTTAAATATAATCTCCCGTAAATTCAAGCTGTCTGCGTTTTCATCTTGAGTAATGATGGTAGGGTTTTTTTTCCAAACAGCTCTGACCTCAGAGGAGGAAGGCAAGGGCTATTCTGTGCGTGTGCTTATCTAGTCTGTCCTTCCTAAGAAACCTTTTTCTGAGAGCCAATGTACCTAAAAACACTTAAAACATTAAGCATAGTTAAGGCAAGAAATGTGCTCTGCCTTCTCTGCAGAGGGGACAGGAGAATAAGTAAGGGCTAATTACCAAAAACCTTTCCAGATAGTTCCACTACTGTTTGCACAGACTGGTAATGCTAGAATGACTCTCTATGGTTTGGTCAGATGTATTTGCAGGCTGTGTAAACTGGTTGCCTGTTTAAAATTGTCGGTGGTTTGCAGCATCTCAGGATGGACTTTCAGAGCACTTAGAATAGAATTTACCACTGTACTTAACATCCACCTCAGTTTCATTTGACTAAGGGACATTGCATTGCTGGTGATGTGCGGCCTCATCACGTCCTGGCAATCAGGGCAATCCAGTCCCTTCAGCCTTGCAGGCAGCACTCTGGGCTGTGAGGGAGAATCCTGCAGGCTAGGTCTCTTTGTCAGAGGAGGAATTGACACTGGATGTCACAGTAGGAGAGGGCTTCTAAGCTGAAAATTATAAAACTCACCCAGGACTGAGAGAAAAGGGTGGCTTGGAAAAGAACTACAAATGACAGTCCTTTAAAGGCTTCTCAATAACCCTATATAGATGAGCAACAAAGTTGTGATTTTAATTTCCCTTTCTCCAGTAAGTAGCAGAGTAGTTCTGCATTTACATTAATTTCAAGCTGTTTCAGAGAATAACGAGAACACATCACTGTGCCAGTGCATGTTCTCAGGAAGGTACTGTAGCTTATACTCTCTGTCCTTGTGGATAAGATCTAGGTTGTAGCACTTTGCCTGCCTTCCTAGTCAGCTGAGAGCAGACCAGGCAGTGGTCTCCACTGCTCCCTTACTGGCTGCCTGCTGCCTGAAGCCAATTTCCATAATAAAAGCACTTAACATGGTGCAAAGGTGATGGAAGTGTGGTTTGTTCACTGTGAATATCCAGCTGGGACAGCTGGAATAACTGCAAGGGGAGCATTGCCTTTGTAAATCATGTGCCTGGTTTATTGGTTCAATAATTCTTCAGTCCTTGCTATTTAGTCAAGAACATTACAATGTTCAAAACTAAAAGTGGAATGATTGGTTCCCAGGAATGGTCTTCACAGTCACAACTCCAATATTTCAGACTTTTTGCTGAGTGCTTCATTTAAGTAATTGAACTTTTATTGTAGAATTCTTCCTGATTTCATGCTTTCCTTTATTGTTCACTAGATCTTTTCCATGTCACATAAAATGTTTACCTTAAAAGTGATCTGTAGATACGCATGAAACAGCACCTAATGTGGACATGAAGTCTGAGTGTTCTCATTGCATAGTCTTGTGAAACCTTCTTTCTAGCAGCCAAAAGTCTTGAACCATTCACTGAAATAAGACAACTAAAATACCAACAACATTAATTCTGCTGTCAATAAAATCACTGGTAAACACTTGAGTTGGATTTGGAGTTTCTGAACAATATATATATATATATATATATATATATATATATATATATATACACATAGAACACTACATACACAGACTTGTTTTAGAACACCAATATGAATGCTCCAACTTAATCTTATTCATCTAAATAGCTAGAGAGAATATCCAGCTAACCACATAGCCTGAACACACTGAAGAGGGAAAAAGGTGTTTATTTTCAACTGTGTTTATTTTTTCACTCGTAAAACCAGAAATAAAAACAGAAGAAAAATAATCCTAGTGCCTATGACAAAGATTGTGCTTCAAGGAGTGTACAATGTATACCATGATTACTCTAACTGCAAATGGAATCTGTTTTTAGACTGAGTGTGGAAAGGAAATAACCTTAGAAACATTGTCACACAGCATCCCAGAAAATGTTTTGGTTTGGTATGTTTGGCCTCCATTTTTGTGGAGCTGTACATTCTTGTCCATGGTTTTAAAGGATAAAAAAAAAATTGGTTTCAGAATCAATCTGTATTTTGACTCATTTTTGTATTCCCAACACCCAGATTGGTTTACAATATGTGTAAGTGAAGCTGAACAATATCTTTTCTCTACTTAGTGTCACAAATGAGTTTGTGTATTATTCAATTCAATACATTTTCTCTAATGAAGTGGTGTGCTCCTGCTGTTACTGGTGATCTCTGTCTTTTACCAGATGTTTCATGTGTTAGTAAAGCTGCAAAGAGGGAGAAGACTAATCTGTCTAAGGACAAAGCTTGCTTTCTACAGGATCCCTGGTGGGAGGATTGGCTGGTGTTAGCAGGAGTTTGAGACAAAAAGGCTCAGGGGTCCCTCTTGCCTCTTCGCAGGCAGCAGCAGATGCCTGGAAAGTCCAAGTCTTCTGCTGCTGAAGTCAATCCTTCCAGCCTCACCGGAAAGTCTCTCAGTTTTAGCACCACTTCTTTACAAAATTACTTCCTACCTAACCACAGTGAAACAGATCTAGGCATCCCAGCACCAGCTGTGGGGATGGGATGAAATCTGCATCACTTACCAGCACCCAACCCAGGGCACCACAGTGGCGTGGTGGCACCTCCCAGGGTGCCCATAGCTGGGACAGCCATAGGGAACACGGTGCCCACCTCTCCTCGCAACCCCCTATGCTTCGGCAGGATTTCCCTCCCCTTCCCAGAGTCATGTTTTCACATGCATTACCAGCTATTTGTGCTCCCATGCTGAGTTCATTCATCATCCAAGTCCAAAGAGACTTCCTGCTCAGGTAACTCCAAAAATGCCTCTCTTGTCGATTCCAGGTAGATCCTGGGCAAAGCTTCAAGTCTCTGCAGCTTCCTGCCATCACCAGCTCTGCTCACAACGTGCCAAGCACCCTAAATCTCAGTCAATGCCCAGTTTGCTGCTAGACAAGGGGAAGAGGGTGCAAGGCTGGGAGTCTCAGTGGGTAGCAGGCTCTCCCATCACAATGTTCCTCACCACCACCCTGCAGATCACTGCTTTCCTGACAAATACTTGGGCTTTTTTGTTTTGTTTTGGTTTTGTTTTGTGAGCTCAGAATATCTGTCTGATCTGTACTTGGCTTCTGCAAATGCCTGTCTTTTTCTTGAAATCTGCCTTACTTCAGTTGTGTTAGCCCAAGTGCTTTTGAACATTGCAACTTTATGAAATGGCAGAAAAATGTTTTTCTTTCAAATCTGTTTTTCCTAGCACTGCATTCCTGTGCACAGGATAATGAAACCCGTTGGTCTAATAAGAAGCTTTCTCCTTTACCCAGGGCTAAGGGGATTTTGGCGGGAGTACAGTGCTGCCCCAGGTATGGCTCCCACCCACAGGCAACCCACACACCTGTGGCAGATGAAGCTCTTCACCTAGTTTGCAGTCACAGCTGAAATCAGTCAGGACACCCTTTATCCCCTCACCAGTGGCTACACATTTGATTCAATTCTTTTGCACGTCTGCAGTAGAGGGGCCAGGTGCTGCTGAGAGGAGGCAGCTGTGGAGATAGGGCTCTTCCAGGAAGCTGGTTTCCTAAATATACTTTTTCTGAGGAAATACTTTTGCTGCTGGTGGTGCAGTTTTGTGGTTTTTTGGTTTTTGTTTTTTTTCCTTTTCCCTTTGGTTTGTGCTGGATATTTTTTCTAGTAATTATTTGGTTTTTTGGTGTAGTAACTGAGTTTATTACACTGAGAAGGCATTTGTGTGTAGGTACATGAGTACAACAGTCTTATAACTTGATCTATAAGCTGTTGCTGAATTCAGAGCTATGGTTGATAGTTTTGAAAATGAACCCTCTTGGAAAGAGAATTTCCTGTGTAAACTGCAAGTTTCTTGTCTGCTGCTTTCCAGAATGGAAAATTGTGAAGGTCCTTTAGAGCATGGTTTATGTTAAAATAGGCACTGTATGCAGTCCAACCACCTAATAAAATAGCCTGTGTGCTGAGGAGCTATGCTACCTTTCAAGGGTGCAACTTAAAATGGAATAAATAAGAAAGTAATGAGAGTGGCTTATAAAGCTCTCATTAACTGTTGTATTTGATACTTGCTTAAAACTTGGTATGCTTATGAAATGCTATTTGCCAGTATTAAAGATGCATTAATTATGACTGCTTTCTGAAGCAAGGCTACAGCATCCATTATGTGGCTTCAGAATCTTCCTGTGACAGTCTGTATCCTAATAATTCAAACTGCTTTGCTTAGGCAATCATCTGCAGAACAAAATCTTTCCTCAAAGTGCTTAAATACTTTCATTTATGCTCTTTACAGGTCTGTAGCAAGCTGTTAAAAATGCTAACAAATACCTCTCAAGCTGTATTTACTGCTACTAGCAAATACAACTGTTTTCCATAGCAAAACACTTATAGGAATATTGCTGGTACTATGCAAACTAAATAAAAATATGTCTGGAGACCTCCCAGGGAGGTTGCTGAGGTATGGGAACTCACCTGCTGAGGGACTCACTTGTGAAATCACTGCTGAGCCAATGCTATTCCAAGAGCCAGTGTTGTAGCAGTAATTTGGAAGGGATGTAATATTTTGGTGAACTGCAGTTTATGGACATCAGTTGTCCTCTTTACAACCAGCAGTTTAAGGAATATGTGAAGCCAATGTAGCTCACAACATGGTAAAGCGGTGAGTGGGAACACAGATGAAAATATCTGACAATCCCTGCAGGTAGCAGTTGAAATGGGAAAAGGAGAGATCTTGTTTCCCTCTGAGCTGTGCTTGATTTGTGAGCTTTCCAGAGTGCTGCAAAGACTGGGTGTTCTTTGGCTGCTAGTTTTTGTTAATGGTCTGTATTTTACCATTGGGTGTAGCAGCTTCTTAACCCTATCTCCATGGGGTATGCATAGATCCAGGAATATTCTCATCTTAAACTGAGCAGTGTTTATAGATTTGTTCGTGATAACTTTTACTCTAAGCATAGACCAGGAAGACAGAAATGCAAGTTCTGATTTCAGATCAAGTTAACCTTTTATTTGTATCCAGTTAATTGAGCCAATATAGATTAATTCATTAACATGCAACTTTTCCTCTCCATGAATAGATAGGATTAATATTTCTTAGAAAATCATCACTAAGTATTTTACTGTAGTGGGCTATTAGTTATTTTCCTTAAGAAGTTACTATTTTTATATGGCTACAATAGTCTGAAGTAATTGCGACCCCAGTATTGCTTGAAAGCCTTCTGCTTAGTACTCTTCTATTCAAATTTACTGCTTCTGCTAGTGTCTTGCAAATACTGGGAAGGAATAGAGGGAGTTCCAGTAATAGCTGTTGGAGCAATAGCTAAAGATAACTACATGTGCTTGTATTCCTTATTTGCCTTATGTAATCACAAGGTGATGATCTCATGCTTATTTAAGACAATGAGGGGAAAAGGGCTCACTATTAGTACACATTAGATTTCTTTTTGATGCTAGAAATTATAAGACCTTTTCTTTCTGGTAGATGATGGAAAAATGAGATGATGACTTACTGCATGTCTGAAATCAGTGAGATTGCAAACTCCAAAGTTTGGTGTCAAAAGCTGAATTTCACTCATTGGTATTATTGGAAATACAAAATATTGCTCTTCTGTTGTATGCAAGAGTAGTGTTAATGAGGAATGGAAACTATAGAGGTGCTTGCTGATTGTCTCATATCTTGTTTGTTAGGTGGAAAAAGTCTATCTGATCCCCCCTATGAGAAAGTAAATAAGGACTGAAAATGGTTTGTCACTTGAAAAGAAAATGTCTTATGTGTTTCATGAAAGATACGCCATGAGGCCAAACAGGACTCAACTTCTTGATTTATGGATTAAATATCACTTTAATCAAGAAGATATCTTAACTAGCCAGTTCAATCATTGTCGTCAACTTCATCAGGGTGATTGAAACCATCATTACTTTAAGAGCTGATTATCAAGAGCTAGATGTGGTCTTTCCAATAAAGTGGGAGCTGTTCATTAGGAAGGTGTCAGAGGTGCCTGACAGTGTCTGTGGATGATCTGCCCTGGGGCTTTTGTTGTGTTTTGCTATGTTTGGAGTGTGTGTAGTTTCTCTTTAGATTTACTTCTTTCAGTGTAATTAAAATTTTGTATTAGAAATACCTAACTATTTATGTATAAAGTCTCTTGATAAAAGCAGAGAGCAGGAATCTGATTGCTTCTTAGGCTTTGTGACCAGGGACAAACAAATCATTAAACACTTAAACATAGTTTAAAAAAAAATTCCAAAACTAAGGATAGGAGTTTCTGGAAGAAACCAACCAACCAAAAATTGGATCTAAACAAAGCAAAATCCCAAAGCAATGTCTGCTGGGGTTGACTGGCTGATCTGTGGTCTGAAAAAAAAAAGTGTTGAGAATCATCAATATAATGATAGTTTGGAAGCCAAGGTTTGAGGCTCCTGTCTGGAATAAGATGATAGTGGATTAAAAATATAATTAATGTGTAGGTCACTCTTGAGGTATTTGGGGCAGAAAAGGGGAAAATAAGAATTTTTCCGTTAAGTAATTTGGTATACGCCACGTAAGTCAGAAGCAATATCAAAGCTCTAAGAAGGTTTCAGGAGCCTAAGAATGAGTTGGAGAAGCAAGGAAAATAATAAACTATATTTCAAGTTGCTTGTAGTGGTGATGAATCCAGCCAACCAGAGACCTTGGAGTGGGGTTTTCTGTCAAACTGATAACCTATGCCTTTTTTTTTTCTGAAATAAAAGAGGTATTATTTTCATAATTTAACTTCAAAGTGCTAACAAGGAATTTGGATGTTCATCAAACAGTTACTAGCAGTCATATCAGTAGTCTTGAAAGAATTTATTTCAAGTTAGTCAACTCAGATTTTGGTTTCGATTCTTGATAGGGGTTAGCAACTGATATGACAAGACTATAACAAACCCTGAACAAAAGTTCTCCTGAAATTCTTCCCAGCACCCAGTGGAAAACAGAGCAGCTATCAGGAAGAGATTAAGATTTTGTAATCCAAGCATGGTGATTTCTGGCATAGACTAGTTCTACAACTCATCTGTATTCAGATGGAGGTTGGGAAAAGGAAGGCAGGGACGTTTTTGTCATTTTGTAATAAAAACTGTGGAAAAGTCAATCATTCCCAGCAGCAGCCCTGCTGAAGAAGCAGCAAATACAAGTGATGAGAATGGCTCCTAGCAATGCACCAAGAAGTGCACAGAGGGACACAGAATTTCAATTTGGTTTCAGATTGCATGCAAAAACATCAGTTTGAAACTAAGGAAAACCTTTATATTTGTGATTTATAAAAACTGAATTTAAAAGAAATGTATCCCTGCTTTATTTCCTGTACTGAAAATAATGTTCTTGAAATCTTGAAATATGTAGGAGAACACTTGCTTTGAAGTGCCATCTACTGATTTAACAGCCACATCTTCCCATTTTGGGACAGGAACACCCTTGTCAATCCTTTTCAGCTTTTTATGGTAGGCTGAAGCCTTTCTGGAGTACCTGTTTCCACTATTAGGGGATTTCTCAGTCTACTGGATTCTTCAGACACACGCAGGTGGCTTTCTAGTTGTTAAGAAAATATTTTGTTGAACTTAGTAGAGCTCCTCCAAACCAAAGCAGCATTCTTTTTCATCACGGGGTATGTGGGGATGATATTTTTGAGCCTGAAGCTGATTCATCAAGCTTTCTAAGCTGACACGAGTATTCCTGTCAGATGTTCGAGGCCAGGATGGATGAGACTATGAGCAACCTGATCCCAGTGGAAAGTGTCCCTGCCTATGGCAGAGGGTTTGGAACTGGATGATCTTTGAGGTCCCTTTCTAACCAAAATATTTTATGGTCCTTCCTTGCTGCAGAGAGCTGTGCTGTCACTCTGTATTTCCGCCTTGCTGAGTGGAGATGGTGCAGCCCTCCAGTGATGTGCTGTGTGCATGCTGTAAGCTGGTCCTAGCCTGACCCTGCTGTTAGAGCAGCTGGTGCTGCTGCAGCAGAGCTGTGCTTGAAATGGGCTTGAGCAAATTAGGTTTGTTACTGCTTGTACATATGGGAGAGTTTGAACCAAATTTTCATTCCTTTTCTGGGCTGATGGCCTTCAGCATCAAAGGTGTGTTCCTGTTGTGGCTGTGGTTTCAAAACACATGATGAAATTTTATTTCTATTACGTTTTATTAGTGACAGTCTCTCTGTCTATTGCTTACCTTTGTTTCTTATGCTGCAAGTGGGCTTTCCAGCAGTCACAGACATCCCCTTTCAACTGGGATGTTGCTCTCCATGTTGCCCTAAGGGAGCATTTGGTACCATTAACAGGCTTTTCATGGTAATATCATTGTTTTGAGAGTGTGTTTTGGAGTTTGTGTGTGCTTGGCAATTGCTGAAGCCAAGCAGCAGCACGTGTGACTTCCTAGAGAAAGGAGAAACGAGCTGCAGACTGTGTGCTGGGAGCAGCAGCCAGGCTTGGCAAACACTCCAGTTGCTGGCTGTACTGAGGCTCTGACTGCCTCAGTGTCCTAAAATGAGGAGTCCAGGAGTCTGTTCCCATGCAGGATGACAATCAAACCTTTTAAATATAGCAAATAACCGTAGCAACAGACTGGGAGTGCCAAAAGCAGCAACACGTATCTGATGACTCCTGGTGTCTTGTGAGCAGTAAATAGTCCTTCATGTGAGTTGACAGTGGCTCCAAGATCTAATAGTGAGAGTTGTCCCACTAGCTGTGCTAGTCCTCGTTTGGCCAGAGGTTGGATGCTGGGGTTGTCCTACACCATTTGAGCAGAAAAGTATGTGCTAAAACAGAGACAAGGAAGGAGTTTGCCATAGGGCAAGGTAGTTACCAGCGCTTAATTCTCTTTTGATTAATACTAATGTACTACATTTGCCAAATTAGTGGTTGTGAGCTAAGTCTTCCTGAGCAGAAGACTGTGGTTAACCTGTTGTGTCTGTACCTAAAAGAAATTAAGTTATTGCTTTAATGAAAAATGCTGTTTACCTTCTCGGCTTCTGCCTTGTTCATATTTTTCCAACATACTTCCTTCTAGATTTCTTTATTACTACGCTCTGCTTCAGTTAATCTTAATTTTGTGGTCTAAATGAGCAGATGGACAGGGATGTGCTATTCCCTAGCACGTTCTCAGTGACATCAGCCCAGTGAGTTTAAGCATCAGTGTAAATGGATGAAGCTAGAATCATAAACAATGGCAGTATCCAATAAATACTAAGCATCTTAGCCTGCTAATGGAGTAGGCATATATTAACCTCCTACCAACATAGCAGAATTTCAGAAAGTCCATACATCTGCTGTCTCATTGACCTTCTTAAAGAATGAGAGTATTTAATTTTATATATCATTTGAAGACCATTACAGAGGTCTCTGCCTGTGGCACCCCTGTCTCTCATAGAATCATAGAACAACCAGGTTGGAAGGGACCCATCGGATCTTCTAGTCCAACCATTTCTATCTAACACTAAACCAAGTCCCTCAAGACCTCATCCACCCATGCCTTAAACACCTCCAGGGAAGGTGACTCAACCACCTCCCTGGGCAGCCTATTCCAATGCCCAATGACCCTTTCTGTGAAAAACTTCAGCCTATTCTCCAGAGGTGATGTTCTGAAGCCATCTCACCTTCACAAGCTCCTTCTATCAAGGACTTCAGCCAGTACTGCCTCTAGTTTTGACAATGAAAACCTGATAAGTCCTGAGTGAAGGAAGAATTGTTTGCCATAAATTTAACTCTGTCATGGTGGTTTCCTTTAGCATGTTATTTCCTCTGTTTTACCAGAAGGGGCAAGGAAAGGGGCTTTTTATTGTAATCCAGGTACAACCTCTTTTGGAGTTTACCTATCTACTAGATCTGCCCTTCTGTCAGAGAAGGAAATCTGACTAGTTTGGTCCAGTTAGTGTTCAACAAACCACTGTTTCTTGTTAATACCTGCAGACCCTTGAAAAATTTGATTAAATGAATGAATTCAAATGCAGAATTACCTTGATTTTCTTCTGTTTTCCCACAAATAGTTTCTTCCTTCTGATATGCTTTAAGAAAAGACTTAGTGGTTTACTTAGACCTCCCCCTCTTCCCACCCTTGCTTCTTTCTCAGAGGTACTTTTCCAGTGTTTCCAGAGCCTATGTGACCCCTCAAAGGCAATACTTGATAATTTGGATCAAACCTGGATGAAGAAATGGTCTTCTAAGACAAATTCCATTAAGCTCAAGAAAAGCATTTGCAAAGGTAGGAACGTAGAAGCTAATGCATCCAAACAATGGCAAGCATCAAGGGTCACGACATGGAGTGACACAGACAGAAATCCGTGGCTGGAAGTAGGGCAATACAGCAGATGAAGTTGAGGCTGTCCACATTGTGAAAGGTCACTCCTATATGCATTAATAAATCATAGAGTTTTGTTTTATTTACAGGGTAAAGGAAACAAAGTGGTTACCTGACAGCCAGTCTCCTGGCAGGCATGTAGGTACACGTCAGCAATGACCTTGCACCCTCACCTTGTGCCTGTTGTACCCTGGGAAACTCATACTGCCAGAACAGACACTTCTACTGTACAGCTTGCACCAGCTTTAAGGTTCACCTACTCCCTAGTGTAATCACATGCAAACTCTGAGCAGTGTCATACACAGCACACAGGCTGTGGATTTTTAAAGAGAATTATTTAAATATGGCTTTTGTGGATCTCAAAGAACAGATGCACTTAACCATAGTGACATTCCATGTGTATTTTAGAAGCATATTTCCATGGATGCTCAAAGAAAGTTATTACACATTAATTAATGGACTTGGAATTTGTATTTTCAATGCTGGTCATGGGAGGTCCAGTCAGAAATAAAGTAATTTTGCTTAGTATTTCAATGTGACTATTGCTCTTTAGCTAGTTCAAGGTGATCAATTTATTAGCCCTTTATAAATGTTTAAATAAGGATTAATGACTAAACAACAGCCTGAACAGCAAGTCCCACATACTTTCACAACTGTAATGTGACAAAAGGAATCAATTTCTGTCTTTCAGAATAGCTAATATGTATTACACAGTTAAAAAAGAAAAGGCATAGTAAATGTGGAATCAAGGTTCTTGGAGCTAAAGCTATACTATACATAATACTATATTATATTTTTTTAAGGAATTATTTTTATTTCTTTATTACACCTTATTTAAACTGGGAATAATGACAAAAAGACTTGGATGTTTTCTAGGTGTTCTCATGGCTCGCCAGTGACATGATACATATTGGAGGTACTATTGTATCTATATTCCCTGAGAGGAGCAACTGTTCATATCGTCATTGTAGACGATACATTGCCTCTGCTTCAGTCAATAGTAAATTGCTGAGTTGCACTACTGAAGAATAAGATTACCTGTTCAGTTAATGATCAAAACTGGGATGAACTTTAGGTTACTTATCCCCACTCAAATGTATTTCCAACTTATCCCGCAGTAGTTAATAGAAAGTGGTGCTAATTAATTCTTTACTTGGAGTTATAGGTATAAATCTAAAGTATATGTAAGTTTATATAATGTAGCACCAAGGATGGGTTTTCTATCTGATTTACTTTTAGCATTGTATATTTTTGCATTGTGTGTTTATTTACTGGTTTCCTCTAAACATTTTGGGTAGCCAAAACCCAACTAAAATATTTTTCCCAAGAAAAAAAACCTAATCATCATTAAGTTTACAGAAAATATAAACTCCTCATAGAACTGTGAGAAGACAGCACTGGGTTAGCATAGTCTACATATTCCCTGTATCTACAACAAATATATAAAGGAAAGGATCAATTCCATTAATACTCACATGGCCTCTTAGGCAAAATTAGCTCCATCTGATTTTTCTATCTAATGCAGAGCTGTGGCCTTTAATGTATTTCCATCTGCCTTCAGTAATTTTAAGAAAAATATAGATAATGCAGTATATTTCACAGAACTAAAAAATTTAGGCAGTGAGACAGACCAAGTCAGATTTGTGTCAGATTTCTAATCACTACACAAAGTTAGTTATAGACACAAATATCATTTTAGGAATGAAATAGCTGAGTTTTCCCCTCTGTGCTTTCTCAGAAATATTGGATGCCACTGAAGCCTATATCCTAAGGCACTTCCCAACAAGGATTTCTGCTAAACCATTAAAATAGTTTGCAGAACAGTTGAATTCACTTGTCTATTCCTTTCTATGGTGTACCTCTGCATTTTGTGTTCTGTAGAAAGAAGGGAAAAACATTAATTTAAAAGGTCTAAAGTCCAATTTTATATGTCATACTGAAGATCAGTGTTATTTAAACTCTATGGTGAAATTCAGCCACCGATATTCAAACATTAACTAACTTGAGGTAGGAAAGTAATATGAAAATTTGAGGTTTTCCTTACAAAAAGCACCCCCATCAGAGTATGTTTTTGGTGGAATGACATAATTTCTGTGACCCTAGGTGGTTCTAAACACATCTCTTCTTGCTGGCCAAATGCAGCTAGCTGCAGAAGCTTCCAAATCTGTGAATTGGCATTGTAGAGCAGGAGGTCCATTGATTCAGGTACTGGTAACACATGCCTTGCATGACCAACTCCCTCAGTGTCACTCAACTTTAATACATGGAATGATGTTTGTTATGTTTGCTTTAAAGGCTTGCTTTAAAAATAATGTACTGGTGCACATTAGGGCTTATGTTCTTTTGATTTTGTGGTTAGGTTTTTGCGTATGTGTATGTGTGAACACTGTTATACATCAACTAAATGGGAGGAAAAAATCACCCATGGAAACCTTGTCAGATTCTGGCTAGAGGTTGGTTTCAAACATTTTAAAGCTGCAAACTTGTTGCAGAGAATCAAAAAAGTGGCAGTCAGAGCATCCAGAAGCAGAATTAATTAACCTCTTTTATAATCTATTAGGATAACTAGTACAGCAAGGAAAATGAAAAGCCAGGAAAGTTTGCCTTTCCTTTGATGCTGTTCTAGAGTGTATCTTTAATGATACAACATCTTTCCAGATAATAATGAATGTACATATTCAAGGTTTTTAGGGCAGAGAAGGTGGAACTAAGAAAAAATAAGCTCAGGGAGCCACTTGCACTGACAGTTATCTGTAAGTTTTCCCCTAGGGCATGAATTAAAGCAATACTCTGTGTGAATACTGATAAAGCTTGTATTTGAAATTGGAGGAGGGATTGGGGTGGAAGATGGTGTTTGTTCTCGGAGTACTTAAAACCGGAGCGACTCCTGTGGTGGAAAATGCAGAATTCTGCCTTCTGTAGCAGACTGAGGGAGAGGGTGACCATGCTGCACAACAAAAGCCAAGCTCTGAACATTTGCACAAATTTAGAGAGGTACTCATTTGAAAGCGTGCAAGAAAAATGAATAATTTGGTAAAAACTCCTCTTTTTTTGGCCCTGCTTATAGCAAATGTGCTCAGTAATAGGTTCATTTTGACTTCTAAAGGAATTTCTGTCAAATAAAATTAGTGGAGAAGACTGCAACTGTGAAGGTATCAAAGCTGGTTTTGCAGAAAGCAGGCTTCAGAACACTTGTAGATGGGAGATGTTTGTGCAGTTTCTTTACACGTCATTTCATGTTTCTCTTCTTTATAAAACTTCCAGCTGTTGTAAGTGTTCATCTCTTTAAAGACAAGAATACTCCAGAGGTTTTCTTTATAAAAAGGCTCTGGCAGCTGCATTGTATGTATTTTTTTTTCCTCTCTGTCTTTGAAAAGAAAGTGAAAAAAACCACAGAAATGAAGCAATCTGTTACACTGAAAACCTCTTAAACATAAATAATAGATTTTGACTAGGTAATTCTCTTTGATACTCCTTTTCATACTTTTAACTGTTCTCACTTAAGACAGCGTTGCTTAAATACAAGCCATTTGTCTTGATATTGTTAAATTGAAAGAAGCATTACATTAACATTAACAATCAGGTTTGAAAGCATGTAAAAATATTTTGAATGCAGTTTAAAAAGCCAGTGTGTTTCTTCCAAGTTTCTGTAGACTATTTGCATTTATATTCAGGATAATTCAGGACCAGAAATGTACCAAAAAATGCATGTTCATTGCTGATTTTACTTCTTGCATGGGATGTATGTTTATGGTATCCTTTCTGTTGATGAGTTTTTAAGGACTTTGGTGTTATGTGTAGATCAAATATTGGTACCCCTACATACATGAATCTATTCTTGTCTCTGTTTAACCCATGACGGCAATGCCTCCTGGATGATGAACTGAGCACTATTTTAAGTGCAGGGAGGAAAAAACAGAGATGAAAAGGGCTTATTTCCCAATTTTTGAGTGCTCAGTGGTCCACAATTCAAATATATGCTCTATAACCTAGAGAGAATTTAATGTCATTGTTTGAATGTAAGAGGGATGATCCACTGAATCCCAATTCTAAGAAGGCCTGAATTGCTCTCAGCTGTCCTTGCAGGTGGCTTATAAGAGAGAAGTGGCCAGGTAGGTTGGCAGAGCATAAGCAGAAAAGAAGAATTGGGTTTGCAGGAAATCAGGTGCTAATTAACAGAGGGATACATGGTGTCCTGCACTTTGGAGCCATTGCCACAGCGTCTTCATCACAGATGTACCAAGGAGAGGATTGTCCAGAGTATTTCAGAGAAACCATGTAATGTTTGCTTTACAGGCAGGAAACAGGAGATTTGAATTATTTCTGTTATGTTTTTATGTAAAGCTTTCCCAGTGGAAACAGCAAGCTGCGCTGCTATTGTACCCTTATTCAGTTCTCCTGTGCTGCTTGGATGCTACCAGCCTCCTCCCTGGGTACTTATGCAGAGTCTGGTGGGATGTGGTCAAGGCTATGAATGTGCAGAGGTGGGGGATGGTATGGACCTCCCCTGTGCAGGGGGCAAAGCAGAGAGCAGAAGATTTTTCTCCCCTTAACGTCACACTGAATTAATTTAAATCTTGAACAGAAGGGCTAAAAACATTCTGTTGTATTCAATTCTTTGTGAATTGTTCTTTTTCTTTGGGGGGGGGGGGGGGGGATCTAATTCAGTCCCTAAATGTCTGCATGCATCACCTTGCACAGGCATCAAATCCTGTTCTCTGAAGTTCAAGTGTGATTTGCTAAGGTCTGAAGCTGTGTTGGGATGACTAGTTCCTCCACCGAGTAAAACTGCCACCATGTATTTTATAGTGTCAGCACAGTGATGTAGCTGAAGAGGATACAGGACAGAGCAAGGTGCAGGATCTATTGCTCATACTTCAAGATGTAAATCAAAGATAACTTCAGGTAAGAAAGAAACATCTCTGTGTATTTAATGTCTAGCTATAAAGTTATGAGGCCTCCCATCACACAGCAATACTGACTAATGTGTTCTTCCTATATACAAGCATGCATTTATCAGTTTGTTCTGCCCACAGTACACACGTTCATAGTCTTGATCCCAGATGAGGAGAATCCTCTATCCTAAGATTTTTTTTCTGGGTACAAATTAATTTTAGAAGTCTGCAAAGGATGCTGTGAATGTTCAAACAGCTTGACTAAGGCTGCTGTGGAGCAGTCTTCTTTGGAATACAAAAATTCAAGAGATCCTTTGGTAAGAAAGGAAAATTAATAGCGTGGAGTTCTTTCTCCCCACAGACCATTAACAGGGTGAGCATGATGAGAAGGATTGTTTATAGTTAGAGTTGAGTTCAGGTCACTTCATTTCTTAGGTAGTGTAACCACATACTCATAAACAAGTCTCATTTTTAGGCTTTGAAAGATTAATGTTCTGGATGTTCTGTATGGTATGTGCAGAATCTTGCAGGCCTTGTTAAATCAACTGCTGTTTTAAGAGGGTGAGAAACATTAGAAGCCTCTAATGACAGTAGTCGGTGCTTGTGTAGTGTATTAAAATGTAGTTTGTCGGTTCACTTTCAAGCAAAGATAACCTCACAGGAAGCTGGGCTCTTACATCAATTAACCTTGAATTGATATGGCTCCTGTGTAGCCTTCCCTCCCTCCAGCGCAGCCTAGATAAGGAGGCACTTGCCTATCATGTTTCCAGATCCTTAGTGAAACCTGCCCTGGAAAACTGAGCAAAGGCCAAGTATCATTTTTTGCTAATTCCCTGCTGCTGCTATTGCAGGCAGCTAGTAAAGAGGATACAAAGGCTGTTTAATTTCAGTATGCCACTTTAGCTTTATAATAAGCTCTGTGTTTCTGTAATAATTGACTGGCTTAATTCTATTACATTGTTCAGGCTAAAAAGATAAGAAATAAAAATCTTACAGGCATATTTCCCTTTAGCACTCAGGCCTTTTAAGCCTAAGGGAACAGGATAAGAAAAAGTACAGAAAATTAACTAATTGAACTAAATCTCAGTGGCTTGAACCATAGCTGTGGAGGTGGGTGAGTCTGTACAGATATTAAGCATTTTGACACCAGACATGGCACTAAAAGTAACTTCCTACCCTGTGTGAAATTCTTACAGGATAAAGGAATGAGTAGCAAGCTCCGGAAAGAAACTATGATTTTATACTCACAGCTTGATAAGCAGCAGCCTTGCTCCTTCAGCCTTCTATGGGAGTGAGGTCATACTAGGGATTAACAGGCTCGGTTTTGTTCATGGCAATCTTCTGCCCTCTCACTCCCCAAGTTTGATGGTAGATCTACAGCCTGAGGTGATGTAGTTGCTGCTGAAAGGCTCAAGCCCTTCTGAAAACTGCTGTAACTGTATATCGACAAGGCATAAATTGTAACTTTGTGAAGGGATGTGTACAGTGTTGTGTAGCTGCAAGGAGAAAATTAACAAAGGAAGAAATTGTTACTTAGTTCATTAATATGCTGTTGATATAAAGAATATGACTTAAAAAGTAGTTGGTATAGACTGTGGGATTTATTAATTGGTGTGTCAGTTCATTCCCAAACGCCTTGTACATCTTGAGGTTTTTTGGTCCAGCTGCCTCCCACGTATATAACTTGAACATTTGGAAATAAAAGAAAAGCTTGGTGCTTCAGCAGCGTTTGCTTATGAGTCCCAGTCCTCTTCAGCTCTGTTGTGCTTGCTAGCGTGTTACTCCTTTCTTGCAATCAACCATCCTTGCAAGTGTACATGCTATGGTGTCTAAGACTGATGAAATCCAAGCAAGGATCCAACAAAATTACTCAAAAGATACCTGCTGATGACAGGAAACTCTTGATTACAGCATTTAATGAGTATATTGCTGGGGTTTGTTCACTTTGGTTTTTTTTTCCTCCTTCGTTTTTTGGTGCCTATTCACTGTGGGCATTATTATGAGATGGAGAACAAATGCAGGAGTCTATAATAAACCTGAAGGCCTGCAGTGTGTTTTTGCTAGGGAAGAAACAACACATGCTTATTTTCTTTTGAAGTATCCCTCATCTGAGCTTTGAGTAGTCAGCAAGATTTGTCTTGGCAGGTGCAAAAAGGACTCTTGGTGTACCTCACAGCAGAGGGATAGTTGTGCTGAGATGGCTGCTGGTCAGCTTGAGCCACAGCTGCTGCTCACCTGCAGACCAGCTTGGTGAGTAAGCAGAAAGCTGCTTGTGCCACTGTTTCCTCTTGCCAGGGTCCTTGTAGCCTCATGTATTCCCAGATTTTTTTCCCATCCTTTCCCTCTCACATAGGTACCTGACGTGCCTTTTCATCTCTGATGTAAACTAACTGTTTTGCAAATTTCTGGAGATTTTTTGGTTTGTTTTTTTTTTTTTTTTTTTTTTTTTTCCTTCACCCAAATTGTTTAGTAGTCATGACCTGAGCTATGATGTTTAAATAAATTTTGCTGTTTTGAGATCAGACTTCCATTTCTGCAGGCTTGTCTGGGATGAACCTCATAGTGTCAGAAAGCCAAGGGTCAGTGTATTGAAACTGGATGCAGTAATACATCCAGTTGGTAGGCTATCTTCATTTCCATGTAAATGTAGAGAATTACATTCTACTGTGCACTTTTCAGGCATGCGAAATACTAATGGTAATTTGTTTCTTACTTTGTTTAGATTTAGTTATTTAATAAATAGAATTCTCTGGTGCTCTTGCCATTTTGTCTTGCTACACCAATTTCTGAGCTGGGATTACTTTTATTAGAATTAATGACTACCAGTGGAACTTACACATACCCTTGGCTTTAAGTGCTAGCAAGTTAAATCTTGGAAAACTGAATTCCAGAAACCATGAGATGTTTAAAATGTCCCATACCGCAACTTAATATTAATCTGCAGATCACTCTTGTTCTGAGCTATAAAGGATCCATAACTTGTCTTCCACATATCCATATCCTGGTCCACAATTGTAACTTGTATCACTAAACCTATTTCTCACAAAACAGGTTTTGTGGGTATAATATGCTATCAAAGCCTGCTTTTATTTTTCAGTCATTTTCCACCTCTGGAAATGACATGGTTTGTCCCAAATTCATTTGGTACCTAGAGGTTCAAGGCAATCACTTGCACTATCCTGACACTGTTTCTAGTAAACTTTATGATAAAGGTAATGATAAATTTCTGATCTTATGTTAATTCTTACACCTGGTCTTATATAATGAGTATGGAGTGACATTCTGGAAATGGTGTACTTACCATCTTGCATATTCTTATTTTTGATAAATGAGCAGGGAACATAGATCCCAGGTCACTATGCACAGATGAATTAACTACAACTTGTGAGGTAAAAAACCTACAGATTTTAGGAACTTTTTTCCAGAGTACTACTGGGAGGGTGGTGGATGGGGCAATTTGGGTCTCTGCTGATCCCAGCTGGGGCAATTTGGGCCTCTTCTTATCCCAGCTGGGGCAGGTGTTGAGCTGTGAGCAGTTGATGGAGCAAGGAGCCTTCTTATTTCAGCTACCTGCTGGAGCTGATGAAACATCTCCAAATAGACCCTGGCACTGCCCCAGGGCAATGCCACATGTTCTCATGGGGCACAGTGCTTGAATCTGTGTGTAGCTGGAACCCTTTAGGATTACATGTCCTGCAGGGATGGCTGACGGGTCAGGACCATCGCAATAGCTGAGGTAGACTAAGGCTGCACAAAAGTCAAAGACTTAATTCCTCATATATAGTGTCTGCTGCAGTTTGTTTGGGGACTGTGGTAACAAAAAGCATCAGTGCCTGTACAGCTAAAACTAGTACTTGGAAAACTGAGAGCAATGGTTTGCAGGAAACAGCTGGAACACTATACCTGCCAGGATGAGTGTCATTTGCTATGCAAAGCAGTACCTCTCTCCAGTGACCAGGTTGGCAGGCCAGGATTGCAAATGTTTTTCCAGGTAACAGTTCTTATCTTGTATTAGTGACTTTTATTATCCTGTGAGTGGTTTTGGTTTTTTTCTCCATAACGGGTGTAAGCTGACTTTCCACAGATAACACTGATGTGGGTAATGCATCTATGGATGGGAGGTACCCATGCTCTGGATGCCAAGCAATGCTCTCTCTAGCAGGATGCAGATTTATTCAGATGCTGCTTTATGTACTTTTTCTCTGCAGAAGAGCAGTCAAAAAAAGCAAGATTTCTAGCAAGTGAAGGAATTATCAAAAAATAAGCAAACCTCAACCACACATTCAATTTTTTTTCTTCTAATTGAAAACCTACCTGTATAAAGGGAATCTGAATTTCTTTTTTAACAAAAAACATTATTTTGTGAGATGGTCTTGCCATGACCTTTTTCTATTCCTTCTCCTCTAATATTTAATACTGATATAATTGGGAAGTCTATAAGAGTTTAACAACTTTCATAGTTTCAAATTTACACAGAAATTAATCTTGTGTTATGGGAATATTCTTCTTTTTTGAGATTAAAAAATATACTTTTTATCTTTTTGTAAAAGAATATGAAAGCATTTTGTTTTCTTTTACAGAATACAGAGATGAAGAATCGCAAAAGGGACACACTGCATTTCCAGTGAAAGTCCTGGTAGCATGGTCACCTGCCTTTATTACTTTATTACTGCTGCAGACAATGAAGCCTTGGTTCTTTAGGAGAGCAGGGAGTTTTCTTTAGTTTCCAAACCATTTCCTAGTTCCCACTCTATTATAGAATGCTGCTACACGTGTAAAAATGTCACAATGTACCTCATCCTCTGCTCATTACATGCATGCAATTTTTGTCACTGCTGACCAATTGTCTGTTGGAATTTTTTTTTCCTAGGGATGCTCTCAGTACCTTTTCTTTTATTTTTGCTATGTATCATTGGGCAGAGCTTACATTCAGTAACTTCACTGTCATAATTTCTGACTCTAGATGATGTGAGATTTGCTAGAAAGATCACTGAGGACTGTTCAGACAGAAGTATAAATCATGCTAGGTCTCTTCCAGGTTTCAATTCTGCTATCAAGCATCAGTATCTTTCTTTAGTTATCTATTTAAAAGATCCAGGCAGACCCAATGTGTTTGGTTCTGTTCTGCTCCTCTGGCTCATCTTTCCTGATATTTTCTTGAATCATAGTTGAATTGCAAACAATAGGACTGCTTACATGAAAGGATACCTCTTCACATGAGTAGGAGCCATACAATTGGACTCCTTGAAAATGGCTCTGTGGTGCTTAACATACATTGTTCTCTGTTTAGAAGTTCTGGATGTTTCATTTCTAAATTTGATTTCCAGCTAAAATATAAATGTGTCTCATTGAGTAATCACCCTTGGAAGTGGCAAAGCACACAACTCTCACCTGCAGGCTTCTGTAAGTGGATCCAAATACAGAAATCATGAAACTGAAGCAACAGACAAAACTGTTTTAACATGACCCTAATTAACTTTATCTTATTGAACTTGAGAGGAAATATTTAGGGGGGAGGGAAAGGGGATTAAAAAACATCACATATGCCCCTGGGAAACACACTTGTTGCCAGCAGAAGGTAAATATTGTTTGAAATACACTGAACCTCTCTTGCCTCCTTCTGCTGTGGTGCAGAGAAGATCCTACTGTGAGAACCTACTTCTCATAGCCTTCTTGCCTTGATAATTTTCAGCTGTTGTCAGGAGACAAGATCCTTAAGGTAATGACAAGTTCCACACTAGATTCAAAGTATGGTCTAAACCATGAGAGCCAATTATGTCTATACTCTGAATAGAGGGTTCAAATTATTGATCTGAAAACAAGGCGTGACTCATCTAAGTGCAGTATCTGCACTTTAGATGAATGACATTTTTCCAGGCAGTCACCTACATTCAGCTGTGATTCATCTGCTCCAGGGTTGTTTCACTGTCCCAGCAGCAGAAAGCACTACCACTGCTTTGCCTGTTGACAGAGCTTTTTTCCTTGCCAAATCCTTAAGTTTGATAGTTAAGGAACTGAGGCAGATGCAGTCTGAGAAGGGCAAGGTACCGTGGGTGAGATGCTTCAACTGTATTGTCCATTCAAACTGGAGCAAACAAGACAAGAAACATCCTGCAGCAGTGGGTTTGAGAAGGAATAAGGGATTAAAAGCTCTCTGCTGGCTCTGCTCTCCAGAAGGCCACAGATGTGCTTGGCATCATTCTAGAAGCTATGAGTTAGCAGGTCTTGTGATACTTGTGAATTCCACTTGCCATATTTTTTTCAGTGACAGGACAAGGAGGAATTGCTATTTGTCATCTTCTAGGCAAAGTGCTTTGTCTCACGCTGATTTTGATATAAGTACCAAGCTGGAGAAGGAGAGCAAAGCACATTTTAATTAAGAAAGGCATACTTTTGGACAGTCTTTGACAAAATGAATCCTTTCCCTGTGGTATTTGGAATGAAACTTTCATGTGGAAAACATTAAAAATAATCTGAAGAGGAGATGGCAAAAAAGTCACCCAAAACTATTCTATTTGGCTTTGATACTGTCCAACTTTGTACCAAACTCTGCACTATTATTCTTCTACTGTCATGGGGTAAAGCAAGTATTTTTGCTATGGCAGGTGTCTGCTTCTCCTAAAGGACACAAGGCTGGGCAGGGGGAGAAAAAAAAAAAAGAAAGAAAAGAAGTCAGTATGCCTTGATCTTCCTTTTACCTTCAGTCCTTGTTTTTAGCTTCCCAAAATGATTATTTACCTTTGCCAACCTCTTCTAGAATGCCTGATTTTCTTATCACGTTTATTTAGCTCAGATCACCAGGGAATAAAGTCTCATGCTTCTTTGGGGACTGAGTAATTACTGAATCCTCAGCCCTTACAATGATTGCTTTATAAATAATTCCCTGTTTTAAAAGTTGATCACATATATGCTTCCTGAAACAACTGTGCAGAGCAACTAATTTTTTCATACTGTGGTTATTTCTGTCATATATTGCAAGAAGAAGTTGTCAGTGGGTTATGGGAAGCAGCAGAAGTGGGCTGGCTCCACGTGCCATGCCCTGGTGCACCACTGGAGCCAACGGAGCATGCTCTGAAGGCAATTGTTTAGGTCCAGATGATGAGCTCTTCCATTTTAAAGCAAGAATGATGGAGCGATACCCTGCTACAGAGCTCTAATGCTTGGCAAAACATACATTTAGGGGCTTGCCATAGATGGCAGGATGAAGCTGGGTTTCCACTAACAGGCAGAGAAGCTACAGGGGTACATGTGGATTCATTAAAATCCCTGGCCTGGGCTCTTCCTCTCTGCTTCTGAAATTCAAGTGGACACAGCTATCTATGTGCAGTAAGGGGGATTATGTAGGTAACCACATAAATGTGATGGAATAAGAATTTAATATCATGAATGTGTAGTGGTTGTGAAAAGACAGACTATAGGTTGGCTTCCGATAAATATATTGGCATGATGGGTGAAGCAGGCTGACAGTGTTAAAACCAGCACTGAAGCTTTTGTTACAGGGTAATCAATATTCCCCCTGGTCATAGCTCCCAATAACAGGTGAAGAAAATATTTTAACAGAAATTCAGTTTTCTGTCTGAAGAGGAGGAGGTATTTGTTTCTTACAGTAACAAATGTACTTTTCTCTTTGAAAGTATGTCAGATGTATTTTTTCTTCTTTGTAGGAAATGGAAAGCCTATTGTAATAACTAAAAGAAAAGTGGCAGTAGGGCACTAGCAAGTGAATCAAACCTGAACCATAGCTGATCTGCTGTGCAGGGAAGTGTCTCAAGATGACTGCTTGCAGGCTACAAATGAATGTCTGTGTTATGTGTGCAGCCTGAAAGAGGAGAAAATTTGACTTGCATAAGGGAAACATAACATGCATAATGCTACCCCAATAATTGATAAAACATCTACCTCCTACTACAGAGAGAAGAACAATAATCATCTGCAAAAAATAAATGGAATTTGATATAGAGATGAATTTTTTTAAGACATTTTTACTACTTAAGGTAATGATACCTTTGTGAATTCTGTAGCAGATCTATAGGTGAAAAAAGTGCACAGTTTTGTTTCTGGTTTTGGTTTGTATTTTAAAAGTTTTAAAATGCATAATGTTGCTTGCATTTTTCAGGAAAGTGTCTCTGTCAATGAAGTTCATGTTATACATGAGCACAATCATAGCTTACGATCGCCTTCTGGAGACTTAAGGCAGGCTATAAATAGCCTATATTTTTGTGTTGTCATCAATGAAATATTGAATAGCTTGAGGGTGATTCATTACGTAGCTACTTTTGAAAGCTGTCAGTTTCACTTTATGGCATTTGCACGATTCTTTTTTTTTGAGTGATGTGGCTCACTGAATCTACTATGGCGTCGCTGATCTATAAAGGGCTTTCCCATAGTATTTCTTCTTATTAGAAGTGAGATGGGTGAAGGAATAATGTATTTCCTTTATTTTTTGACAGTTATCACTCAGAAGTGTCTTAGGGTTCAGGTTTTATAGTGAAAATGATCTAACCACAAAGAACAGGATCTTTCCCTAAACCAAAACTTAACACAGTTTTACTTACCCTCTGTAACATTTACTTTATTTTTACCCAAAACCAATTCAGGAGGAAATGTCAATAGGTGGAAACCTGTAATGCCAGATTAATTATGGAAAGCTAAATTTTGCTCATAATGTTTGTGGTTGTGAAAAAATAGTGTATCCTTACTTGCAGCCAGAACTGTTTTACCAGCTAGAGATCTTTGCCCATCAGCCCCTTGTGTCAGGCACAGAGCTCTGTCTCCAGAGAGTTCTGTGGAAAAAAGTCCAGTGTGAAGGTTCTTGCTTGAAGCTGTATTGGTTCAACTCCTCCAAGGATGAGAGAAATGATGGGAAAGTCCTTCCCCAGATGGAATGATGGCATGTGCCACAAGATGTAATCTATGTAAGAGAAGGATTGCACTTGTGGCAAGTGGTTGCTGGAGACATCACTTTTCAGTTTCTAAGAAATCACAGCCTAGCCTCGTGCTGCCTTGAGACTCTTCCTGAGCTCTGCTACACTTTGTGTGCTGGTGGGTTCTAGATATTTCTGACCATAAGGAAAAAAATCTCTGAGACAGCAACAGAAATGAGAACATAAGAACTGGTGGTGTTTGAATGTTATTCTCATAGTGAATTATTCTCTCTGAAATTCACAGAGAAGCTGACCCTGGGGTTAGTGAGTGAACCTTTTGTCTTTGTGGTACTGCTTATTTTGCTCTTTGGCTCAAAACTCTGCACTAATGAACTAGGAATTATTTCAACAAAAAGCTTTGTGTTTGATTAAATATTCTTTATTTTCTCTACTGTCTAAAAATGTTGTTCTGGTTTCCTAAAGTTCATGAACTCACTTGCCTCATATGATCTTGGTTAAACCATTGCCAATATTTATCAGTCTGAGTTTATTGACCTTTACAAGAAAGGATAATATCCCTTATATTTTGTCACCCTATACCTCATTGCATACAATTAATTGAACATTGCTGACAAGAGAGGTGGTTGAATACTTTACCATCTAAAAATTTTAAAAAGACAATAAACATTTTACTAAAAAGGAAGTCTTGTTGCTGGAAAAGTTTTAAGCTTTGGAAATTTGGCTGACAAGTTGCACTCAACTGGAAATTTTTTGTTATCAAGTCCCTTGTTCATTTGAGCTGGCTGAATAATCTTTGGATTCATAAATCAAAAAGGATGCTAGTGTAAGGAACCAATTACAAACATTTTCCTAAAGAATTTATGCAGAGTTTATAATTAAAATGTACATCCTATCTTTGCTAAAACGTGTGATGTTTCACAATGGACAAAGTAAACATATCTATTTTTATTAGGGCATAAGCATTTCACAAACATACTGGCTTCTGAGAAATATGTATAGAAATATCTGTTACAAAAGAAAAATTCCTAATGTTACAAGGATCATCTTAAAATGAGACTTTTTGGAATATAGCTACTTTTTTGAAAAGTAGATCATGTATTAAAAGAACTGCAAGCTAAAAGAATATCAAGGCAAAACACAATGAAATTTACTCTTGAGTTTCTGTAACTGGTCACTGCCACAACCATCTCATAAACAGTTATATATTTTGATGCCAAGTGTCCTTTGCAGCAGGTAAGCTGAGAGAACTTGTGACAAGAGGAAATGTTTGGTTCCCAAGGCAGAGGCAAAGCAGTGAAAGATGGAGAAGGGCATTGTTGTGTTGTAGAAATAATGCTCAAACTATTTTTTTAATTGCCATGTAAATGACTATCCATAAGACTGTTGCATATGATATACATTATCTAGCTTAGGCTTATTCTCTCAGAACAAGAAAAGTATGCAATTTAACAAGTATATTATTTTAAATCCTTGAAAAACACTCATACTAGGCTTTCTGAACTTCCAAAAAGTAGGCATTTCTTGACAGTCTGGAATACTTGAATTTTGAAATGCTCCCTAAAAACAAGTTTATTTCAGGATTCTTAGCAGTGCTAGGAGATGTTGATTACCTAGTATGCATATGTGCTGCAGACTTTTATTTAAATATGTGCCAGATGCTGGATATTTCTGTGATCATCTTCAAAGTGACAGTAAATACAGTTTCCATTCTGAAAAATGCAACTATACCTAGCTTGATATGCTTGAATAACTTGCTGAAGCTTTAAGTGCTCAAATAAGGCAACAATTAAACAATTTACTGGGTTGAAGTTTTTGTGTTTTCTATTGGTAGCTTCAGTGCCTGCCCATAATTACTCAATAACTACAATCTTAGTGACATTAAGTACATTGAAGGTTGGAAACTTAAAAGTATGATGAGAAATTTCCCAAATCATCACTGACTGACGAAGAAAGGACTAGGTTAACAAATTGATTTTTTTTCCTCCTCTGTGTGGAAATGTCCTGATTAAATGTCCCTGTTTCAAGCCAGATGGGTCTCAGTTCAAACTCTAAGGGGCAAAGCAGCACTGCAATTTTTTGTTTTCTGCTAAGTAGATATGAGCTGGGAAGGTGGAGAGGGGATTGTTTAGGTGCAATCGCTAGTTAGAGAAGATTCATTTTCTTTTATGGGGGAAAAAAAGGTAATATTTGTAAAATAAAATTCTTATGATTATGTTTAGAAATATTTTTGTAGATGTAGGCTTTCCCTTTTTGGCAAAATGATAAGTACAAGATTTAAAATGGGGTTGTTAGTTCAGGTTTTGTGACCTGTATAATCCAGGAATTCAAACTGTCACCTCTAGGTGGACTCAGATATCTTCAGCCTTCCAAGAGGGGCTTGCTGTTGCTCAAATTGACAATCAAGTGCTTTCAAGCTCACTGAAAGCACAGGTTATTCTAATTCATGTGTAATGTGTGCTGTCTGTCCCATATTACCTAAAAATAAAACAGTTACATAAATTAGAATTTATTAAGTTTGAATTCCAAGATTTGAAAAATGTGGAGGAGTGAAAAGGATATATTTATGCATAGATGAGGAGATTATTTTTAAAGTGATTTTCTGTCATTTTCTTGGAGCAAAGCATTTTCAGGATTTTTTAAATTCACTTGATTAGGGTGGGGGAAATGAGTAATATAAGCACATGAATCTTATGTGTCTGAAAACAGGCAAGTTGTGTCTCCTTAAAAAAAAAAAAAAGACATATTTAAGAACTAGAAGGTTGCTGCTAGAAGGATGTACTTTGGTTCACTTGTAATCATGTTTTCTTCTGATGCAAGACCGTTAAAAAAACGTAGTTTCAGTGTTAGTTCTGAACAAACCTGTTGTTGGTAAATTCATTTAGGAAGAGTTTAAATGTACAACTGAAACTTTGGACATGTATTTCATGTATGTTAAGAGAGCGCTAGCTAGAATGGAATTTAGTTTGCCAGCCTAATTTTGTTATTTTTACAAACTCGAATACCACCTAACATTCCCTCCGCTGTATTGTGTGTCTGTATAGAAACTTCAAACATGAGCCTGAACACTTTTCTTTAACATAAACTGTTTTGCCAGACAATTTTGTCTCATTAGTTATAGGTTGTGCATAAAAGACCTAAGGTTTCTAACATTGCTTCACGTATTTCTCATTTTTAGTTTGAAATATGGATTAACCAAGAATTGTCCTGATAAGCCTTTGCCTCTGCTTTTGGTTTATCTTCCCTCTGAGCAGAATTTCAAATCATTACTGTATTTCTGAAGTGTTCTGCATTTTACTTCTGCAACATTTCTGCTTTCAGTCCTCACTGTTTCAATAAAATTTAGCTTTGAGACTGTAATATTCTGATAAAAGGAGTCAGTATTTAGGATCAAGGTATGTATGTGAGACAAACCTCAAATTTCTCCCTCTTGTTTTTATGGAAGCTGGGAGGGGCTCAGCAGAAATCAGCAATGGCTGCTGCCTTGCTCTAACCGTGGACTGTGAAACTCCATTTCATTTGTTATTGCTGAAAACTGTCATACTCTTAGGATTCAGGATAACTGAATTGCTGCCCACTTCTTCCCCTGTAGACTTCTCTTACCTTTCTATACTTATGGCCTTATGGCCTTAGTATAGCCATTTCCCATGACTGCATTCCAGATGTTTCACCTGGGTTTTTCAATGCATGTGCCATAATGAAATCAAAGCAGTTCAGAAATAACTCCTAGTTTTTTAGGAGTAACCACTGCCCCAGTTAATTTTTTGGTAGATTTTCAATTATTTTCCCTGATAGGAATGATCCATTAACCCTCAAAGCTGAGGTGAACAGCATATTTCAGAATTAATTGCGCTAGTATGTTAGCAGTGGAAGTTTGCTATCCAAATCACAGCACAAAATCTCCTTTATTTGCCATACCTCAAAGGAAAACAGATACCTGGTATCAGTGTGGAGGCACTTCCCCTACTTTACGAATCATAGAATGGCTTGGATTAGAAGAGACCTTAAAGATCATCCAGTTCCACCTTTCCGCTAGATCAAGTTGCTCAAGGCTTCGTCCAAACTGGCCTTGAGCATCTCCGGGTATGAAGTTGTATAGACCAACACAGACTGTTGGCTTTTTCAATGAAAACACACATCTAGTGAAGATTCATCTCTGATGCCAGGCACCGCAAGTGCCAGTCTAATCCTTATGTGCTAACTATGATTAAAACACTCTCGAGATACAGGTTTAACAGTGGCCTTGCTGCCTCCTGACTTTGTTTTGCTACTGTATTGTTTTAAAGTCTTTCTGTCAGTTTCAGAAATGGAAAAAGACTGCTATTTACTCTCATTTGCAGAGACCTACAACAAAATACTGAGTGAAGTCTCATGTCATTTGAATTGCAGTCACTGGGTACCTGCTTTCCTCCTGCTTGTACACTGTCCTTTGCCACATCTGCAGATACTGAAGACAAGGAATTAAGAGTTACATATATAATTTGCTGTTTGTGGGGGATGCAGTGATGATGGCTTTTGACTTTCACATGAATAGACCAGGATCTAAATGTTTCTCCTCAGAACAGGTGATGTCATTAAATTTTAAAACATCTCTGAAGAATACTAGGGTGATGATTTTTTGAATGCTCATTTCCAGCATTTCAGAGGAAAAGAAGCTAAACTTTGGGCTCAAGTGTTCAACAACTGGGTGTAAGTTGGAAGTGTTTTAGGAGTTTTGGAGCAAGACAATGTGTTTTATGGACATAACTATTGATGTAATTTACCTGGAAGATAGTATAGGAAGAATCAGGGCAGCACAATCAGAACAGAGACATTTACCAAAGCCTGATGTATGACACGGTAGCATACCTTTTTTTCCTGTTCATTAAAAAAATCCCAAAACCACAAAACCCCCCTTTGTTTTAATTCCACTGACTTTACAGGTCTGGCATCAGACACCTGCTTGGTGAGCTCCGTAGTGAAATTGAGTGGTTTTGCAGGCAAGATTGAGGAAGACATCCCAGACATAGAAGAAAGTGGAGATCAAAGCGTAACTCTCCTGAAATTTCATGGTAATCTCCACTGATGGAGCAGAAAGAGATTAAGTTGTTGAGACACCGAAAGAGCATTTGTCCCTAGACAACTGCCTTTTACAGATACCCAATGCTCAGACAAGTTTATTTGGAATTTATTTCTTCCTCAATCATAGTTTATTAAGTCTAAGTAAATTAGCAAAGGACAACAGGTTAGTAAGACCATATTTAAAATGGCATTTCCTGGCCTATACAGAAATTTGTGAAGAGGAATTAACATGCTACAACTTTATTATTTTGAATGGGATTACTTTTCAATTTAGGTGTTTATCTATGCTGCTAGAATTATTTTTACAAGACTATTGTTTTCCAAGTTTGAAACTGATAGAAAAATAATGCAAAAATGAGACCTAAAGGAAAGTCTATGAGAAACAACTGAGAAATATTACCTCTGCATTACTGGTTATTTAATAATGAGTCTGGTTTAACTTCTCACAAGTGTTACACTTTTCTTTCGATCAGGTTTAGGAGCAGTAACAAATGCTAGTGCTACAACAAGGCATTTTGGTTGAAGCAGTGTTTACCTGCACTTTAATTACATAAACCTGTTACAATTAATTGCATTTCAAACAGTACAGAAACAATGGAATAAATTCCACTGTACAGTTACATTAAATAAATGGGCAATGTTATTCTTTTCTCAGGACCAGATAACAATGAACCAATTATTCTTTACTGCTTTCCAAGAGGGCTTCTCATTCTACAAAGAGGCTTAACATCTGGATCGATGCTTGCATGGTTTTTAATGAAGTCCTTTAGCTCTTAAAAATTATTGAAAAAGCATCTCCTGTGGAAAACAAAGATTAGTTTAGTTGGATGCCATGCTGAGCAACGGATGTTTTTCTTGGCTGACTCACCACAAAACTGCTTCCATTCTCTGTATCAAGTGAGGATCTCCAGGCTTTAGTCCAGTAAACAGATGATTTTCTTGTAATTCAGGATGTGCTGTAGCTGCTTGGTTTTCTTTCAGAATGAGTAAATTAAGCCAAATTCTGGTTGTTACCATTGTTTCTTTGCCCTGCACTATTCCCACAAGGAGACTCAAAGTGACTCCTGGAGAAATCTATACATATGACAGCCCTAGCTAAGAAATTTCAACATCTCTTTCCTGTAAATCTCCCTGCATTAATATTTGTCAGGATAAAGATTAAGCTGTGCAAGAGGACTGTTGGTAAATTGTTGTGAAAGTGTGTGCTGAGGTGAAAAGAACAGCAGTGCCAGACTGCCCTGAGGTACCAGCCTTCAGTATTTTCCGTATTACCACCATGTATGCACTTAGCCCAGAATTAAAAGGAAAAAAAATCAGCCTAAAAGGTTTGAGATGAGAAAGAGTTCTACATCCAATTTTTTTTAAATACACTCTCTTTAAATTTAAGCATGTGAGGAGAGGTATACTGAAAAAGGGACTTCTCGCTAAAGACTTCCTTGCAGTTATACCCATGCTGATAAACAGCATGGCTCTCTGCTTTCCAACATAGGAGCTGAAGAAGTGAAATTACATCTGACAGTTTCAATTCTACATTAACACAATTTTTTACTAAAGGCAAAATTGATTAAAATGGGAAAAGACTTAGGATGTAAAGAGCTGTAGCTGTGTTTCTATGCTGGAGTCCCAGCATTAATCTATACTTGCCGCTACTGGTTACAAGAAATGAAAATACAGTTTTGTACCAATTTTATCTCTGTTTATAAATAAAATCAGTGATGTAGTAGATTTTTTTTTTTTTTATGCATGGAATTTGATTACAGATGACAAGACAAGCGCAGCTAGGAAGTGTTTGGAGAAATACATTTAGTATGAAGCACCTGAGATTGGTGTGCTTAAGAAGGTAAATCATTGGTATAAATATAGCTGCTCTGGAGAAAAAATATTGTGCTAGTAAAATATTGAAGTGTGAGTATTATCTGTAGAAACACAAACACTTTTTACAGATCAGTGTATACAGAGATAGAGGTTAATACACAGACAGAAGTATCCACCTTGTACAAATAAGCACATTTAGAAGTGTTGGGGAAAAAACCACAATCTATAAATAACAGATTTTGCTCTATGTCAGTCCTGAGAATCTGGTTTTGCTCAGTACTTTACATATATAGTGTTGAGGTTATGGCACGGCTCTTTTTTTTGTTAATTAGCCAAATTGACATAGGATTTTGGTCAGTTAAGACTTACAGTGTGGATACATTACATGTTACTTATACTGTGATATCAAAAGGGAGGGGTTGGATCTTTTCACATTTAAGGTGTAAATGAACTCAATATAAATATCTCCTTGTAAGGAATTCTAATAACAAGTTAAAAGAATTCTGTAAAGAAATAAACTATTTACGTTTTGAAAAAGTACGAAGCTGCTGAAACAACAAGATGAATCAACCATCAGAACAAATAGTCTAAATGTTTTTGCATCTCAACCTGCGAGGCCAGTCAATCTTTTAAATTACCCTTTTTTATTTTTTGATGTTAAAGTCCTATGGCAAGTATCTAAATGAAACTTTTAAATATTTCATGGATTGCAGATCTTCTAATCTGTTCTTTATTTCATTTTTATGAAAATTACCCTTCAAGTTAGTTTTCTTCATTCCAGGAAGACCCACATCTTATGCATTATAATTTTTAAATTATCTTTGTGTGTACAGCTATGACTAGAGAGAAATCCAACTTGAATTGCTTAAATAACTAGTGTGCACATGTGGCATTGAAATGATGTTCCATTTCTCTCAAAGAGTATTTTACATGGTCCTTTGAAATGTTTTCTCTGAGCAAATTAAAGATGTTTGTTTCAGTTTTGTGTTGCTTTCCCCAAATTAGCTTAATTCTGCAGGAATACTGGTTGCAAACAGTTCAGATATTAATTGCCCTATTCCCAGCCTTTCCTAACACCATCCTTAAGAGACTATGTTCTCCCCAGGGAATCAACAAGTGGAAAGCTTTCATTTCATGAGGAAACTGTGAGAAATGAGGCATGTGGCACTGATTCATGGTGGGAAGCAGCAGAGAATAAAATACACTTACTAAACAAGTTTAATTAGTTCTTACGGCTGCAAGCTTTATCCTTACACAGTTTTGACACCCAGAAATGTGCTTGGGCTCAGAATTCCAGCTCAAGGCACTCCAGACCCACATTTTCTTACCATTTGTGTTGAATCCAACTGTTTTTCAATGATAGAGAATGGGAAAAAGAGATAAAGCTTCCCGCTATTATACTATCTCAACTGTTCTTATAGGCAAACCAAGGGATAGCTGTGATATCTGAATGATAACAGCTGAAAAAACAAGCACCAACCAAAGAGATTAGTCAAGTGACAGCATCAAAACTCTCATGCTGTACTTCTGTTTCTAGTGGCTTCAGCCTTTGTTTTTTTTTAATCTCCAAGGTCAAGAAAGTTGGTCTTAAGGCTTTTTTGATGAGAAAAGCCAGGAGCAAGGTGAGGGACTTCACTCTTCCTATTACTGGTGCTTATATATATACTTTTCTGTTGGAAAAAGAAGTCTGGCCTAAGTGCTCCCAACCTCTTTCCAGGAGTCAGGACCAGTCTGCCTCATCTTTCCCAGATGGGTGTTACTCCCAGAGCAGGTCCACCCTGGCATGTTCAAGGTGAGAAGTGACCTGCTAGGTGCTGATCATTGAATTATTTCTAATGACTACAGACTGGAATAGCCAGCAGAGTTAAATTATCCATTATTTTTATGCAACTATATAAAATGAGTGAACGTTGTGAATCGTTTCACTTTTTATCTTGAATGGAGCAGTTTTGTGGTACAGCTGGGGTGCAAGGCAAGTATGGTTCATTTTGCAGAGTTACAGTGATCATCCAGCCACTTTCTTGGCTGGGCCTCTTAAAGGAGGCCCCTGTTTCTAGTCCTGGTTAATTCTATTAAAGAGAAAAGATTGTATGCCAAGAGTTTTCAAATTAAATTACCCAAATGGGTGAAATCTGAAGCAAGTGTGAACCATTTTACAGACCTGAGGACATCTAAGGTAAGGGCAGGAGTCTGACCCTGAAGGGACTGGAAGCAAATGCACAAGGTAGTACAGGAAGGTGAAGGTGAGCACCTGAGCAACAGAAGCTGACACACACACTCATTAACAGCACTGACTGTAACTGTTTTCAGCAGGTTTTGTCATGTTATGCACCATATCGTTTGTCCAAACCTGGTTTTTGGGGGTTGCTTTATTTGTTTGTTTGTTTGGGGGTTTTTTTTTGGAGGGGGGGGATGGGAGGGCACACAGGTTTTTTATCCCTCCTCTAGCACATGTGTTGTATGTGATTTATTAGTCCTATCTCCAATTGATTTAGACAGTATTTTCCCCTAAGTGTTCTCACTTCTGCTGTTTCATTTAGATACTGCTTCTCCTACGCAGTGGCTTTAAATTATTTGAAATTTTTTGAGTGTGCCCTGGAAACCTTGCTAAATCAGAATCTTTCAGATCAGGTGATCAGTGCCACCCAGAAGCTGGAAAATGACAACTTGTTGGTTTGGGGTTTTTTTCCTTCTGTTAGGACCTCAAAAATACAGAACTCTGATAATGAGTGAAAAGCCCTGCTTATATAAAGCTGGTACAGATTCAAATTGTATTTGAAGCAAAGGCTAACATGAAGATGAGGTTTTATTATTCTTCATTCCTCCTGCTCTTCCTTGTTTCACTATAAAGGATTTTGATTTATTTGGTGATGGGATCAGACTTTTCTCCCCGAATCATCAGGAACCTCCACACATTTTTCCAGTAAGTAAGAGAATGGGAGGGTAAGATTTGCATTACGTTTATTTGTGATTTACCTTCCAGTGCAACTGAGATTTGAGAACCCCTGGTAAGAACCTTCTTGTTTTGGTTTGGTTTGTGTTTTTTCCTAGATACAGGTCTGTCAACCAATGAGATCCAATAAATATGTATATATGTACAGATAAGTATTATATAAAATGTTATGTTAGTAGCTGCATTGAAAGTAGCTGGAGGTAAAACAAATTATTTTCAGTGTAAGGCTCTAAATGCGTTAGGCAAATTTTCCCAACAGAGAAAGTTTCTTCTGTGTATTTTTGTCATTGTGTCTTTCTTGTCAGAGAAGAACTGCCAAGAATTTTAATGCATCCTGAATGCATTAGCTGGTAATGAATCTCTTGATTCTACAAGATGCCTGCTGAACAACCACAATCTCTATATACATTTGTCTGTTTTAATAGTATTGCTATAGTTATCATAGGTCAAATATGTATTCATCACACATCTGCATTTGCTTGCTGGTAAACTGAGCTAATAATATGTGCATCAGTCTGTGCTGTGCCGAAGTTTAGATATGTGCAACTTCATATGTGTGTTTCTTGTTAAAAAGGGAAAACTTCTTAAGCTTACAACATGTGTCTTTCTATTTAGCTTATTATTTTGATTCTACATGTATTCCATTTTTATTATGAATCTTTTATCAATGTTAGCATAGAAATAGGGAATGTTAATTCCTGTAATTGTGCCAAACCTCACTTTCTACCCTGCTTACTTAGATGCTCCATTGCAAACATTGCTTGCTAGATATCTGTGAATAATTTACAGCTGCAATATTATTTGACCAGTTTATTTTTGTGTGCAATAGCCTTGCATATGAGCAATACATTCTTTTTGGAAACTACACCTGTGAAAACATACTGAATTTTGAAGGCATATGTATCAATGAATTTCCAAAGGGGCAAGGGGTGGGTGTGGAATCCATAAACTTAAGAAAATAAAGGGCTGGGGCCCAAGCTTATCTTCATGCACTGAGTAGTTCTTTTCTCTTTGAAAGCCATTTCATACTAATTTTTTCAAACTGGTACGTATATGCTTTAATGGAACTTTGTGGGAGCTGGGCATAAATGAGATGCTTTTTAGTGTTCCTCTTGAGAGATCAGACTGTTAGTAGAACTTAAGGTGCTGCAGCTGTATCAGCTACAGCCATTTATAACCAAGCTGAGTCATTTTACCGTAACATCACAATCTATTTAATTTTGAAATACTAATTAAATGGAGGGGGAGAGAGATTCTAGAACCATCTAATAACTACATTTGCAAAGCAGTGATTAGTTTGAAAATTAACTCTCCTGAAATAACATCTCAGTGTTCCATAATTAATATAGTTAGAACACTCCACTATGAATCTTAAGAGTTTGTAAATATTTTCAAAATATTCCTACTATAACAATTGAACCCAGATAAAAATCAATGTGTTCTTTCTGCTTCATGCATTATCATCAGCTACCACAAATTGCAAATGTCCTAGAATCAGAAATTACCAGGTAATTATGCTAAAGCAGCAGAAGGTGGAAAAGGATACTACTTAGTCTTCCGCAGCAATATTGACTCTATTGTGCTGACAACCTGTCTCATGCTTTATGCGACTGTATAATTCGAAAGAGACAAATCAAAGATCCACAGCAGGAAACAGTATGTATTTTTATATAGCCATCCTCCTGGTGATTCTCATCCCCTAAATATACCTTATGGCCATAAATAAAAGGAGAGAGGAAGAAAGGAAGAGATTATTACTGAAGATCAGGATTCTGAGTCTATCATCTGGCATTGTGAATAAGAGTATTGATTTTATACTGTACCTAGCGCTTGGTGATTCCTCTAGTCTGTATTTACAGATTTGCTTGCCTATTTTCTATCATTTGCCTATTTCCTTTAAGACTGATTAAGTCTCAAGCGATAATCTTTTGGTATTCAATAGACCTTTTGTTTCCTTTTATGCTTCAAACAGCAACAGCAGTGAGGAGCTGAGCAGTTAGCACAATGCAGATAGTAAATCACTGGTTCAGCTCTTACAATGAACTTCACAACTAACAAGTTTCTCCAAGAGATAACTAAATCCTGCATTTCCACATAAACAGAACATAAAATGCAGCTTGTAACAGCACCATCTGGGGACACGGGAATGTTACTGCCTCAAACCCACAGGTTTGAGCACACATACTTTGAGCATACTTCGTTCTCCAACTGTGGATCTGCAGTGGTTAGCTAAATTTATGCCCAGATATCTGCACAGACATTAGAATCACTTTTACCTCAGAACTCCACACACACCTCTCAGTGTACTAACCATTTTTTTTTTCTTTTTGAAACCCTATCCACCCTACCAGAAATTAATGCAGTGACCGTTAATCTTTAGTCATTATGATTTGGAGTTCTTGGAGTTTTCACATCCTTTCAGTTTTTCAAACCATTTTGTCCTTGCAGTATGTGAGTGTCTGTCTATGTAAGCAAAATGGTGATGATTACTTATTTCAATCAGCCCTGGTTCCAGCGGTGCTGACTCTTCTTCCACTGAATACAGGAAGATTTCACATAAGTAGAGTGCCTGAAGCCAGGAATCTGCATGGTAGCCAACCTTCAGCTGTAGTACTGCTTTTACAGTCAGGATTTTTCAACTGTGGCTTCTCTCTTCACTTAAAAGATTTTGATCAAAAACATCTGTTAAAAAAAAAATCCTACTGTTCAGTACATTCTGTATTATTAAACTTCCATCTCTGTTCACACTGTCTTCATATATCCTCATTCAAATTAAAAAATGGGCAACTTGAACCAATGTTTCAAAGGAAAGGAAAATTATTGATGCTTTTAAAACCACAGGAGGATTGTTTTAATGTGTGTTATGAATATTTTTCATGTCCTAGCTATGGTTGCAGCACTGACAAAATGTTTAGAAAAATGCACATCAGAGCATATCAATAATCAAGGTATTATCATGTGTACTATAAATTTGAGTGCTTTTATAGTGATGCGTATAAAATCATCAGTCAGCAGAACAGTGTGTTATGGTAACAGCAATGTACAGGTTCAGTAAGAACCTGTTTGCACATGGTGCAGATTGAAGGAGAAATTTGCTTTCCCCTGCCAGGCTGTATTGCATCTGTGAAAGATAACAGCAGAAAAGTAAAAGATTTGGTACTCTGCCATGTCGTCCATACAGTGATAGGTGGTGTCCGATACTTGTCTTTGAACTCTACTTCTAAGAAATCTAAAGATTTCTGGATCTCTGATTTTTTTTGACTAATCTCTTGCCCCCAGTCCCATCTTCAGGTTTTTCACAGCTCAGTGTACATCTAGTATTATTTTTCTCCCATGTATCTGCGAAGCAGTGTATTCTCTTACTTAACTGATTTTCTACGAGACTCTGAGAAGCACAACACCTGACTTATCCTTGCAGCTCTATTCTCACAGAATAAAATACAAAACAGTTTCTGCTGGGAAAACCCACCTGTGCTCCTCTGGGAAGCAGTGGGAATGCAAACTAGGGGCTCTGCTAAATGGATAATGAATTCTGATGCACCTAGGGAGGGGGAAAGCGTTAATTGCTTTGTCTGCAAAAATGGACCATGAGGATTACGACAACTTTGCTTTATTTTTTTCCACAGAGATACCATTTTAAAATCACTATCTTTAGTGTTTATGAAGTGCTATTCTCTTGAAGAGTGTACCTTTACTGGAATAATCACACTTTCTCTTCATCCTCTGTCAGCTATTAATAGTGATAAATTTTAATTGCACATGTAAATAAAAACACTGTATACTCATTAACTCAAATATGTTTTTCATTAGGCAAATGAAATGCTTGTATATGATACAAAGCTAAAAGGAGAATATTAACAGCACTGAGCAGTTTGGGAAGTATTGACTTGATATTTTTATTTTTTTTAGGACAAAAATAAACTATTCTTTAAGAGATTATTATGGGAAATTTTTCACTACAGGCATTTTGGTTTTGGAAGTGGAAAAAAACAAAGTTAAGTGATAGAGGCATGAGTACGGTGTCAAGGATAATGAATTTAAAGCTTCTGCTAAAAGGAAGACGGCACACAAACTCGTATTACTATTTCTAGCATTGGCTGTTTTAGAGGTGGTAACTGCAAGGCAGGTAGCATTTTTCAATTTAGGAAAAACCCTGATTTATCTCACATTTTGAGATCTCCTAACATACTGGCACCAAATTACTTCACTGCTTCATCGTTAATTTTCAAACTTCTGGAACCCAACACTCCAAATGCACTTTTTGCTATTTTTAGGAGCTATGCAATTATAGTCAAGAAGATATAATTTTTCAGTTCAGTAATCCATACTTTCAAGCTTGGAGCATATTTACCTACCTACTGGGTCATAATTTGTTTCCTTTCTATAACAAAATACCTACAGTTTCATAACCAATTTACTTGTAAACTGTTTTTAGCATCTTCTTCCACTGTTCTGCTCACTGGGAAATGATAGACATCTTATCAGAGAGACATTTAGTAAATCAACATTATTTACAAAATCAACAAAAGCCTGGCCTCTCAGCACTTCAGGCTTGGTGAAAAGATGGTCTGTGAGTGTGATATTCTGAAGTCATTATGACTCAGAACATTGGAAAAGATTGCATTCCTTGTGTGGTTATCCACTGAGGTCAGTCATTTATTATTACAAAGAGTATGTGTGTATGTATATATGTAGCCAAACACATCTTTCCTGATTAATATGAGAATGTGAATGCCCTCGTTCCTGCTGGAGAAGTGTTAATTTCCTGTGTTCCTGGCACAGCTTGGCATTCTGGACCAGAAGTGGTCAAGCATTGGTCTCTGGTCAGTGAGCATCTTTGTGCTGTGTATCACTAATTTTGTTTATTCTTTTATTGTTACTGTTGTATTCTCTCTCCTTTTGCTGTGCTGTTGAACTGTTCTTATCTTGACCCATGAGTTTTACCTTTCTGTTTTTAAGCCTCTCAATTCTGCCAGGAGAGGGGAGGAGGGAACGAGTAACTGTGTGGTTCTTTTTTTCCCGCCACACTCTGCACATTTCTTTGTGCTGGCTGCTGGGTTAAACAGTGACAATAAATCTTAAAGCAACAAATATACTTCCTTCTCAAGTGCTTTAGTTGGGAAGCTAACAATGAACATTTTTATTTTATAAAGATAAGCATGAATATCTTCCTCTTATCTATGGTCCTTCAGTTCAAATTCTATCAAATATTTATATTGAAGCCCAGTAAAATTTTTATATTCAAGATGGAATGAAAAAAATACAAAGGCTAGCTAGAGGGCAGTCTCTCTTGGAATTTACACAGCCAAAGCCTCAGCAGGCATTCTAGAAAAAAGTGATATGTCAATCTTCTAGAGTCCTTGTTTGCAAATCCAATTGTAGCTGGCAGGATCCACTGCCAAGAGACTAAACACAAACAGAGATTCCATTTTATATGGAGAGATGTTGCACTTCACATAACTGAAACAGATTCCTAGATTTTTAAGGCCAAAGGGGACTTCTATGATACCATATCAGACTTTCTACATAAGAGAGACTAGAGAATTTCAGTTGCTAGTGTCCTGATCATTTTTATGAATTCTGGCTGAGTTAGAGAAAAGTTTTGAGGACGATATTTAATCTGGCCTTGGCTGAAAGAGTTCAAGAACCAAATAATTTTTTGCTGCTTCTTGCAGCAAATGGTTAACTGCTTTCACATCTAAAAAGCAGTGCTGTGTGTTTGACTTTCCATTTGTCTGGAACACTCTTCCAGACATTGCACATTTTATTTCATTCTGCCTCTGGACCCTCTGAGGAGAAATGGGGGTTATGGAGTTGGGAGTGAAAAGATACAGGATACATCAAACATGATAGTTTACTTTGGGCTCTTTGTTTTAGGAGATTAAAAGAGGCTTTGAATTACTGCATGCTGATATTGTGTAATATATTATAGGTTTTCATCTCACTTTTGTCCTTGATGCCTTCAAAATTCTGTTTTTTTTCTAGCTTGCTGTATTAAAAAACTAGTATAATTTATAAGTAATGTTCACTGGATGTTCATAGAGTAAGAACAATCTACTAACTTGTAGCTCAGTCTGGATTCATGCTCTAATGAATACACACACTCATTTTCAAAGAATTTGAGCACAATAGCTTCAAATGACCATTGTTTACAGGCTAAGGAGAATTAGAAAACAAGCATGTCCAGACTTTCATTACTGCTCTCAATATTGTCCTTACTATTCAGAACAGAATTTCTTGTTCATCTATAACCCATGTGGTATTTCTCTAAAGTTGTCAGTATTCAGAGAAAGTGGTTAGCTTTTATAAATGATTGCACTGAGCTCCAGTCTGACTCCTTTGATTCTCATCCATATCAGATCCCCTTTAGTGATTTCCCCTCTTCCTCGCTGGAGAATTTCTCTAGGCAGAAGAAAATGTACTTCAAAGATGCATAGAATATTGTACATAAATATCTGTACATACTGACAAAAGGCAGTGTAGCATTTGACAATTACTTCTTCAGGTTCCTTAAAAAGCTTATGGCAGATGTGAGAAGTCTGAGGCTATATAACACTGTAATCTGTAGGAAGCTCCCAGATATTTAAATTGTTGATCTGTATAGATTGCTTTTAATGGTGAAATGTAACATTACACAGGTAGATGAGGAAATCCTCTAAAACTAGCTGATCACATTTTATCCACTTTCTTGTCCAAAACTTGGCTCAATAACATGTTGAGGAACCACATTCTTCTCTCTCTCCTATATCTTTCTTTAATTCCTGTGCTTTGATAGGAGCTGCTCCCATTTCTGCAGTTGCTCACAGAGAAAGTATTGATTGACTTCTGGCATGGTTCTGATTTGCTAATATCTTGAGTACTACTGGGACCTCTGAATTTAAATGAGATATGAACCTCACCATGCTGGAAAACTCCTTCACCAGTGTGCAGTAACAATCTGGCTGGCTACTTTTTTGTCCAGTTTGAAATACTTTATGCAAACAGTGACTTCTTCTAAACCAACGTATTATTGAATGGTCCATTTTGTAAGATGTACAAAATTGACGGGAATGTGACTTTGAAATACAGTCATCTTTCCAAAATCATGTGTACAACGAGGCAACTGGAGTGCTTGATGATAAGGGAGAGGTAGAAACATAATTGTAAGTTGCAATAGGCACTAAGGGAAAGAACAGGAGGGGTAAGAGGTCTGTGATCCACACATGATATTTGCATATCATGATAACTATCACTTATAAAAAAGGAGCCATTGTCAAACTACAGTATGTTAAACAATGGAATTTTACCTTACTTGTCCCAATGGCAACCATAATATCCTTGCAAAGCAATATTAGAAGGGAGTGATTCTTAGAGTGAGTGAAGCAAAATGTAAACTCCGCAATTTTTTTTTTTTTTTTAAAATAAATTGCCTTTCAGCAAAATCAGCAGCAACTGTTTGGCTTGGAGTTTGTTTTATCTATTCCAAGATTTCCAGTTACAATGCAAGTGTCTCATGAGTGTGCTGAGCTGGAAAAGGTTGTCACCTCTGGGGTTCCAGAATAAATCAAATGATTTTAGGATAATTTGCCAGCCACCATTTTCTCTTCAAGTAAGTGATTACCTGTCATGCACCTGTTAGTATAAATTTCAAGTTATGAAGGGTCATTCACCAGTAAATACCAGCTGTAGGAGGCAGAACAGGAAAAGAGAGTAAGTTTCTGTCTGCTAAGTCTTCCTTTAATGCCATCAAAGACAAACAACTAAACACAGGATGTAATTTAGGATCCGTTTGGTGTTATGTAGTTATAAACAGTATCTCACCACTATGCTTTGTTCTACTGACTTACAGCACTTTTGACATACTGTTTATCTATATTTCAATACCCTGCAGCAGCAGCAGTTTTATGTTGTTCAGAACTCAATACATTCAATTCACTGTGAAGCCTTTATTTACCAATTATGGACAACTACAGAACCTGGAAATTAGAATACTGAATCTACTTGATGTTGGTAGCATTCACTGTAGAGATTAACCATAAAAAACCCCACAGAAAGTCCATCACAGATTGGTTTTTGCTCTCTTTGTTGTGCTCCTCTCTTGCTCCTAACAGATACAGGGATTTGCCATGCAAAACAGTATGGAAGACAGGACTCCATAGAGAGAGAAGCACCACCTTTTTGAGATGAATACCTTTAATGTTTTGGGAGCTACTGTTGCCTTGGTGGAAGACTATCTATCTGAACATAAAACACATCCTCCTAGGTTAGGCTAGTAATCTGTCTAGCCCAATATACAAAAATATAGTCACTGGGGATATGAATATAAATCTATGTCTGAGGAAAATATGAACAAGAAACCACTAAGCAACTTGTGCAAGATACATAGTGACCTGATGTCAGATTTATGAACTTGATCTCAAGATGATTTGAACCCCATTTGGGATGAGATCAGTAGATATATGCAAGACTTGATTCCAAACTTATCGAAATGGCATGCAGATCATTCTAATGAATTTTTGAAGAAACACTCTATACTGTGCCTTACTGGGAGTGCCCTGTGGCACTGGTGAGATCTGACAAACCACTTAAGTGCTTTGCTGTGCACTTGTGTTCAGGCCTTTGCAAGTCCAAGCAGTGCAGTGGCACTGACAGCCTTCTCTAGCGTTGTTGAACGCAGACTCACACAAAATTAGATATGATGCAAATAATACCCTACAACTGTTGAAGGTTTGCAGTTTTTATAAGTCTCTCATTGCACATAGACACTCTAGAGGTAAAGAAGCTCCCCAGAGGACCTCTTAAAAAAGCAATTAGCAACAAGAAAAATATCACACCACAGCTGCAGTAAGTATGAGTGAGTCAAAAGGTGTACAAACAGAATAAGTATTGAACGGAGGACTCACTTGACTCTTTCATATCTAGCTCTGGTCATTATCTTACAAAACCAATGTCATAATGTACCTCAACTGGTGATGCCTTTGGAAATGAAGGTAAGTACATACAGTTTTAGGTACCTAACCAAATATTTACCAAGTCAGGCAGGGAACTCTATTTAAAACACTATGTCCAAGCAAACTAATTGGTGTGAAAACAAACTTCCTCCGCATTGTGGCCTTGTTAATGCCTCTATTTCTCACACGCTTAGTCTTAGACTCAGCAAAGCTGTTTAGCACCTGCTAATGCCCATTCCTAATCATCAGTTTTTAATAATTTTTGATGCTTTTATTTCTGTGAGACCAATTGTTAATGTTCTTAAATATTTGGTTGCTAAGATTCTGCTCCAAATCCTATGGAACTAAATGGGAAGAATTGCAGATTGTTTCAAGGGATCCTAAACCACAGATATCACATTAAATGACAGCCAGGTGGTATTTTTTTAAAAAAGAAATTATAGTTTGCAGCCCAATGCCTAAAAGGAATGCCTTCTCGCTTCAGAAGGTATTTCAGTAAGTTTTAGTTCCTTTTGAATTTGATGATCTTGGAGCAAATATTTGAACTAATGTTCTTTGTATAAGGAGCGGGATAGAGCACAGAGCTAAGTGGCATTCTGACTCTGCGCCCAAAGGATTTAATGAATCATGAATGCTTCTATTCCATCTACAATACTTCATTTTCTAAATAGGTTGCGAGATCACATAAAAAAAAATGTTACTAGACAGACTCATCTATGTTAGCCATTCATAATTAAACTTAAAGAGCAGAAAATTCTTTGCAGTGCAAATATCAGCATCCACTGATGGATAAGGAGTATGAAGACTACTGCAATAATGTCCCAGTTCATTTTGAGGGCATGGGCATGCTAAAATTACATTGTGCACATGTATGTAGAATAAAAACTGTTTACTTTCAAAACTGTTTTTCTAGTTGTTATAAGTCTACCACACTAAATAGTGAAGAGCTACATTTACAGATGTTAAATTTAACAGCAAATCTTGAGGAAAAAATAAAAAAGTTCTATTTCTTTGCATGCTTTTTTAAACTGGCTTGTTTGGATTTTCTTAAACTTCTAACTTCAACTTTCCCGTACTTAGTTGTCTCAGGTGAAATAATTCAGGACTTGTCCTTGAACCTACAGAAGAAGAAATTGGCATGAGCTTTCAACCTAACCAAAGGTATTTTATGACATCATCTATGTTGACTTACTTAATGTCTCTAGGTAGCTTCTGTTGTTAAAAATTCTCTGGAACCTGACAAAAAGAAGCTTTTAACAATGATTTATACTAATTAATGCACAATAAAACTGTCTTCAATCTCTTTCTATTAAATGCAGAAAATAATCTCTGTTGCATGATTTTTATCAACTGTTATAGCTGTTCAATGGGTACCCCTAGGGAATTCATAGAATCATAGAACAACCAGGTTGGAAGGGACCCATCGGATCATTGAGTCAAACCATTCCTATCAAACACTAAACCATGCCCCTCAGGACCTCATCTACCTGTGTATTAAATACCTCCAGGGAAAGTGAATCAACCACCTCTCTGGGCAGTCTGTTCCAACGCCCAATGACCCTCTGTGTGAAACACTTCCTCCTAATCTCCAGCCTAAATCTCCCCTGGAGGAGCTTGAACCCATTCCCTCTTGTCCTGTCCCCTGGCACTTGGGAGAAGAGGCCAGCTCCCTCCTCTCTACAACCTCCTTTCAGGTAGTTGTAGAGAGCAATGAGGTCTCCTCTCAGCCTCCTCTTCTCCAGGCTAAACAACCCCAGCTCTCTCAGCCGTTCATCATAGGGCCTGTTCTCCAGCCCCTTCACCAGCTTTGTTGCTCCTCTCTGGACCCGCTCCAGAGCCTCAACATCCTTCTTGTGGTGAGGGGCCCAGAACTGAACACAGGATTCGAGAAGCGGCCTCACCAGTGCTGAGTCCAGAGGGAGAATCACCTCCGTGGACCTGCTGGTCACACCATTTCTGATACAAGCCAGGATGCCATTGAAAATATAATTTCCTTTTCTAAGTTTCTTTGTAGTGCCATCCTACTGAAAAACCTTTTAGAACTGGTTTTGTTTCTTTTTGTGTCTGTATCTTCAATTCTTACCCAAATCCAAGACTTAGAATTTTAAAAGTGCAATACCAACTTAACAAAACCAGCTTCAAGCATTGTTGTCCATAGTGGTTAGCCTGACCAGCCTTTCTTCCTTCTAAAACACCAGAGAATGGAATGACATCTACTGACTCAGAATTAAATTATTTTAAGAAGTAATTTTTGGAAGAATATTATTAACTTATGAATTATCTGAGAAGGATGCAGCCAAAGACTAGATCTTAGATCCAAGACAAAGAACAACAGAAGTCCACTTGGGTCAAGGTCAGAGATCAGATGGAAATAAAAATAAGGTGACCAAAGGTCAAATCTGTAAAGCTCAAGTCCAAGCATGTTGAGACCAGACGAACTAGGCTTTGACCTTACTAAAAGAATGAGATTCCTCAGTGGATATTGACCTAGTCAATAGAGATAAGTTGAAGCATCTTAGCCACAAGAAAATCATTAGCAATTTCAATGGGTAAGAGGATTTACTAGGAGATTACTAAGGTGAAGTTGATCTGTATTTTTAATTTTTCGTGAAAGCTAGTGTTAGTATAAAAGAGAGTTGATTAGGGATCAGTGTATTGAAGGGTGCAGAGTGTCTGTGTGATTTTTATCTACTACATTGTTTAACTGTTTTTGTTTTATTCTCCAAAATCTTTTCGAGCTTTCTAAAAATGCCAGTTTCTTTTTGCATAATACAGAGTTGGAGGTGTTTTTAGTGAATGGATTTCTATTTTTGAGGTTTTAACAATTACATTTCCCATAAAGCTAGATAAAATTCCAATGCTGATGTCCAGTTTGAGAATTTGACTCCTCAGAGCTTCTCAGTGTAGCAGTGGTATGGCTCAGGACTCAGCCTGCATTAACGGGAGTCTTTCAAGTTTCATTTTTCAAGGATGTCTTAGCCTTTGTAGGAAGTGGTCTCTATACCACAAACATGGTATTTACGAAATTATGCCTTTGAAAGTGTGTTTCTCTTCCTGCGACTGCAACAGAAAATACAGAAAGGTAAACATACACTTATCAAGGTACAATGTGCAATGAAGCTAGGCAGAGACCATTGGGGCATTTGCTTAGCCTCACTGGACAATTTGTCTTTCTCTATCTGTTTCTTTTTACAGTGCCATCCAGCCCCCTCTTAAAAGTTCATCTAATTTAGTGGAAAAGTAAGTCTTCTATTAGATCAGTTGATACAGGTGGAAAAACAAACAGTATTTCGGGCTCAGCCTCCCTTGCTGACTTCTTTTATTTTTCTCATATCCTTAGAGCAAGCCAATGTTATGAAAACAACACTACAGGAAGAAAATTTTTTAATCAGGTATTTTCTGCCCATACATGATATGTTATCAAATCAGAAGACAAACCCAGGCTTTATGAAATGGGTGAATCATTACAAAGTCTCAAATAGGAGATTATTTTTTTATTCTGATAGAGGATATGCTAAAGTCAGTAGCAATACATAGCAGCCTTGCCAAATCTGTAGCATTGCAGCCCCATTGGTGAAAAATCAATGAAGTTGTAATTCAAAAACACTGGCAAAAATATCATAACGTAAAGAAATCATAATAATTAGTAAAAGCATTAGTCAAGTCAAAATAGTAAATCGTATTGTTAAATATCAGGCTAGCACATTGTGAATAATAAAAAAAAAGCAAAGTTATTCTCAACTATCTGCTTATAAGACAGGTACTGTCTTTCTGGGAAAGATGATAAAGAAATTCACATATTTCTGTGTTTTCTTTAACATTTAGGGAACACAAATTGAATTTCATTGAATGACTACTTTTAATATAAATGTGCTTAAGATGGGTGTAAGTTTAATAGTGTTTCTGAGCCTCAGAAGAAAATTATAATTCTGTGGATTTAAAATGTTTGTCAACTATAAGAATTGTGATTTCTTTCTACGCCTTGTCCCTATTTTTTAATACTCGATGCAAACTTAATTCAGTGGCCAGTGAGTAGAAAACAAATGCAAACAAAATATCTAAAGTGAGTCAGTAATACAAACCGATTTTATCTTTTTTATTGAAGACAAAGAACATCACAATGCTCAGTGCTTTTAGACTCTGCCTTTCTGTGAATGTGATACAAATGCTGGACCACTGAAGTTACACCATATGTTGCAAAATAAGACATTGTTAAAACCATCATGAAAAATCAGCCACCTTTATGTATAATGCTGAGCATTACCAATGTCTGTACATGTCTTAGGTAAGTACCTAGTTCAGGAATGATTACAAAACTTTGTTAATTATTAAATATTATTTGGGTACTTGAGTACTACAGAAGGAGGAGAGGGGGAACTAAAAAGAAGACACAGAAATCCAAAACTTTGGTGATCACAACCACCCCTTGAGATGTTTGACAAGGAATCATTCATTTACTGCATCTTTCACCTCTACTAATGATAATTTTATTTCTTGGTTAAAATACAAATTTGCTTTCACAAATTAAAAAGGAAAATATCTGTGCACTTGTCTAAAATTGACTATTTTATTTGAAGATGCCAACTCTCTTTTAACAGGGAATTTTGCCTTTCAGAAACAGGCTTCAGCCTTAGGCCACATGGACTCTACCAGCTGGTTTCTTTTGTAGCAGCCTCCAGTTACCGCTCTTGAAAGCTCACTCTTATTTTTCTCCTTGCTGCAGGAAAACCACAGCACGTTTATGAAAAAAAATCAAAGGTATAGTTTCTTCTCCTTAGGTTCAGTGTTAATTCATAGAGGTTTAAGATGTCTTATCTCCAGAAAGAAGAAATGAATGTACAAAATCGTTTCATTTCCAGGCATACACCTAAGGTTTACAATCTTCCTCTCTCTTTCTCCTCTATTTCTCTACCGCTCAAGTCACAAAAGAAACAGAGATGTATGCTAGGCAGACATTATAACTATCTTAGCTAACATCTGTTACAGGCCAATTTCAATGCTATTGCTACTTCCTTTCTCATTCTGTATGTATGAGCTAGTATTAATATCTCCAAGGAAAAGAAATACATGAATCACTGTGTCTGGATTAAATAGGTCTGAAAGAATGAAGAATATGTATGAAAGAGTGCATGTCGTGTTTGCGCATTCAGGTACTGTGACAAGCGTCACATCTGGTAAGGAGCTGCTCCCAAAGTGAGATGTCTTTGGAAAATAAAGCCTGTCCATCCAGGGAAGAAAACTAGGGAGAAAGGATAGGTACTTTATGAAAACTGCTATAGAGTAGAATCATAGAATGGTTTGGGTTTTAAGGGACCTTAGAGAACATCCAGTTCCAACCTATCTGCCATGGCCAGGGATCTTCCATTGGGTCAGGTGGTTCAAAGCCTCATCCAAATTGGTCTAGAACACCCTTGGGGAGGGGACATCCACAGCTTCTCTGGGCAACCTCTGCCAGTGACTCATAATGTTCACAGTTAAATATTTCATCCTAATATTTAACTTAAATATCCACTCTTTCAGCTTGAAAATATTACTCAACGCTGTACATGTTACAACTGCCTTTCCAGCTGTTCACTTTGTCTTGCAAGCAGCCCTTGCAGAAGCTATGTACAGGGCTGATGATTGATCAGTACTGCTGAGAGCAAGTGGGCAACTTGCTTGGAGCAGCTTCCAGCCTTGCATTTACTTAGCATGCCTGCACCTACTGAGACAACACTGCTTTTATTCTCCAGCCCTCCCAGCCTGGTTCAACCATGTCAATAAGGCAAATAGTCGGTGGGTAATAGTTATGGTCAGTGTAGCATCAACTCTGCCCTCTGCCACAGTGACTCTCCCTCTATTCATCCATCCATCTTCCTCATAATACAAGTCAGACATTTCACAGTTGGCCACCTCCAGCTGTCCCGTCCTAACAGGCACAATCCATTAGAAGAATTTTAGCAAAAGAATAAAAGGAGATGGAAATTATCAGCTAGCTTCTAAAGGAGAAGGGTGGTTTGTCTGGTATGCATGCAGGTGATAAATACCTTCTTGTATAGCCCAAATCTGTCATTGCACTATAGAACACAGCGATGCCTGAAAACTGTCTATTCATTTTGCTATTCCATACAACTGCCCCATCCTATGCAGACTATGAAAAGTGTATGGCCAAGGAGATGAGTTTATTTTATGCTATATAAAGTTCTGAAGACTGGCGCCACTGCCGTTTGGCTTTATGTGATAGCAATAGGCATTTTTGCAAGACAGAAATATGTACAGGAAGCCCTCCAAGGTCAATATAACAGTGTAAATAGCCAGATGCTGTTTCCCTGTGAATTACAAGGTTGAGCAGCCAAACATCTTAGTCATGTAAATTATGAAAATTCTGAGAACTGCAGTGCAGACAAGATATCTACAGCTGCTGAATCATTTTCTCTAGTTCAAAAATGACCATATCTTATCCTTTTGTTCCAGGTTTTCTTTGCATTGAATGATTATGTTTCTTCCTATCAGATATAGGGATGGAGTTAACATCTTTGCTTTAGGATATTGTTCTCTTATTATCAAAAAAAGGTATTCAGCAGACTTGCAGAGATAGTTTTCAATATATGAAAAAATAATACAAAGCCAGTATTGAGCTATTTCTCTTAAGCTATCTGCAGTTAAGAAGATTATTAAACCCCAGGACAGGCTTAAGGGGAATCCAGATGAATATTGTTTTCATCAAAGCAATAGTGAAGTCATCTGCTTTTTCCCTGTTGCCTTAGGACTGACTTTAGAAAAGCCTACTATCAAGTGCAATTGGAATTATTTTGCTCCAATTCCTTTAAAGTTCAATTTTTATCAGTTACTGCTTGTAGTTATCTGATGTAAGTAAGACTACTTGCTTTCTGAACAGTGCCATTGATAGGTGAGCTTTTTCTTTTCCCTACTTTGACTTGGGAAGTTAGAAATGTGCTATCTTGATAGTAAAAAAAGGGCAGCCCAGCACAAGGTGAAAATGCACTGCTGCTTCTAGAACAATAAGTAAATAAAGGCTATGTACAAATCAAGTGGAATTGAGTTTGAAAGATGTGTGATCAAAACACTGTGAATGCAGAACAGATATGACAATAGCAGCATCTGTTAATTCTACCAACTTTAGTCTCTCTTAAGAAACATAAGTGAATGCTTGCCTTCTGTGCCTACTTCTGGCCATTACTGACTGCTGAACGAAATGGTCCAGGTGCTTCTGATTCCAGAAGACCTTAGAGGCTGAAAGCAAACTGATGATTGCTACGATTCAGGAATTACATACTACGGATGCTGTTTCTTAAATTCCTTCTTAAAGCTACTGGCTGTTGCTGGGGGCATGATGCTGACCCTGCATAGTCACATCTGGAGATGTGCAGTAAAAACTGGTTGTATAAAGAGCACAGGATGGAACTGGGTGATTGAGACTGCTACCCTGAGGACACTATAGAGCCAAATTATGCTTTGGAGCTATTAGAATTATTTGGTATCTCAGTTGGCCCCTTTTACTTTGGCAAGGAGAACAGGCAGATGAGTTACTTAGAGTGGGGCATTGTTCTTTACTGGGTATAATCCTTGGTGACCAGGCCATGCTTCGGAGATGTAACTTAGAAAATCCAGGTACCTATAGCTATGACTTACTCTGAGAAAACAAGCCACAGAAATAAATAGATAGGCAGAAAACTGTACATGTAGGGAGCATGCCAAATAGCACTGGCTGTACACAGAGAGTGAGGGAAGTGCACTCTCTGTACACATGCACAGCATGTTTCCCCTTGAAGCCTCTACAGGAGACAAAACACAGGTATGGCCCTTCCAGAGATTTTTAGTTCAAAGACGAACCCCATGCGTGAGATTTAGATGCAGGGAAAACACAAGATATGGGTACTTTGGCATAACTTAGGCTTTGAGAATATGGTGATTATTTTTAATTAAATCACAAGCACAATCATTTTGACAGTTCTGCTTCATCAAAGATAAAGTCAAATGACAACAAACAGAGTGACAGAGTAAAATATAAGGCACAATGTCTCATGAAGCAATTTATATCAGGATAGTTAAGTCAGAGCAAAGTCATTGGAAAATGCACCTAAATTAGAATAATTAGGGTTAATAAGCCCTTTGCACTGGTATGCCTAATTATTTAATCCACAGGTCAGAATCAGTCTCTTTGGGTTCCTCTAATGTTTTTATATTTAATAGAGTGTAAGAGCATAATTGCAGAAACAAACAGCACTACATCTGGAGGAGTTTTTCAGTCCATAAAAACTTAATCATTCAAGCTAGATCTACTCCATTCACTGTTTCTTCAGCTTGATTAGCCTATCTGATTTCCTAATGGGAATAGAATTCTTTTTTTCCTACTTTTTCTGTTAATAATCTTTCTTACTCTTCTATGGCTTTTCCTCAGTGATGCTGTCAGGAAGATGGTACCTCATTCCAATTAGAAATTCAATCAATATTCACATAATGAGGATTCTAGCAAAATCGTGTCATTTAGTTCAAAGACATGGGTATATTAGTGTAGCTATTCCTGATTCAAGTAATTTAGGGTATCTCAGTGAAAAAAAGATAAAATAAAGCATAAAGGCTTAGAGGTAGTTAATTGTTACTATGGCAACTTCCTAAATAAGCTTCAGATTCTGGTTATTATTCAGTTTATTTGGAGGCAGAAGAGAGTCATTAAGGATGAAACTTAGTTAAAGTTCAAACAGTTCTGGGATCTTGTAGTTTCCTGCTGGTCCTTATAGAGTAACTCAAATTTTGTCCATTGCAGCTTTGAACTGTGTCCAAGAGCAAGATGTAGCCTACACACATTAAAAAATCGTAGCATTTTGCATATCAACAATCTAATTTTAATAACTTTGCAATAGCATTTTTACTTTTTTCTATCGCAGTAGAGCTCTTGTAAATGTGTTGTGTGAGAAAGAAGTTATCCTCATTGAATAATGTTCTCATCTGTCCATAACATGTAGTGATTAAGCTCTGATTTTCAAAAAAAAGACCTCTGACTGTGAATGCACCTTTGTCATCTTCCAGTATAAGATGCAGTCCTCTCAAAACTTTTGGGAATTTGGGATCTATCAAATGACAGCAATAAACACCACTATCCCATGACAAAAATCATAAATGGATCAGTGGAGTAGCATTAAGTCAGTCCTCGAGTTCTTCCTTCCATGAAACCCCCGGAAGAGTAAGTATACATTTTAGCCTGGTCCCTAGCCAGTACTGTAACAAATTTGATAATTAGAAGCTTGGAGAAAGGTTGCCATATTAGAATCTTGCCATGTGGACATGACCCTTTGTATTCCTAATGTGAACATGAGTAAATATATTCAGCCTCTGTGGAGCTGTATCACTGAAGTAGGTTTAAAAAGCCCTACTTATATAGGCAGCAGTGGAGACAGCAAGAGTGGTCAGTAAAGTTGGATAACTCTCAGACACTACATCTTAATTAACTGAAGATACACATCAGCCTAAACTTTTTGTGTTTTCTCAGCAGTAATAGCTCCCTTAAGTATTCTGTAGCACATGATAAATTGGTGAAGAGCATGAGATAAAATCGTGTCTCAGTAGGAGACACTCCATAGCTTCTCACAGAAGTAACTTCCTAGCTAAGATCAGCTTTCCCTCTTCTGTAGGCTGGAAATCTCTGAAGTCACTGAGTCACAACTGAAAAAAAAAATGGGACAAGATACCTAGCTTTGAACTTCATGCCCTGAAGAGTGAACAACTGGTATGTAGGCAATTTTGAAATGTCTTCAAGTACTTTAACTGTTCAGATTGGGGAAACTGTGGTATGTGAGTGTCTTTTGAAAGGGGGTAAAAGACGACTTAGAAAAGTGATGCTGTTTGATACTTGAATGGGAGTTAATATGACATTGTCATAAAATAACCTCCTTCCCCACCACCTGAGAGCTTGTCTGTCTGTCTTTCATGAGTCAATGGTCCTGGGGATGGGGAGTCACACAAACCAAGACATGCCTTGCTGTGTTTGACAGCTTCAAAGTAACTCTAGGCTTCCTCCACAGTCAGTGCAGGAATGCACTGTCAGAGCATGGTTCATGCAGTCTGAGGTATTCAACTGTAAAAGAGATCAGGGAAATTTAGCCTGTTTTTCTTCCCAGATCTTGAATTATGAAACAGAAAAGTCTTTAGAAAATTAGGCATCTTGTTCTTTTTCCAAATGATTTTTCCTGTTCAAATTTTTTAAAAAAACCTTTGTTTTGAAATATAAGTTATAAATATATAAGTTATAAATATAAAAATATAAGTTATAGATGTAAACTAGTCATAATGGAAATAAATTGGTTGAGACTCATTCAGAATATTTCACTAGACTTAATTCTGTTGATCTTCCCCTTGTTTTATGTCCTCATAGAACTCTTCCAAGCTGTGCTTTATTTTTTTTCTGATTTAGAACAGTAAAAATGCTCTTTGAATTTTCACATGATGAAAAAGGATTGTGCATTCAGCTGCAATCGAAACTGGATTTTTTTTCTCATGTCCAGTGTGCAGCAATTCTGCATTGCCTATTACTTGTGCCACTCCTTTCTATGGCAAGGACTAACTTAGTTTATTAAAAAAGGGAAGAAAAACCTTTGCTGAGGAAAAAGCAAAGGAGGATATGGTCTGATCCCCCCAAACTATGAGCATTTTTTATTGTACTTTTCCTTCTTCACTGTTATACAACCTCAGCAGCAAACTGTGTTGCAAGGGCAGTGTTTTCAAGGTTAGCATGAAAGTAATCAAACACTAAATGGTAGTACTAATATTTATATCATGAGACATAAAAAAGTAGATGGAGGCAAATATGTAATTTAAATATAGGATATGGCAGTAAATAGGACACAAACAGTAACTAGATAGTAAGAATTATGTGTTACATAGGTAAATACACAGCAGGAGTTTTGCATGTGATCTTTTCAATTAGCATTTTTTTGTGATTTAACCCCAATTTTTATAGTGCTTTCTAAAACATAAAAACTGGTAGCGAGGAATGCTTTCTTTGTACTAGAAAATCCGCATTGCTTGCAGATTACCAATTAAGGTTGCAAGCAAGATTTCACAGCTATCGTAGATTAGAATAGACCTGTACTGCAGAAACTAGCGGTTTCAATTCTCTACAAGACAGGCTTTCTTCTCAGCTTTGCTTATGCAATTTACTGCTCTTCGCGTGTCTGGAAGCCTGTAAATGCTGCAACAAATATCTGAGCTCCTAATGCCCAGTTGGAAATCATACTGCATTACTGATTTTTTTTTCTTTTTTTTCATGGGAAGACCAACTAGAAGGGGACAGAAGCATTGCTTTCCCATGTTCAGAGAATGTCTATATCAAGATTAAGTTTCTTCCCTCTTCTTTCAGAAACAGAAATGTGGCTTTAGCCTAGTTAGGTCAGTACCTATATGCATCATGAGTTTCTGTAACTATCATACCAAAGGCAGCAATACTCATTTTCAGTTCTACTCGTAATCACCTCATCTTGATGGATTCCCTCCCCACATTTGATCATCTTTGCCTCGTCACTTGATTGTGCCCTTCTCCTCTAGCCAGGAGGAAGGTGAATAAAAAGGCTTGACTTATGCATCTCTCTTTAACCAGTAGTACTTTTCTCTTGTCATGACCACCTGCCATGAACATGGAGTTCGTTGATAATTTGGGCTTCCCAGACAAAATGGATTATAGGGAACTAATGAAGGGAAGACATATGAAAACAGATGTCCTTCTTGCAAAGGCTCATTTATTCTTTAGTCTTTCACCTCTGGGTTGCTTCTGGTTGGGTACTTATAACGTGCTTGAGTCTGCAAGCAAGAAAAGCAACTTCAGAGTACTTAACATTTATTTATTGATGAATGCGTGCAGTGGATAGCTAGGACTGCCACGCTACAGGGTGACACAAATATTCTTGTGACTCTGGATGAGTCTCTGCTGAACAGGCACTCATCAGTCAAGTGAGGAAGGATCTGCCTCTTGCTCCTTCACATAGGCTGGTCTTTGATATTGCTGATTTGCTGTTTTCCTATTCTTTGCTTTTCTTTCCCTATGATTTTACAGCTTTTCATGTCAATATTTTCCTCTCAAATCCCTTACCCCAACTCAGCAAATACTGTTGAGTCCATTGTTTTGCTTTTCTTATCCTGCATGGCTTAAGCTCATGGCCTTTCTCACACCTTAGCAGCTTTTTTTTTTTATAAAACTCTGTCACAGTGGCAATTGTGTTGTGCAAGATCAGGCTGGGGCTCACAGACAGCTGAAGCCCTCAGCCATGGGATACGAAGAATTATGTGTTCCAGCTAAATTCACATCAGCTGCCCCAGCAACATAAAGGATTGCAGCAAAAAGCTCAAAGGAAGATTTGCAAGACAAGTGCATGACACTGTAGTGCAGCAATATTTTCAGGAAATTTCTGTGTGTAGGTTCTTGAACTGGCACTTTAGTAAATGCCCAGAATCTGGAGAGGGCATTGCCCTTGTTGGAGGTCCTGTGCTCCCTAATACAGAGAAGTGAAGATGTTTGCCAGGGAGTGTCTGGTTTCCCAATGTGTAAGTGTCTCAGACTTGGTGTTCTGGACAAATTCCAAGCTGGTTGGTACAAGTCTATTTTTCAATTTCATCTGACATGGCACAATGTGGGTTACTGTCTGTTCTTTTAAAAATCCAGTTAAGATTTTTGTTTAGAAATCAGAATAATGCAAACTTTGTTATCTTTCATTGCCAGTTTACTTTTCCTCAGCAGATAAGTGCTTGGGGGGATATAAAGAAAAACCCTGAGAACTCTTCTTACCATTTATGCATGCTTCAATACACAAAGGCTCTGTGTGTGTGTGTGTGTATCCATCCCCTGAGAGTAGCTGTGCGTTGCTACGATTGCCACTTCTCCTTGTGGAGGTGGCAGCACATTGGTCCTTATTCTTTATAGGAAGTTTATTACTTTTTGTGAAGTACCTTGAGACTTTGTGGAATAAAAGAGCGTGTTGAGATAAAGATATTTTATTATTCATCACTCCAAATACATTTGTTCATACATTTTAAAGCTGGGAACAGCATGTGATAAAAGACAGCTGCATAGCTAGCCATCTTACAGTAAGCATGCAAATTGTTTTTCAGAGCTGAAAGGAGGTGGTGAGCCCAAGCATGTCTTTTTTTCCCCCCCAGCCATATCAGATGGGCTAATGAAAGCTTTTACTTCTCCCCATAAAATATAACACTAAGATCCTCGAAAAGAACTAAAGCTGTTGATAACCATCACACTGTAGATAACAGCACAAGCATGCAAAAAAATGGATGTAAAAATGTCATAAAGAACTACCCAGTTTGAATCTTTTGTATTGGGAAGGCATCCTACAAACAGAGCTACCCTGAGTATCCCTTATCCCTGTGTGCCCAGCTTCTCCAACAAAAATTACTTAAGGCAGCAAGAGGTAATTCAGCTGAAGCAATAAAAGCAGAACCAGTCTTCTTGCAGAAACTAGATATTTTGTAAAGCCGAATGGAGCAGAGAGAAGAGTGGATGTCCACGGCTGAAATGACTGTGACAAGACAATCTCTCTGTATGTCAGCTGGATAAAATAACAACAGACTTCTCTGTGGAAATCTGATTGAAACTCACTCATATCAGGCCTCTGGGTTTTCTCAGAGAATTGAAATTAAGACTGCAGTAACTTTTCTCTGCCTGTTCAAATGTGTTCCAGTTCTCCATTTTTTTCCCCATTAAGACGACGAGGAGGACTGAACATCTTCCATTGCTTTCAGGTTTGGTTTGGAATTGCTGAATGTTTCACAGGAAGCAATTATTTTTCAGGACATAATGCCTCTAACTTGGGCTGAAATGATATGAAGAGCTGTGGCATTTTACACCCAAAGAAGGCTGAGTGCCCCACAGCAACCTGTATTTATTGCAGTCACTTCTAGAGCCTTTGAAACAGAATAATTTTATTCTGCCTTATTGTTGGTCAGTTCAGAGAAGCCACTGGCAAAGGAAAAAGCTAATTTCTCTTTTTCCTGCTAATAGATTAGTAGTCAGTTTGATTAAACATGAATCCCAAATGGTTATTTTCCTGCCTTTACATCATTCCTGCCATTTATGTACACTACATGGGAAAATGTTACAACGGTTGACTGGAAGGGCTTATTTTTATATTAAGGGTAACTATAAATTTCAGCAGAGTTTTGTCTCTGAAAATTGCAGGTGACTTTAAATCACAGGCATAAATGTGAAGAAAAATCCTCTTCCATACCTTGCTGTGCTCAGCACCACATAGTAGTTTCGTGGTTTCAATGAATGACTCTTCAGTAAAAACAAAACCTGAAGTGTCACACGAAGAAGATGCTGCTAAATTTCAGGTTCTTTGGTACTGAGGAGCAGACATTGTGGTATATGTTGTGTGTGACTATGAAATGTCTCAGTAACAACAGAGACATTTCAGAATAAATAGGCATCAAATCAAATGTCCAGAGAAAACTAGCTGTCTCATTCCACTTAAAATTATCAATGTGTAAATGCTATTGGCCACGAGCTTCACCTTTAAGCATCCACATACCTTTCAGGAAATCCCCCATAGTCCTTATCTCTTATACTCCTGTGTTAAAACCCAACGTATTTGTGCAGAACAGGTCACAGGATGGGATCTAATCTGAGGTGAGTATCATAGAATTATGGAATCACCAGGTTGGAAGAGACTCACTGGACCATTGAGTCCAACCATTCCAATCAAACACTAAAATATGCCCCTCAGGACCTCATCTACCCGTGCTTTAAACACCTCCAGGGAAGGTGAATCAACCACATCCCTGGGCAGCCTATTCCAATGCCCAATGACCCTCTGTGTGAAAAATTTCCTCCTAATCTCCAGCCTAAATCTCCCCTGGTGGAGCTTGAGCCCATTCCCTCTTGTCCTGTCCTCTGGCACTTGGGAGAAGAGGCCAGCTCCCTCCTCTCTACAACCTCCTTTCAGGTAGTTGTAGAGAGCAATGAGGTCTCCTCTCAGCCTCCTCTTCTCCAGGCTAAACAACCCCAGCTCTCTCAGCTGTTCCTCATAAGGCCTGTTCTCCGTCCCCTCCACCAGCTTTGTTGCTCTTCTCTGGACTTGCTCCAGAGCCTCAACATCCTTCTTGTGCTGAGGGGCCCAGAACTGAACACAGGATTCAAGAAGCGGCCTCATCAGATGGAGAATAAACTCCCCGGACCTGTTGGTCACATTGTTTCTGATATAAGCCAGGATGCCACTGGCCTTCTTGGTCACCTGGGCACACTGCTGGATCATGTTCAGTCGGCTGTCAACCAACACCCACAGGTCCCTCTCCTTCTGGCAGCTTTCTAGACAGACTTCTCCTAGTCTGTAGCACTGCATAGGGTTGTTGTGCCCCAAATGCAGGACCTGGCACTGGACTCAGCCCAGTGTTCCAGCCTGTTCAGATCCCTTTGTAAAGCTTCCCTACCGTCCAGCAGATTGACACTTCCACACAGCTTTGTGTCATCTGCAAACTTGCTAAGGGTACCCTCAATGCTTTCATCCAGGTCATTGATGAAGACCTTGAACAGGGCTGGACCTAGCACTGAGCCCTGGGGAACACCACTTGTAACTGGCCTCCAGATGGACTTAACACCATTTACCACCACTCTCTGGGACCGGCCATCCAGCCAGTTTTCTACCCAGGAGAGTGTGCGTCTGTCCAGGCCAGAGGCTGACAGTTTCCGTAGCAGAATGCTGTGAGGAACTGCGTCAAAGGTTTTGCTGAAGTCCAGGAAGACCACATTCACAGCCTTTCCCTCATCCAGCAGCCGAGTCACTTGGTCATAGAAGGCGATCAGGTTGGTTTGGCAGGACCTGCCTTTGGTAAACCCATGTTGACTGGGCCAGATCACCCGGTTCTCTTGTAAGTGCTTCATGATAGCACTCAAGATCACCTGTTCCATGACTTTCCCTGGCACTGAGGTCAGACTGACAGGCCTGTAGTTCCCTGGATCCTCCCTGCGACCCTTCTTGTAGATAGGCACAACAGCAGCCAACCTCCAGTCCAGTGGTACCTCCCCAGACTTCCAGGACTGTTGGAAGATGATGGAAAGGGGTTTGGCCAATACATCCGCCAGCTCCCTTAATACCCTTGGGTGAATCCCATCCAGCCATGTAATGTAAGTACTATTGTAATGTAAGTACTATTGCAATTCATTAATTCTTGTCTCATTTTCTTTTACTTAAGATATTCCATTTTCTCTCTTTTTCAAATTTTAGTTCTCAAGAGCATCCAGCTATTTTGCAAGGAATTAATGAGCATGTTTCTAGCTTAGATTCCCTAAATTCATAGGCTTCTATTTTTGAAGACTTTATCAAATATTAGAAATTCTGGCATGAAATCTTAAAATCCTTGGTTTAGGGAATGGAATTTGCAATTTCACTGCCCTAGATATGGGTAGTGACTCCTGAACACTGTTTCAAATGATTAATTCATGCCTCACACTCAAGAACACACAAAATATCATTATGAACATTTGCATGCAGGAAAACAATATCTCCAGGTATTTGTGTTCAGGATTTGATTTATATAAATGACATTTTGCATGTAAATTTACAGTCAGCCATTTCACTGCCTGCCAAGAAGCATTTGAAGTAAACACAATGATGCTCCTCTTAATTTAAAATGTCTTGTACTCATGTGCACCTACCACAAAGGTTATCGCACACATCAGGAAGTAAACAAATCATGTGGAAAATAATTAGCCTCACCAAATTTGGGCCTTTTTCTTTCTTGTAAAAATAACTTTTGTCAAGGAATACAACTCCCAAATAAGCATCCATCATTTCTAGTTGCCTGACTTAAGATGATATGAAAATACTAAATGCCTTTCATTCACCCCAAGAACTGAGTCCCAGCTCTAGGGAGATTGAACAGATGTGCTCTGAAAATGCCAGGCCCTGGGCTAGTCTTCCAGGCAGTCCTGCCAGTAAAGATTCTGTGAGGTTTTATGACTAATCACGGGCCTCATTCTCTGTCTTTGCCAAATCTGGACTTGCTCTTGGAGCCTCGCATGGACTGATCATTTTTAACAGGAGATCATTCTAGCTAAATGTATGTTGGGATCAGTGTTTCTCAGAAAAACATGAGTGTAAACATTACGGAGCATCCTTTGCTTTCTCCCTGTGTAGCTCAAAAGTCTTTCGGGCTTCTGATCTACAGCTAGATGATCTTATCCACTATATGAACACATATTAATGGAGTATATCTGGAGGTCCATTGTCCACTCGACAACCACTACAGAGTAATTTTCCCAGGCTTCAGGATGCCTCCCATGTACTGAGACAGCAGCAACAGTACCTCAGCCAGTCTTGATAATGTTCATTACCTATATCTACTTATTGATTTGATATAGGTAGGTCTGAGGAGAGCATGAATCCCAAGCTCTGAAGGAGAAATTTGAGTCAAGATGGTGATGTGAACCTCATTCTCTGTTTGCAGAAGGCTATAGTCACCGCCTCTGTTGCTGGGCCAACTTCTTTACTGTTCTGCTATAGGATGCAGGCAATTCTCCAAATTGCAGTTAGCTTTTTCACTTTTTTTTTCTCCATTTCTTTTTTTAGGTAATCCAAGTCTGAGTTATTTATCTTTCCTCTAGCAAAACAACCCTGCAGTCTGTATTTCGTCACAGGTGTAGTTAAGCTACTGTGATGCAACAGTTCTCTTACAGAGTGACATTGCCTACTTCTCAGAAGCCCCCTTGTTTCCTACCCTAGATTGCTGAGGTTAGGCTTGTGTCATTTTAGCATCTCTAATGTCATATAAGATGTGTATAAATTTTGTTTTGCCAAGTGAAAAATAAAGCAAAAAATTGCAGCTTTCCAACAACATGCCAAAATTTTCCATTTGGACATCTCAGACAGGATTTCCTTTTCTTTTACATAAATAAACACTAGACACAATGAGGCAGTTTGACTGAGAATTTTTTTTTTTCAATTTAAAACCTAGCAGAAAAAATAAAAAGGACTAAAATGCAGGTCTTGTTTCTTTTCCTTTTTTTTTTTTTTTCACTTTCCTGTATGTTTAACTTTTTATTTTAAAAAAAAATCATAATGAAGAAGATATAAAAGAAACATAAAAATGAAATGTTCTTTTTTTCAGTTGCAACAAAATTGATGGTAGGTTTCGCTGCAAGCACTAAGTTCCTCCTACTTCAGACTGGAGTCTTCTCCAAACCCAAATGATTCATACATCTACTATACATTAGGAGAGTTTATAGAGGTTGCTATTGCTTAAATGGTGTTACTTCATTTTTCCATTGAGCTACCTAAGCATCATTCTTCTGTAGTCCTTCAGTCATGCCTGTGAGCTCGGTATCAATAACAATATTTATTATTTTCCCTCAGAAATGTTTTCACCAAGGTGAGCTCCCAGTACCTGTTTGAGCAACAACTAAATGAAAATAGTTTTATGATATGAGCTTACAGGAACATAAACTGTAGTCCCACTGCTTAAAAGGCTGAGGGCTGGATCTTGAACATGGATCGAAACCTCTTATAGGTATAAGGGCCCCGTACATGTCCATCACAATACCCTGGAGGGTCTGAGTTTCCTGTGTTGTATAGGTGGTTGAATAGGCACAGGCAAAGAAGAGCAGCAGCTTGTAAACTGTAGGGAATCAGCTGTTTTAACCTGAAGAGTTCCACCCCCACCCCCGACACACACATCTAACCTGCTATTGTGATGGATGCTGATGAGGGTCTAAGGTATTGCATGGTAAGAGGCCTTCCCAGTAGCAGCAAGAGTTCTCAGATGTTTTGACCAAAACTTTTGAACTTTCTTCTCTCCCCTGTGAATGTTAGCAAAGAGGTATTTGAGATGGAGGGAAGCACAGCTGTGGGGGTGAGTTGGGACACAGATGTTTAGGATAGGACTCTTGAGGAAGGGTCGGCTGTAACAGAGGCTGAGTCAAATGTCAAGGCAGAGGAAGAATCACAGTCAGCTGTCTGTACCACTAATCCTTTAACTAAACCCCTATTTTAAATATGAATTGTCCTCCCTTCAAGCCTTTGCTTCCTTTCTCTCCCATTCTACCACCACTGGTAAAACTCATTCTTAACTACAGAATAGAGAAGTCTGGGATTGGCTCAGCTCTGTGGCTGTGCCTGGAAGTTAGAGTCAGTCTCCAGACCTGAAACAGAAGTCGCTGTCCTGCAGTTGTAAGTTAATGCTGCCCTTTTCAATGGCTGAAAAGGTATTGCTTCTTGTGGAGGGGCAAATATCCCAGAAGATGCAATCCTGAAGGGCTCAGACTGAGCCAAATTGCTACGTGTATTCATAACTTACCCAGTGCATGGTAACCTCTGACTTGGCTTATACCCAAGTTTGTGGCACTCAGCTGTAGAAGTGATGATGGGCTAAATTGCTTCCCGATTGGCAACCGCAAATGAATAGTAGAGCCAATTAAACAAAGCCCAAGACTCAGAAATAACAGCAAAACCAGCAATTAGTTTAAATTTGTCACTCAAAACAGAATTTTTTGGGAACTGAAAATAGTTCAGTTACAGCATTTTACTAAAAGCCAATAGAAACTATGTAAGCTCTTTTACAGAATCCAGCAAGGGGAAAGAAGACAAAACAGAGGAGACCATAGAACCAGCATTGCTATCATTTCCACCCCAGGCCTGTGCTTTTGTTTTGGCCTGAGATGGTCCATCAGGACAGCGATAGGTCTTCAGCTTCCTGACTGCCATGGTCTGAAAGAGCTGGTGAGGGGCTGTGCTGCCATATAGACATTGAACTCCCACCTGGAGGGACCCTCTAATTAGTTTCAGCTTCATACTACAGTATGTGTCTGACCACAAGAACTGAGAACAGGGAGCAAGACTGCACTTGCACACCATTTTGACCATCAGTACTAGTCTTTTTCTGTAGAAAATGCTGTGTTAAGTGAAACTTAGAAGTCTTGACAAACATGACAAAAGCCCAGAACCCTCTCTGACTTATATAGCAGCCTCTCTAGAGGTGATGACATGCTATAAATCCACTCATCTTTTACGATCCCATCTGCAATGCGAACATTTTCATAGCTGTTATTGAGATAACTCATAAATTTTACAGTCTTGTGCTACAACTCACATGTCTGGTTTTACGCGCTTTCAGGTGTGTCATGTGGTTGTGAGACTGGGCCCTGAACTGGATTTTTTAAGTGCAAATGCTTTAAATTGCTGCCTGGTCCCAAGTCTTTCCAGCTACCAGCTAATGCTTTCCAGTTCTTTTCTTGGATTTGTAACTTTCCCAAAATTGTCCAGGTGAGATGGAGTTTACCTGGCAGCAGGCTGCCTTCTCTTTTAAGGACCTCTATGCAGATGTCCACATGTCCCTAAGGAAATACAAAACTAAATCCGCTGCTTGCAAATGTTTTCTGAAAACCAAGACCTTGGAATTAGACTTTTGCAATATTCAGTTATATTGCATCAAGTCAGGTACAAGTTTCACAAGCGAAACATTCTGAGAAATCATCTAGTAGGTCAAGCTACCTTTTATTTTAACAGCATAGTTAGTGGTTTTCACACAATGTTTAGATGTGAAATCATTACCATAAATAATTCAACTGTGGGGGTTTTGTCCTTTTTTTTTTCAATTCACACTCTCCGTTAACAAAGAAAACCTGGTGACTGTAGTGCTGTAAGAACACTAAATTCAAGAGCTAGAAAAATAAAATATATGTGCTGAAGCATTTCTAAGAGGGATTTATGATTCCTGAAGTACTATATAATTACACCATTTCTTGATTCTAACTTTGCTACTATATTTTCTATGATGTATTTGTTAAAAACTGCTGGCATATAATGTGTTTCTCATACAAAGCAAATCTGTGGAGTTCCATCAGAAAATGACACTGCTAATATTACTATGATAGAGCAAAGAAAAAAGTAGAAAACAAATTAGCTAAAATTTAGGGAGTATCAAAATTATCTGTGTGCTCCTTTAACTCACCATTGAAGTGAATTTGCTTTATTCTCTTACCGTATTCCTGTCTCATTCCCTGCTCTTGACTCATGAACCCTTTCCTGATGTTCTATGCTCATGCTGTAGCTGGCTTTTTGATGTATATTTTTCACATCTTATCACTCATTGTGTGGACTCAGTGCCTTATTTACTGCATTGCTCTGACTCTCTGTGGATAAAACACTTACTAATGTCCTCAGAAGCTTGTGTTTGTGCTTTTTACTATGAAATCTAATGCTTGACATAAATTGACATCTCTGTGGTCACAACAGCTCTGTGAGATATTCTTATTTTACTTATGAGGAACTAAAGGATAGCGTAAAGGCACAATACTGAAAGGCACAGAAGTTTGGTTAACTGATTTATATGCAATTTATAAGACATGAATTAGTCAGCCATTATTTATTTACCTGATTTCATCGAAGTGCCAAGTACCTCTTAGTATGATTTTGAAAATGTAAATGTGAAGCCTATATTACAGTACTCTTAATTGGTGCAAACTAATTAATTATAATTTTTTGATTAATTAATGGAAGTAACTGTTTATTGCAGAAAGGGACACTCAGCTGTAGATTAAGGGGGGTGGGGGAAATCATTCTGAAACCCTGACAAAATCATGTGAGACACCAGGCTTTCCTCTTTTGGTGGTTGACTGTGTGGGATCATGGCACCAACTGTGGCTAGGAGAACTGTTTATTCTTTCTCTAAAAGATACAGAAAATGTGGTACATTGGCCTTGGTTATGATCTTATATGGGTTTCCAGTGTTTGATACTTGCTGTTCTTAAAATATTCAAGACTTGGGGTCCACACAGAGACAGTTACTTATCCAGCTGGCAGGGTGTGCAGATGTTGATTTATTTTGTTTCACGGACACTTTGCTAAACATGGTACAAATATGTTGTATCCTATTAATCTAATTGCTTCAACAGATGAAGGGCTTTTACTGTTGTTTCATGATTGTGCTGGGAGAGAATATGTCTGGTCTATTTTTAACAGATTTGTGTCAGAGAGAGAGAAAGACGTATCTTCTTTTCAAGGCTTTTCAAAGTAGAGACACCTTAAAAATATACTCTGCTTCATTAGCTCACAGTGCTCACACAAACAGAAATGAGAGGGGGAAGAACAGGAGGGTCAAACTGGCACAAACACAGTGTTGTACATTAACTGCTAGAAGAAAGAGTAACATGTATCGGAACTGAATGTTTTATGCAAAGAAGAGAGAAGATGCTATTCTGGCAAAGTCAAATTTCTTTATCATGCAAGCTCCCAAGTGAAAAATCTTAGAAGAAGTATTTCCTTTTAGTAATGTAAGAAACATAAACTACAATGGATTATTATGAATCTGATAAAATGTTTTTAACAACAAAGGCAAGACCAGCTTAACAATATTTTTGTTTTAAAACTGAGAGACATGAAACATAGTTTTCTGCTTCTATCAGCAAAAAAATAAATTTCATAGTACTGTCACTCTAACAAAGCACTACTACTTTCTGCTACAGACAGAAATCCACCAGAAGCTGGTTCCCTTTACCTGAATGTAGCAAGTAGCCAAATCTGTCGCTAAATGATTTTGGGAAGAAAATTGAGTCAATCCATTTCCTTTGAAAAAAGCCATTCAGACCTTTGGGGAACAGATAAAGGAAGATAATTTAAAACTCCCTTTCACTCTCAAGTGGCTGAGATTAAATTAATTAAATCCAATGTTTGCTATGTTTGGAATATCTCCTGTCTTACCACAAGTTCTGGAGGCTTCAGACCACTCTTTCATTCTGCTGTTTCCTGTATCAGTGTTCCCTCATTCTGCTCATGTAATTCACTCAAATTTGTTTCTACCTTCAAGAAAATGCCTCTTCCATTATTCAGATTAAGCTTCCTGTAACTGTGATAGCATTGCCTGGCTTTCCCTGTGCCACAATGAAGCAGCACCCAGCAGTCCCATCTCAGGCTATGCTGGTGACATGCAACATCAGCTTTTCTTGTCAGCCACTTCTATCTTCTCTTCATCGATAAGTTTAGGAGCAGATTTTAATCTGCCTGGCACTATCTCTATTAGAAAGGAGCATTTCTACTTGTAATGCAAAGCAGATGTGATTTTAGAATGTGACCTCTTTGAATGCTGCAGAAGATTAGAAATGCTTAGATTTGCAGTTCATTAAAAATGTATTCCCCTCTGTTAAAGAACTGATTTTCTCAAATAATGTGCCTTATTTTTCTCCTAAGTGTATATTTCCATTTGTGTCTAGTGTATTCTGGTAGTTCTATGAACTGTATCTCATTTGTTTTTTTCCCCAATTAGTTCCTCTGGGACTATTTCATTGAAGTTTTTGGCATTCAAAATATGTAGATGATATCATTAATCTGATTAAATTGCAGGCACAGTTGATAACATGAAATGCAAAAAAGCAGCGCAAAGTACAATTACTAATATAATTATTTTCATTATAAATACAAATACACTTTCAGTTGTGCTCACCTAATCTTTTTTTATTTTTTCCTATATCTGAGACAAATATGGATCTAATTAAATAGCTCAATCTCCTGTTTTGAGAGGTAGTTTTTGCCGCTTCTTCAGCGGCACCCAGCTACAGGACGGTGAGTACTGTGGTGGGGACTGGCTTTTGAGGCTTTGCGGTTTTTCCCCTGAGCCGAGATCCCAGAAAATCCCAGGCTGGGGAAGGGTTCCCGGTACCCGCCTCGGACAGCTGATCCCACGCGGTGCCTGACGGGGAGGGGGCAGTCCAGGCGGCTCCCGCGGGAGATTTAAATGGCCCCCTGGGAGCGTGGAAAAGAGCGGTGTGGAAAAGAGCGGCGTGGCAGTTTGAGCGGCAGTTCAAGAAGGTAGGGTGCAGAAAGGCATCTAAGAGCAGAGAGGAGGCAGCAAAGACCATGGTGGCTACACGTCAGAAGGTTAAAGCTGCTCCGAGTGTTGCAGCCTGCGGGAAGGATGCTGCTACCCAGATGCAGCCACAGTGGGTACACGCAGCTGCCCAGATCATGAGCTGTAGGCAGTGCCCCACTCTCAAACCAGCTCATGCCTCTGCTCCTGTTAAGGGCTCCACTTGCTAAAGCTGCCTTCGAGTGGAGGAACTTCTTCGCATGGTGGAGGAGTTAAGGGAGGAGGTTAGAAGACTCAGGACTATCAGGGAATGTGAGAGGGAGATAGACATATGGAGCAGTTACCTCTCACTCCCTCAGCAACCTGTTGCACCTGGTGTGCCCGATAACCACCCACCTACACACTGCAAGCTTGGGGCTATAAGGGATGGGGAATGGCAGCAGGTTCCTTCCAGAAGAAAGAAGCCTGCTCCCCTCAAGCAGCCAACAATACCCGAGATCCCCCTGGCGAACAAGTACCAGGTGCTCTGAGAGGAATCTAATCCTGAGGATGATGGTCACCATAGCCTTGAATCTTTTCCTAGGCCACACCATCCTTGGAAGAAAATTACAACATCCTCCACTAAGAAGAAGAGGAGGGTGATTGTTGTAGGGGACTCCCTCCTCAAAGGAGCGGAGGGACCCATTTGCAGACCTGACCCGCTCCACAGGGAGGTCTGCTGCCTGCCAGGGGCATCAGGGCTGGAAGTAGCTGGGAAACTCCCCTCCCTGATCCATGAGATGGACTACTACCCTCTGGTAGTAGTCCAGACTGGTAATGATGGCCTAGCCAACAGAAAGGCTAAGGACATCAAAAAAGACTTCAGGGCCCTTGGGAAGACGATGGAGGGCTCTGGGGCACAGGTGGTGTTCTGCTCCATCCCTAGGCTAAATGGAGTGGACCCGCAGGTTACTAAGAAGAACTCAATTAATGCCTGGCTCCGAACCTGGTGCGAGGAAAGGGGCTTTGGATTCTTCGATCATAGGGTGGTTCGTGCACCCCCAGACATGGTTGCTAAGGTTGGGGCACATGGGTCTCCTAGCGGGGCTAAGGCCTTTGCTAAGAACATAGCTAAGCTCATAAATCGAGCTTTAAACTAGATGTGAAGGGGGAGGGGTTTGAGTCAAGGCTAGGCAAGTGCGTGCCTGGATGTGGGGCACTAGAGATTAGGAGAGGGTGTGCTGGTGAGGACCACCAGCACATCACCGCACAGGAAGTGGGGGAGAATGCACCCTGGAGCAGCAAAGGAGATACAGGTATACTGGTGCCAGCTACTCCAGTTAACAGGCAATTGGGAACAAATACTGTCCCCTCTAAGAGGGCTGAAGGCTCGACTACTCAGCTGAAGTGCATTTACACCAATGCATGCAGCATGGGGAATAAGATGGAAGAACTGGAAGCCATCGTAGGGCAAGGAGCCTATGATGTCGTTGCCATCACGGAAATGTGGTGGGATGACTCATATAACTGGAGTTCGGGTATGGTGGGGTATAAACTCTTCAGAAGGGACAGGAAGGGTAGGAGAGGAGGTGGAGTAGCCCTCTTTGTAAGGGAGGACTTGGACACCACTGAGATGGATTGTGGTGATGAGGAGATTGAGTGCCTGTGGGTTAAAATCAGAGGAGCCCATGAGAAGCAAGCTTTTGTGATGGGAGGCTGTCACAGGCCACACAGTCAAGGAGAAGCAGCTGATGAGCTATTCTATAAACAGCTGGGGTTAATCTCCAAGTCAATGCCTCTTGTCCTTGTGGGAGACTTCAGTCCTCCTGATGTCTGCTGGGAGTACAATAGAGCAGAAAGGAAGCAGTCTAGGAGGTTCCTGGAGTGCGTGGAAGACAACTTCCTTGCGCAGCTGGTTAATGAACCAACGAGGGAAGGTGCTCTCCTGAACTTGCTGTTTGTGAACAGAGAGGGCCTTGTGGGGGTTGTGGCAGTAGGGGGACGCCTAGGACTAAGTGATCACAAGATGATAGGGTTTTCTGTTCTAAGCGAAGTGAAGAGGGTGGTTAGCAGGAAAGTAGTATTAAATTTCCAGAGGGCAGACTTTAAACTCTTTAGAAGGCTGGTTGGCAAAGTCTCCTGGGAGACAGTACTTGAGGGCAAGGGAGCCCACGAGGGCTGGGAGCTCTTCAAAAAGGAGATCCTAGCAGCTCAGGAGAAAGCCATCCCTGCATTCCAGAAAAAAAGCCAGCAGGGGAAAAAAAAGAAAATCTTAAGTGACATAAGGAAGAAAAGGAATGTTAATAGGCTTTGGAAGAGGGGACAAGCCTCTTGGGTGGACTACAGGAGGGAAGTGAGGTTGTGTAGAGAAAAAATCAGAGGGGCTAAAGCTGAACTAGAAATCAGGTTAGCTAAGTCTGTGAAAGATAACAAAAAATCTTTCTATAAATATATAAATAATAAAAGGAGGACAAGGGAGACCATACAGTCCCTTTTGGACACAGAGGGAACCGCAGTGACAGGGGATGAGGAGAAGGCTGAGGTACTAAATGCCTTCTTTGCTTCAGTCTTTAATTGTCAAGAAAGCTGTTCCCTCTGTGTAGAAACCCTGGAACTAGAGGGGCACTACAAGGCTCCCATCATCCAAGAGTAGCTGGTCAGAGCCTTGCTTGCCCAACTGGACACCCACAAGTCTATGGGGCCAGACAGGATTCACCCTAGGGTATTGAGGGAGCTGGAAGATGTGCTGGCCAAGCCCCTTTCCATCATCTTCCAGCAGTCCTGGAAGACTGGGGAGGTTCCACTGGACTGGAGGGTGGCTGATGTTGTGCCTATCTACAAGAAGGGTCGCAGGGAGGATCCGGGGAACTACAGGCCTGTCAGTCTGACCTCAGTGCCAGGGAAAGTCATGGAACAGGTGATCTTGAGTGCTATCATGAAGCACTTACAAGAGAACCGGGTGATCAGGTCCAGTCAACATGGGTTCACAAAAGGCAGGTCTTGCCAAACCAACCTGATCACCTTCTATGACCCAGTGACTCGGCTGCTGGATGAGGGAAAGGCTGTGAATGTGGTCTTCCTGGACTTCAGTAAAGCCTTTGACACGGTTTCTCACAGCATTCTGCTACAGAAACTGTCAGCCTCCGTCCTGGACAGGCGCACATCTCCTTGGCCCAGAGAGTGGTGGTAAACAGTGTTAAATCCAGCTGGAGGCCAGTGACAAGTGGGGTTCCCCAGGGCTCGGTGCTAGGTCCAGCCCTGTTCAATGTCATCATCCATGACCTGGATGAAGGTATTGAGGGTACCCTTAGCAAGATTGCAGATGACACAAAGCTGTGTGCAAGTGTCGATCTGCTGGAGGGTAGGGAGGCTCTACAAAGGGACCTAAACAGGCTGGATCGCTGGGCAGAGTCCAATGGGATGAGGTTTAACAAGGGCAAATGCCAGGTCCTGCACTTGGGGAACAACAACCCTATGCAGTGCTACAGACTGGGAGAAGCCTGGCTGGAAAACTGCCAGAAGGAGAGGGACCTGGAAGTGTTGGTTGACAGCCGACTGAACATGAGCCAGCAGTGTGCCCAGGTGGCCAAGAAGGCCAATGGCATCCTGGCTTGTATCAGAAATGGTGTGACCAGCAGGTCCACAGAGGTGATTCTCCCTCTGTACTCAGCACTGGTGAGGCCGCTCCTTGAATCCTGTGTTCAGTTCTGGGCCCCTCAGCACAAGAAAGATGTTGAGGCTCTGGAGCAAGTCCAGAGAAGAGCAACAAAGCTGGTGAAGGGTCTGGAAAACAGGCCTTATGAGGAACAGCTGAGAGAGCTGGGGTTGTTCAGCCTGAAGAAGAGGAGGCTGAGAGGAGACCTCATTACTCTCTACAAGTACCTGAAAGGAGGTTGTAGAGAGGAGGGAGCTGGGCTCTTCTCCCAAGTGAGAGGGGACAGGACGAGAGGGAATGGGCTCAAGCTCTGCCAGGGGAGATTTAGGCTGGAGATTAGGAGGAAGTTTTTCACACAGAAAGGGTCATTGGGCATTGGAATAGACTGCCCAGGGAGGTGGTTGATTCACCTTCCCTGGAGGTGTTTAAAGCACGGGTAAATGAGGTCCTGAGGGGCATGGTTTAGTGTTTGATAGGAATGGTTGGACTTGATGATCCGATGGGTCTCTTCCAACCTGGTTGTTCTATGATTCTATGATTCTATGATTCCTGCTTCTTTAGGCACTCTTGAGATATTGATGATTGAGGTAGATTGAATTATTAGCAGAGGGCTGCAAGCCTTTTATATCTCTCTGTGACTAGTCTGAACTCAATCAAGTAAAGACACCTCAGCTCGTAGAACTGTGGGGGTTTTTTTTGGTTGTTTTTTTTTTTTTTTTTTTAATTAGATTGGTGAGCAATTGGGGTCTCAGTTTATTTTCCAGTGGGCAATACTTTTACTGAAAAATCATGACAATTCACAGGTTTGTAGGTAGTGTGAGGACAAAAAGCCGTGAAATACCATTTAATCTCTAGAAGTGTTCCTAGAATGATTATAAAGACCTACTCTATATCCCTTGCTGATATAAATTAAGGAAAACTTAATTCAAAGACTTGTATCTGTACAATGACTCATACATATCTAACCTTGGGATATTTTTGATCTCTCGGTTAGAGGAGTGGTTTGGAAAGCTAGAATTCTCTTCTTGTTTACACTGTTCCAGTACAATGCAATCTGTGGGATCATGTGTTCAGTTTGCTCATCTATCAAATGAGTTTACAATAATTTAGATTGTCTGATACACTTTCATTTTTACTTATTAGGTTATATACAACCCTTTAATATTTGTGTTTGCATATTTGTGTTTGCATGTGCATGCCTCCTTGTTTTGCTTTGGTCAAGTGGCTAAATACACAAGGCTTCAGTTAGTAAAATGGGGCAAGGAGGGAGCTACATATCAGTTAAAATTATGGTCAATTGAGCATTGTGCATGAAGGATATATTTTCCTCATAAATTTGATCTCAATACAAAGGAACAAAAATATCTGGGAAGCAAGTGAAAAATTAGAACCACTCTTAATCTGTATGAGACCTTCAAGAAGCACACAGGAACCATTTTTTTTCTTTCAGCCACCATTAAGGATTGCAAAGTTACTCTAAAATCTCAGTGAAGAAAACCCAGTATGCAACTGCCATTCAAAAGCTCATCCCTATGGGCTACTTGGGGTTGAAATGCTGAAGCGTACAGCATTTCTGAAGCAACACAGCAAACAAGATCTGCAGGTGATGTCTAACCAGTGAGCAGCAAAACCACATTAAGGATTAAAAAAAGATGACCGTACGGAATAGCTGATTAATATACAGTTCTGAAACATGAGTCCTGATCCAGATTCAGTGCTTAGCATGGATACTGGCTAAAGCCTCAGAGTTGGATTTTTGCAGAGATTATTACATTTTTTATCAATTCCTCTAATGCCTATGAAGCAACTGTGGCCAAGCTCTCCTGCTTATCCCAAAATAGTTGACGAGTTCTGAAGTTGAATCCTGAGAAGACCAAACTTAAAACACAACGGGGAGTGTTAATTCATTTTCTGGCACATAGGACAGTCCCTGGCCTCTGCCACTTTATGGACTCCATTGCATCCTGTAAGTATTGTGCCCTTTGATTCTACCCTTCTGAGCAAAAGGAGGTTCTACCAATATTCATGTATACTTTCTGAGCCTGGGAGCCCCTTTAGCTTGTACCAAATACTACACAAATTGTATGGAGTGGCCATCAACGGAATGTAGCCAGAGTGAATTATGAAACACTGGTAAACATTCACTCTAGTTCTGTAACTTCAGAAGTGAGAGGTGTCTAACTAGGAAGAAAAACATGAAGCAGAAGGAAGAATGAAGAGATAACAAAAATAAAAAATAAAAATAAAAAAATAAATAAAAATAAAAAAGAAACGGGTGTCCTCCCACAAAGAACAGACACATATGAAAGCAACTATTCAGGAATAGTCAAACTGTAGCTGAGCATTTTTTTTCAGTACCACTATGCTATTGTAAACAGCTGATGGGAAGGCTTGCTGAAAGGAACAAGCAGAGATTACAAGAAAAGAAGAAGAAATATTCATGGAGCATTTAATGATAAAAATGATCAACAGGCTTCCTAATGCAATGCCTCATCCCAAGTACGAGAAATGCTTTGAAGTCTGATGGCTGTTCCCTCTCTTATTCCTCTCCAAAAACTCGGTTGTCTAAAGATAGCATGTTATACTTCAAAATTTTTCAAATGTTGCAAGAGAGAGTTTATGTTCTTTCAAGTTATGTCAATTAGTTTTGATTTTGTAGTTCCACTTAAAGGGGTCTATAGGACCAAAGCATATTAGGAGATTTTTTTGTGGCACATCACATGTAGTCCCTTAAAAACAGAGGAGTGAGGAACAGAAATTTACGTGAGATGAAACTGGCTATTAAACATCCTTTGGGAATACCAGGAAATGACACAAAAATAATCTTTATCTAACAGTTGTACCAGTAAGACATCTGCTCAGGTAACACACTGATTCAATCAGAGGTCTGCCTGGTGGTCATTCCTTATTAGTAAAAGCTGTAGTAGCTGAACACCTTTGTTCTGAATACATTGACTAAACCCAAGCTTAGTACACCACAATCTGAATATAAAGCTGCTGAAGAAAACACTAGTACTAGATAAAGAAATTTTGAGAACTTGCAGAAAAAAACCTTATACATTTCATATATATTATATAGGAATACTCTTGAAACAGCAGCCCCTCTTCTAGCTGAGAAATGTCTGCCAAATAATAAATCTAGCATGGAAAAACTCCCTGATGTTTTCCTAAACTGTGGTCAACCAAAGTAGTAGGAGAGCACACATTATGGTTAGGAGCACTTTTAATGTTCAGCTAGGCTCATGAGATGGGTGCCTTTACAGAAATGCCAAAGTGCTAGGGTGTGAAAATTGGACATCTTTTGATCTGTGCAATGCTGGCTCTGTGGCTGTTGCTGCATTCTGGCAACAACCAGCTCCCTACATGTGTGATCTGCTGTGGTAAAGAGTAGCTGCAAAATTCAAGTATAGGTTGCTACCCTCTTAGCTATCCCTTCATTGTAGCATGATAGAAGATGGTAGGAAGGTCCCTCCTTTACTCTGATGGGGAAGGTCTGGTTGGCTGTGCTGCTAGGCAGATTGGATCATCCTGAGACTTTTTAAGATAGCATGGCCTCAGAGATGGGCTTGTGGTTTTGTATTTGGTGAGATGGTCTCTGGATAATTAAATAATGGGATTCAAATTACTTAATTTAAAAAAAAATGTGTGGAAATGCTTAAATTCAAATGGTGTAGCAAGGAAAATATAAGAGAAATGGTGTTGGAATTTTGAAGGACTTTCTCATGGAAAATGGTCATGTGAACAATCCAGCCTACGAGTTGATATACTAAAAAGTAACAAGCCAAGGACAACTGAGGAGTGGTACATGAGAATTAAGGGAGTACAAGAATGAATAGCTCTGTGATGTTCCAAAGAGAAACTTTGGCCCTGTGTATACGTGGCATATGTGCAAAGCTGTTCAGCTAGCAATTATTCTTGCTGAGGATACTAACCAATCAGAGAATCAGTGCATTCGTGTGGACACATGATATTAACCAATGCTAAAGAAAAGATTTACATACCGGTCATGTGTACTATTGCCTTTTCTATAAAAGCTTCTGGTACCCTGTAATAAAGTGAACATTCACTGATCATATTGATCTCTGCGTTTGATTCCATGATGCTTCCGCCAACAAAATGAGGCTGCATTTTTTTTCTTCTAAATGTTGTCCCCTTCAAGAAAGTCTTTGTTACCTTACCCTGTCTTAGTAATACTTAAGTTTTCTGCTGCACTTGCATATTTGCAGAGTTACAGTAGAAGGCTCAACACAATTTAATTTTTCCTGTGTTTATACTGTATTAATCTCAGGTCTTCATGTTTCTTCTGATGTATTTGTGGGAAGCACAAAAGAATGGTTTTTTTTTATTTTGATATACTGCTTAGCTTTGAAGCATTGTTTCTATGAACTTCTGCAGCATTGCGATTTGGCTCCAGCTACAGGTAGGATTTTGGCAAGGTACACAGAGTAATCTGCACTTGATGTATTGTTTTTCACACAAAAGAAGAATCTGAATTCTTAGGAGAACACGTGTTAGTAAACCGACAAAAAGAGCAAAGAGCATGAAATTTAGATGGGTTTGGTTGGTGTTTTGCTAATCGACTTAACATAAAGCCAAGCCAGATGGGAATTTTCTCTGCATCAGATCATGAGCAGGCATTAAGGTTTATTTTCTAGCTTTCTCTACATAGTGAGTCATGATCTTACACCAGGCTCACCTGGGAGCTTTATTAGGAAAGCTGCTGGTCTTACAGGGATGTTATTAGCCCCATGACTCTATTATTATTACTCTTATCTGCTCTGCCTTGCGAATAGGCTCAGGGAAGTACTGTCTCTCCTTAGCTGCGAGTTTGTGCTTGGACCCATCTACAACAGGAATTTTTAATGAATGGCTTTGGAGCCAGGACACTGTGGGCTGGGAAGCCCCTTTTAATTCTGTGTCCCTGAATCAGTATAATCCATGTAATGCTCAATCTGTCCAGCCAATGGAACAGGCAGGTAAAACTTCTGCTATGAGCACTGGCAGAGCTTTTAAGTATTCCCTAGACACTAAGCAGATCTATGCTATCATACCAGTGATGGCTGAGAGCATATAGAATGTCAAATTAAGAGCCTGTGCAGCTTTAAATGTGGAAACTTAAGCATCAACAAGGGTAGATAGGGAGGTTTGTGACTAAAGAGTGAAGCCTAAATGTTGGGAAAAGGTCATAAAGGAGAACTCCTCTTGGATACAGCCCTAGGTCTTGTCATTTTAGTACCCAGAAAATGCCATATGCTTCCATTCTACTTAAAGAGAAATAGCAAAGCAAGAAATAACAAAACTGTAAATGGCAAAGAAAGACCGTGGTGTTGACAACTTTGCTTTTTGAGTGCAGCCACCAAAAATGCAAACAGCCCCTACCAGCAGCAGAGTATAGAAGGGAAAATGAGTTCTGTACTTTGTTACAGTTTCCAATTTTATAGCATCAAGTATATTGGGTGAGTGTTACCAGCTTTTATGATCAGATGCTTATTTATAACAATTTCTGCCAATTTTTAAATTCTACTTAATCCTTGGGTTAGGCTTGGCAGCAAGACTCTCTGACTTCATGAAGTTTTTATTGGACTGGCTCTAGTTCCTGTCTTCTATCTGCATTGGTTTTATTATTGTTCAGCCAGTCAGACTTTAGGGCATGCACTTTATCTTTCAGTAGACTGGCTCAGCTTTCAAATGCATTTAAATGTTATGTGGTTCATCTTGCTCACACAAACCTGAGAAAGCAAGCCACAATCTCCTCATGAAATACTGTCTCACCACATATTGAGGTGAAACAAGAGCTCTGCTGTGAACATGTATTAAAAAACAGATGAAGGCTAAAGATCTGTATTTTTTATTCCACTGGAAAATCATAAAAATGCTCACCTTAAACATGCAGTCTTTTGGTGATTTTTGTCCCTCCGTGGGAGAAAGTTTGGAGAACTTCAGGCACTGGTTTTCCAGGCAGGGTCATAAACCTTTAAGGAGAACCCTGGAGGCTCTGGTGAAGATACCAATGTCGCTGGTGGCTGCCCCTTCAGCCGGTACCGTGGACATCATGCACCGGCTGTGCAGTAGGTGGTGTGTGACAGGTTTCTCCCTTAATTAAGCCAGACAAGGGGGTTAATTAGAGGCAACAACATGAACTCTTGAATAAGGAGGCAGATGTAGATGTGGCTTCACGATGACTGGAAGTTTGTAATGTCAGGTGTTACCCAGGAATTGTTCTCTGCATATGAATTCTCTGGGATGTCTTGACTGGAGCTCTTAAAAGGATTCTCCTTTAGAGTTTTTTCAGTTGTTGCTGCTTCTACGTCTTGCATCAGATCAATACAGCAGTTTTCTTCATCATGTGCCCCTGCAGTGGCAGAGGCCAGGGCACTGATACCACTCTTAAGCTTGCCTGCTTTACTCCCCAGGTGTGAGAAGTATGGCTTTCAGCATTCTCTCTGTCCTGGACTGTTTGGTGCATTTTTTAGCCACTCTGTGCACTAAGGCATGAGGAAAGGTCTGGCTGATCTGTTGAGCAATAGTCTTGAGCATCCCCAGGTGGTTCCTGATAATTATTAGTTTGCTCAGTACTGCTCTCTCTGAAGTGCCAACAGTAGTTCTGGACACTAGGGCTAACTAGGGTCTTCCATACCACATAAATTAATTGCAAGCGTTGCCTAGCATAAAATCCAAATAGGAACTTCTTTGTTTTGTTAAGTGGCAGAAGGGATTTTTCTTTGTTTTGCTTGTTATGGTGAGGGAGCTTTTATTCTAATGTGTGGACACTTGAAAAAAAAAATCTTCAAATTCTGAATATGGAAGTAACATCTGTTCTGTTTTAATGCTAGTTTGAGCAGAGGATGTGAAAAGAGTTCCGTATTTTAACAAAGCACTCTTGGATTGTCATTCTAATTAAAGTTTCTTACATCCCAATTATACTGATGTCAGAGATTTGCTGGATCTGGCTTCAGCTGAAAAACAAACAGAAACTAACTAAAAATTTCTGTGCAAAACTTATCCTTTGGGACTTTCTTTTTAAATAGCACTAGTTAATCTGCAAATTGTAGTTTCTTCTGCTTATTCTATTTTAAAGTTTCCAGGCAATGTATAAAAACTCTTTATATGTATCTTGTGCAGGTTGTATCAGGTGTGGACTATTACTGATGACACCCAGCTCTTCACATATACACAAGACCACTCCAACTAAAAGTAGTGGGGAAAGGAAATGCTGACCTAGAAGCATTATTAATGTCTTTAGCTTTCCATTGGGGTGTATATGACTTGGGGGGGCGTTCTCTTGAGGCCCATGTTACAACTAACCATATCAACATTTCTTGTTGGCTTTGCTTCTTGTGTTTAATTTGTACGCCTATTGTGGTTTGGTGATTTTGATTTGGGGATTTTTTAAGTCTCCGCTCTTTGTTGTATCGTTTGCTTGATGACTAAAGATAAATAATTAAGCCTTTCCCCAAATATTCTGTGCTAAACTTGGCTCAGCGAGAAAATGGTGAATAAATCATTATAGAAACTTATTTTTAATGTTAAGTTTTCATTATGTGTTTGGGTGTAGGTACGTGTATATAAAATACTTGCTTTGTCCATTGCAAGGACATTAGATTTGGTTCTTCAGTGGTCAATTAATTTACTACTCCTCCTGTCTCTTTACAATCATTTGCATTTGGAATCACCTGGAGAAGGATGGCAAAATATGAGGGAGGAAAGCAATGGAATTACCACAAATAGAACTTATTAAACAATTGGTTTTCTGGTGTGTTGTGATATTGCAACATTGCTTTAAGCAAGCTTCAGAGAAGGAAATGTGATGGCAGTCAGTGCTAGCATTATCAAGGGTGGTGTTACAGGTATGTTTCCATCAATATAATGTTCCTTTTGAAAGATTACCTACCTGGCATTGTCTCATTTATCTTCCCTGAATGAGTAATTCTCCAAAAGAGTTTAGAAAGAAGTGTGAAAAGCAGCTCCACTGGGAAAACTTGAAGGGAAATTGGGTGTAAGTGGTAAATAAGCATATGAAGCTTCATATGATACGGTTGTTGAATTAGAGCATGATCAACTGTTCAAGTTATGAAAAACTTTCCATATTGGCTAAGAAACTAGAATGCTGGGATCAAAATTGGGCTGACCTGGCAGTTCTGGTTATTGTTAAGACTTGTTGCTGGCTCTGTCTCTTCACAGAATCACAGAACAACCAGGTTGGAAGGGACCCATCGGATCTTCTAGTCCAACCATTCCTATCTAACACTAAACTAAGTCCCTCAAGACCTCATCCACCCGTGCCTTAAACACCTCCAGGGAAGGTGAATCAACCACCTCCCTGGGCAGCCTATTCCAATGCCCAATGACCCTCTGCGTGAAAAACTTCCTCCTAATCTCCAGCCTAAATCTCCCCTGGCGGAGCTTGAGCCCATTCCCTCTCGTCCTGTCCCCTCTCACTTGGGAGAAGAGCCCAGCTCCCTCCTCTCTACAACCTCCTTTCAGGTACTTGTAGAGAGTAATGAGGTCTCCTCTCAGCCTCCTCTTCTACAGGCTAAACAGCCCCAGCTCTCTCAGCCGCTCCTCATAGGTTCTGTTCTCCAGCCCCTTCACCAGCCTCGTTGCTCTTCTCTGGACTTGCTCCAGAGCCTCAACATCCTTCTTGTGGTGAGGGGCCCAGAACTGGACACAGGATTCAAGGAGTGGTCTCATCAGTGTTGAGTCCAGAGGGAGAATCACCTCCCTGGACCTGCTGGTCACACCATTTCTGATACAAGCCAGGACGCCATTGGCCTTCTTGGCCACCTGGACACACTGCTGGCTCATGTTCAGTCGGTTGTCAACCAACACCCCCAGGTCCCTCTCCTTCTGGCAGTTTTCCAGCCAGGCTTCTCCCAGTCTGGAGTTCTGCATAGGGTTGTTGTGCCCCAAGTGCAGGACCCGGCATTTGGCTGTGTTAAACCTCATGCCGTTGGACACTGCCCAGCAGTCCAGCCTGTTTAGGTCCCTTTGCAGAGCCTCCCTACCCTCCAGCAGATCGACACTTGCACACAGCTTTGTGTCATCTGCAAACTTGCTAAGGGTACCCTCAATGCCCTCATCCAGGTCATTGATGAAGACATTGAACAGGACTGGACCTAGCACTGAGCCCTACTTCCATTCCATCCCACTACTTTACACTGAAGGATTTTAGGCAGATTAAATACAGCTGTCACTTAGGTGAGGGAGAAACATATTTTAATAGTCATTAATAAAACCAAATTAATCTCACTGTGCAATGCCTATACTTGACCCTATCTGTTACTTGCATTTTTAATCCATTTTTTTCATTTTCAAGTCTGTTTTGTTTGCTATATTAATTAGGAACTATAACTTTCTCCCTGCTATTCCAAATTGTCCTCTGTTGTGTAGCACATTTATTCAAGAAACGATTATTAGAGGATGGGGATCTTTGTATATTTATATTTTATGATTTGTTCTAAAACACTTTTTCAAGTAGGCTGTGATTTTTGCATAGTACCTTTGATTTCATTCCATTGACACAAACTGCAATTGTTCTAGTCATGCAATATTTGGATATAAATAATATCACTGAAATTTTACTACACTGTGGCAGGGACAGAACTGGTGTTCTGTAAAAAACACCCCAAAGTCTTGAGAATTGTTTTCAGCCTCTGCTGCAAGACACGTAGCTATTTCAGTCACATACTCAGAGCAAGGAATAGAAGAGCCAGAGAGATAGTGTTATGACTAAGTCTCACAAAGTGTTTGAAGAGAGTGAACTATTTTCAGTACACCTCCAATCCTGTAGTCTCCTTGCCCCACATAGCCGTGTTAAAGTTTCTGTACAGACAAAGACAGTTAAAAGCCCAACCAGCAGCACACTTAGCTGCATGAAGAACAGGATTTAAGTCATATTTTTTTAGTTTGATTGGAATTGCTGTATTTTAACAATTTGCCAGGTGAAGTAGTAAGATACAACTTGACCTAAATGGTATAGAGCTTGTAGTTACTTTCTTCCTTAATAAACCAACAAAACACCACATCTTATTTGTTACAAAGGGGACTTACCTGGAGAAATGCCTGGCATTGGTAACAGGTGTTTGGAAGAAATTTGTTTCAAGTTTCTCAGCTTCCTCTTTCTTACACTTTTCCTAGTACTGCTGGACTAGCTAGAAGAATTAATATTTTAAGGTTTAAACCCCTGGTTATTTTTTTTTTTCTTGTTGTGTCAGTGGTGAGATGGCAACCATCTCTTTTGCTGAATTTGGGGTATAGAGTGGAATGAGAGCTGCCAGTGAGATTTTCTTTCATTTAAAACAAAATATAAATTTACTATATCCACAGTGGTCTTTGCAGACTTGATTGATTCAGGTTTCCTATGCTCACAGAGCAAGATGAGCAAGTTTTAAATGTATACATAGAAAGTCGTGGAAAAACTGACAGTATTTGCCTTTCACCTAGTCTAAGTTACTTTGTGCCTTGGGTTGTTCTGTGCATCCTTATTCTTGTCTCCTAAGCTGTCCTTTTAGGTTTTTTTTCCTTTTGTTCAACAGCTTAATGATAACACGGTTCAGTAGGAGGGATCATTATCTTTGTTTAGCCCCCTTACCCTCACAGGATACTTCCTTCTTTGTTATGGTAAATAGCTTACCTCGAGTGAGCCTTCTAGTCAGCCTCCTTTATTTACTATGGTACAGTGAAGAGATCCTGCTAAGACAGCCAGTTCTCTTTAACAAATCAATGAGTCTCTTTGACGTATGGCACATTTTCTCCATGTCATTTTTCAATCATATTTGTCTATGCGCACAATAAGACTTTGCGATCTGCCTAAGATGCACCTTAGGAACACAAAATTCCTTAACTGATAGTTGCTTTTCAGAGACTGAGAGAGTTATACGTAAGATTCTGTATACTGCTTATGAGCCAGACTTTTCTCTTGAAGTTTTTGTGTGTCCCTTCAAATTTATTTGAATTTGTCCTCATATTTTCTCTGATCATGTGAGTGATGAAGACTTAAGTCCTAATCTTCTATTATGGCACTACTACAAAAGAGAAAAACAAGGTAATCATGTTCTCTAGTAATGGAGACTTCTGGAGCAAGTGGTTGTGGAAGCCTCTATATGACAGGAGTATCAAGTTCAAAGTCCCTGTACTCCTATTTAATGACTTGTGATGCAAAAGATGTACAGCTCAACTTTAAAACATACTTCATAATATTAGGATCAGAGGAATAATAATAATAATAATAAAAAAAAAGTAACCCCCAAAACAGCCTAGATTGTAAGCCTTTGTTTGGCTTGATTATTGAGCTTTCCCTGCAAACAAATTCGGTGAGGGAGTGGCAACCCTAAAGCAAGAAAATACAGCAACTTGATTATTTTTGTATGGTAGGGACAAAAAACCATAGCTAACACCAACTGCTTAATCCTGTAAATAGAAGCAAATGATGAGATTAAAACTGGCCATCAATTCTAGTGCAGAAATATCAAAGCATCTGTCAGATATTTAACACTTACGAAACCAAACTTTGTTCATTCTGGCACTGCTGGAAGAGCATCTCGTAAAAAAAAAAAACTTCAAAAAAAGCCTTGCTCCTGGAAGGGGTATTGCTATGGTAACTAAATCATTTTAGCATCACTCAGATCAATGTTCCTCTTCCTGTTATTCAAAAAGCAACAGAATGTCCTACATGTAATACAGAGTCACAGAGCAACTTTAGTACACCTAGCAGTGAAGATACTTGGTATTCCTCTTCAGATAGCTTACAAATCCTTATATTGGAAATTAGGTCTCTAATACTAGAATGCTGAAGGGCCAAAACTGAAAACTAAATGCAATGTAGCAATTTCCATGGAACTTATCACTTTAGGAGTGAATACTGTAACAAATACTCAGGAAATATTGGTGGTGGTTTATTTCTGCTGAGTAAAAGGCTGAAACATAGACGAAGGTTTACATCATGATGTGAAATTATAAAATACTGAGCTAATAAATCTGTTCATTTTCCGTTTTCTTTTCCTTACAAATTATACCTCTCGTGGTGTAGTTGTATTGTAAATCTTACCTTGAAAGCTTTGTCTTGCATGGGCAGAAGATGAAATCTTGAATGTACTGTCATATTCATGAATTGATGAGGTCTAATCTTACTTCTAAATGAAGTTTCATAGGATTATAATTTAGCTTCACAGCTACAGCTCTTCTGTCTTTAAAATGGAGTTAAAATTTGTTTGTCCCCAAAATTGTTCTGCAAATTTATTGCTTAATGGAATATGTAGGCACTGCTTTGAAAATTATGTTATATAGGTGATTGTCACAACCCCGGCCCATGAGCTACACGCTCCTGTCTGGCCCTGACCAGGGGTAAAATGGATTCATTTGTCTGTGTGGTGATCCAGAGGCCAATAAGCTCACTCCCAGGGTGAATATCAAAACAGTATTTGTATCTGGCTCCAGTAAACCTAAACACACCAAGATACCAAGGTGCACAACAAAGACACGGGAGGGGTGCAACCACCCAAAGTTACAGAAATTAATTCCTGGTAACAACCCAAGTCCTTAGGCTCCGATCCAACATGCACACCATGAGGTAATGGGGGGGGTGGGGGTGCAGAGAAAGAGAAAGAAAGAGAGACAGGGAAAGAAATCACCAAATCGAAGGCAGCAGATGATCTCGGGAACACGTGGTCCAGGCTGCGTGGTCCAGGCTGCTCCGATCAAAGTGCCAGCATGGAGGTGAGACCCGACTCCTCCCTTCCGAGTTCTTTTATCTCCGTGTTTTTGGCAGACTCCGGAAGCCAGCAGGTGGGGGGTGGGGGCAGGGTAGCGGGTGCAGCAGCAACGGCTGCATCCCCTCCCCCAGCCAAAGCCAGCTCTGGGGCTCGACTTCACCTCAGCAAGGGGAAGCTGTGCCTGCTCCTGCACTGCCTCCGCTGAACCGTGGCACTACAGCCAAGCTGGTGCCACAAGTGGGTAACCCTCTGACAAAATGTTTAAGGCAAATAGATAAACACAGTCTGACTTCACAGTAATGAACATTATTATGAGGTAATTATTATTAATATACGAAGTTATAATTAAAGCAGTTATTGGGAGATGAAGAAGGTATTGTCTAATACTCCATTTTGATGTCAAGAATGCTATATAATCATAAACCTGACATAACACAATGAAGAAGCTGCTGTGGGAATAGCTGCGACTTTTATGGAATCCTTTTCATCACTCTAATAGTAAAATGAGTACATTTTAGCATTTACTCTATTGAGGGAGTTTAACTACTGCCAGACAGGCAGACCTTAACGTAAACAAAAATGAAGTATGGGTCTTGCACATCTCTTGACAGCTGATTAGTGATGTCAGCAGCACCCCAAGTTGTGTTTGTAACCATAGAGGTAAATGTCACTGGCTTATGTACCATTTTTGTTGCAAACAAAATGTTTAACATATTTATTAAACTAATGGAATTTATTAAAAAGAAATATCTTGGCAACTGCATATGTGAATGTGCACGGGTCATTGTTAGGGTAATAAAATCTCTGACTGCTGATCAAATATTGTTTAATATCCAGGATGAGGATGAATGCTGTGATTTATAAAAGAGGATAATGTAAGACTAAATGTCTCTGGGATCTAAGGAGTTCTATGCACTCTGTTGCAAAATTAGAGTTGAATTTACAGTTAAAACTGCTATAAACTGTGTGATTAGCTAGTAACATACAACAGTGTAATTTCATCTGAGACCATGAGTTAACAACTCCTTCTACTTCAGTAGTGCTGCAATTAAGAAATAATAACCTGTAAATATGGTGTCTGAATACCTTACTAGATGTATGCCTACCAGTGCAACAGCTACTAAACAGAATTTATCAAATCCATATCTATGTTTTTTTTATTGGTGGTGGGGGGTATAATAAAAACCAAACACCACAAGATGGAGGATTTGGGGTGCTGATTCATTAAGCTGTGTTACTTGTATCCAAAGCCACCCTATAATTCTGATGGCTGTCAGCATACTGAAAAGGAAGTGATTATTTATTTCTTTTTCTCTTATACAGGAATCTGCAGCTAAAAGATTTGTATTATCAACAGCCTTAGACTTCAATGTGTATGATAACTTGCTGTTGCAGAAAAGGATTGTAAAATGCTATCCCATGTTTCAGGGTAAGTCTAATAATTGATGATGCATCATTATTTTAATGGTAAATTTCTTAGGCTTTTAATCCTAGAGCTGAAATATTTTGTGAGCCTAGTGGAGTAATGAATATTGTTAAATATTAATTTATTGCACTAATTCTTGAATAATCTCTTATGAGAACAGAGTAATCTACAAAATTTATTAGATGTTTTTGGTAGGTTTTTGTATTAGCCAATTTATTTTGAAGCATAAAGCTTAATAAAATAGCTCATTTAACATGTATGTTATTATATTTAATCACTTGATACATACTAGTTTTCATTCAAATAGTAGTTCTATTCTTTCATCTCACAGCTGTTTATAAAGGTGTTAACATTAACTACTATATTTGCAAAATTGTTCTTTAGAGTAACATTTACATGACGTTTATTCATTTAGTCAAGTGATTTTGGCTAAATTCCATCTGGATAATTATCATACAAGTCACTTTTCTGTGTTCATTTGCAAACTTCTATTTTAAAGCATTTAAATTCATTTTAATTTTCATTTTTAATTCATTTATTGCAATATTTCATTTCATGTCAACATATTCTTTGGTAATTTAGCAACAGACAACTGTGTTATTACCCTGGACAGCAAGCTAAGAGATCTGGAGTTCAGTATCAGTTATCAACATTTATAATGTACTTTGGGGACATTTTGCTCTCTTTCTGTACGGCAGGTTAGAAAATTATTTGGAGACCTTGGGTTTTATTTACTTTTTCTAGCTTCTGATGTTAAGGGTTTAATTGATTTATGGAATGGGCTGCATTTCTAGATCAAGATTGTGTAAGAGTGACTCTAAAGCAATGCTTAGTCTTACAGATCTGTCATAGGTTGTAACTCTTCTAATTTATTGTTCTGTCAGATTGTGATAACGTTTGGAATATAGGCATCTCTCAAAGGGCAATGACTCAAAAACTCCCTTTTCATCTAGTTCAGTGCAGCACGAATATTGATGATCAGTATTTTTCCTCTTGTAATGCTGACTGTGTGAGGATACTTGCACTTTATGTTGTTCCATTAAGTATATTCTAAAGCTAGTAGAGAGGTGAGAGCCAGTTTTAATAGCAATCCCCCATTAAATTGTCTGTGATTATTGCTTCTGAAGAAGGCAGATATAGAAAAATCTGACAAAAAAAATCTTTTCAACTTTTTGCTCTGTTTTATTAAGCTGCATCAGGTCTAAATTAGGTTTAAAAATAAAATGTAACAGACTAGGAGAACAGTTCTTCCTTTTGTTTTTGCTCTTATTTTCTACGGATCCAGTTTGATAATTGGATTTAAGTAAAAAATTAAAAATCCACAGGGAGACAAATAGGGATCATCCAGCTTTTGGATTTCTGAGTATTTTCATTATTTTCCACTTGCAATACTTGACAGTAAATCTTGGAAGGCGAACATGATTCTGAAGTTTGCTAACATTGAAAGACTTCTTTCACACTGACACTCTTGGCATAAGTCTACATTCTTTAATGTCTTCCTGAATGTTTCTTTTCTACAGTTTTATGTCTTTTATTCGTTACTGAGCACAAGCTTAAGGGAAAGAAATTATCTTTAAATCTTTTCATTCTACAGCGCATTGTTCAGAAAAGAATAAAAAATAATTTCTAGACTGAATAAAAATTACAAATTGTCTAATAGTGGCAGGTAGAGATCCCAACCAAGAGAAGGAATCATACTCTGGCTGAATCATAGAAGAAACAAAAGAATTTGGAAAAAGATGGTTTCCAGCTGTCAAAAACCTTCCCAAAATCTAGAGTTGGAAATGACACATTTTTTCCTATGGAGAGGTGATTGTGGTAATGCATTAGGTATATGTGATGAAATCTGTAAGCCTCAAATGAGCTTTGGTGTGTTTTCTCATGTATAAGACAGCTTTGAAATATTTATTTCCATACTACATGGATAAAAGAAAAAACAAACCCAAGAAGACAAGTATAGAGTGAGTAAATGACTTGCTGAAGTTCCTTCAAAATAATACACGGAGAACTGGGAACAGGACCAAGGTCTAGTTTCAGTTTGGAAGGTTTTGACCAGAAGACAATTCCTCCCTCATGGGTAGTTTGTTCTGAAAATAGCTCAGAATAGTGAGGACACTGAAAGTTTTAGTTAAAAAAGGAAAAAGGAAATTTTAAGTTAAAGTTCTAAGCTCCCTCATATATTTTGGTGCTAGTCAAGCAATTAGAACTTAATTACTGTTAGAAAGCCATTTATACTGTATGCTTCTGTTCCTGGCTGGTCCCATCTGCCAGTCTCTGTAATGCTAGTCTTTTAGAATGTGTGTGTCATGTTGAACTCCAGAGTCAATCCAGATTTGATAGTTTTGTAAAATTTTATTGAAGATCAGGCATATAATCAAAACAAATTATAATACTTCCTGCTCTTAGGATATGTTTAAACATCATTCTTTTAATTGCTTATGCTATAAAGTTTTAGGACTCCCTCAAAGGAATATTTTAATTACATATCTGCTGAAGTAACTAATAAAATTATTAGGTTGGTGCAAAAATAATTGTAGTTATTAACCACCAACTTTTTAACCACCAACTTTCAAGCAGCATATCTCAGATAAGAAAAAAAATGTACTAATCGAAAGAACCACTAGAATCTATGCACTTTTGCCAATAAGAAGTAAGTCTATTTATTCTGGTAGCATAGAATTTAGAATCTTGGAACTGATTAATTCTTCAAAGATGTTTTGATCTGTTGCTTGGTTGTGGAAAACCTTCTCTTGCATGAAGTTGTTGAGATTCTTGAAAATGTGGTAATCAGTGGGACAGAGATCTGGTAAGTAAGCTGGGTGAGGCAGAGCTACACAAACCCAGTTTGTGCAGCTTCTGTAGAGTCATTTGTAAGACATGGTTGGGTATCGTCAGGGAGAATCACTGATCCTTTTCAATTGACCAGTGTTGGACGTAACCATTGCAGTTTTGGGTGTGCTTTTTCAATTTCCTGGCAATGCATCTCTGCTGAAGTTTTGAAGGGACTCAGGTTGTTGTAGGGGATGATTCCAATTGCCAATCACCAAACAGCCACTATGACACTCTTTTGATGCAGCTTCAGTTTGGGAAGAGTTTTGGTGCTTCACCTCAGTCCAGCCACTGTGTGCAACACCATTGGTTGTCCTGTAGAATCCATTTACTGTCATGTGTCACCATGAAATCAATTAATCTTTGTTGTGCAAAATAAGTGTAGAGTGGACTTTGTAGCAATGGTATTTTTATTTTCATTCACCTTGTGCAGTACCCATTTGTTAAGCTATTTTTGATTTTTCCAGTTTGGTGCAACATCAAACAACCGTTGAACGGTCAGCATTCTGTTCTTCTGCTATGCAGAATATTTTATGTAGTGGAAATACCTAAGTGGAAAACATTTTGAAGCAAGTGCTAGATAGATAGTAGAGAAGCTTGTCTTTAATGAAGCTTCTAAACTAGCATGCCAATGTAGCAAAGAAAAAAAAAAAAAAGAAAAATACTTAAGTGAAAACTGTTCTTTTGGGGTTTTATGGGCCTTGCTCATAAGGCTTTTGTTGATAATCATGCAGTTGCATTCTTGAAGGTGAGAATAGAGGAAAGGCGACTAGTAAAGTGCGATCATCTAAGTGTGTTATCTGTAAATCATGTTTCTCTTATGTTGAAATCATTCTTTCAGAGAACATCTGTTGATAGTAATAAATAAAGCTTTTATGATGCAGTAAGTATTGCACAGTCTGAACAAATGCCGTTAGATTACCCCTGATCAATTCTTTTGACGTGCTACTTGTCATGAGAGAGCATCAAAGTAGAGCTTCTTTCCATTTGGTGTAAACATTAAGGTGTCATTGATGGTTGAAAACTTCATAATGCGAAAGAAGTAAAGCTAGAACAAAATTGTTTATTTAACATAACTTTAATCAAGTCTGCACTAGATAACTCAGTCTGTTGGGAACTGGGAGTTCAACACATTCATTTCCAATTCCCTTTAACTAAAACATTACATTCCACAATTACACTGAACAAAGAGCAAATATGTAGATTTTTCATCTTGGAGAATATACTGTTATGAGAAAGAAGGGCTCAGTGCTAGCCAATGACAGGCTGTATGTGATGCACACTCAGTGAATTTTTATGAACTCCTCTGCTGCTACCATATACAGTGCTACCTTCTCAACTGTATTTTTGTAGATAATGCTGTAAATACACTCTGCCCAATGGAAACATAGATGCCATAATGCTGATACTCTTTATCCACTAGTAAATGCTTGCCAAAGCCTTTTTTCTGGAAGCTGAAAAAGGCATAGCATAGTAGTTTGACCTCTGGAATATAAAAGTTCTACACAAAGGATGTTGCAGAAGATACCCAGAGAGGCAAAATATTATAATTACTTTGGTAATACTCCTGTCAGGTCATTGCAATATTTTATTCTATTCTAAGCCTTTTGGTCTTATACTTGAGAAAATAAAGGATTAACTGGTTTTATTAAGAAGTGTGTTGGTGGAATCTGTCAGAACTATCAGTCAGGGTCAATTGATTTATTCTCTTTTTTAATAATTCTCTGGAAATAAGTCTTTTTAAGAAACACTGGCTGTTTAATATCTTTTGAGAGAGAAGTTCCTTAGAAAAGCATATAAGTACCTATAGATTGTGATTAGGAAGTGTTACTTGGCTTCCACAATTTGCAGAATACTTTGCCACATAAAATATCTTACATCTAATTACCTTAATTAGATATACAGTTAAACATAAATGATTTGGTCTAACTAAAATGCAGAGAACTGTTGTAGGAGAAAAGGTAGAGTAATAATGGGTATTTTATACAAAACCTCCTAAGGAGAAGGATCTCTTTGTGGGGTAAAAAGTTCAAAAACATCTTGAAACACTCCTTAAAGTACAACTAGAGCTTTGTAGCTCTACAGCTATGAAGTCACGTAGAACAAGATTCTAAGGACAAGCTTTACAGTGTTCTTGTTCGTCTCAGTCCTTTAATGTAACTTAAAGTGTACATAAATGTTCAGTAGGAACAATAATTGTTTTCATAATATAGCCTCTTACACTGTAGGTTACCTGACCTAGATGTTACTGTAAAAAACACTTTTCTAATCAGCTTGCAGTACCATTATCTGGCAGTTTCAGAATGAAAGACATCAGAAACCAAATCAAAGTTGATCTCTAGATCTCACCTTCGGAACTCTGACATGCTTATAAATGCATTTGATCTGCTGAAATTTAGGTAGGAACAAGCAAAAGATTTTGCTACATCTGTCACGAATGCAGAGAATAAAATCTAACTTTGCTGTTTTATCCCTCAGAACTTAAAAGAAAGAAAGATTTCCCTAAGTCCTGTATTTCCTGAAACTTTACTGTCAAAATACACACTTTTAAAAAAAAATTATATTAACTTTATAGCAATCATCTAATGTCTCTACTGTGCTACTTATATCTGTCAGGTCTGAGTTACTTGGACAAATTAAGAGGACTAAGCAGAAATGTTTTAGTTTGTCACTACCCTCAAAGGCAGAGCTGGACTTGCCTGTCCTAACACAATGCTGCCTTGGAGAAAAATTTAGGTGGCAAAGTGTCCTTCCCATGTGAGGTACTTTTCCCATTGCTGGCAGATGAAAGGAGTGCATCAAGCTTTGAAACAGGTGATTAGGTCAGCTATACACAGATACAAAGAGGGTTCTTGGTATATTCATCATTACACAACAAAAGTCAATTGTGTGACATTCTTCCCATTTTGTGATCCTAATTATTTTAAACTTTTGGAATATTGTAATTTATTACTAGATTTTAGAATTTATTTTTAAAATAATTTTGCTCTTAAAGTCGTTAAAACTAAAAGGCAGTTCAGGGGCTATTCTTACATAGAAATAGTTCTGTTCCCATGGATATGTTCAACGTTTAAGCCTGAACAGTGGTACATTCTAGCTGTGCCCACAGTCCCTGTGCAATTATTTGGCTATCTGAAGAGAATTTGGTGTCTTTATGCCTAACTGTGTGGGCTAGCCTGGGGATTTGCAGTGAAGTTCTGCTGTGGAGGAAGAGCTTTCTATTGACTGGCTTTGGGCAGCAGTGGAGTAATGGATTGAGAACCTCAGCTTCCTTGAGCAGTTTGTAATGAAATGCATGAAATTATCAACTATATGGTGAAAAAGGCAATTAGAACTTGTGCCTCTATTGAGAGAGAGCATTATTATCAAAATTAACCTTTGTGCTCTCAGAAAAAAAATATTGTTTTGTTTTCAGTAAAAGCCCAGACTGTTAAAACACAAGTGATGCTACTGTATAAGCGCAATGAAAATAAAATATGCTAGAAAGCACAGGAAAAGAAAATTACAAATATACTTATGTAATTAAGGTCATCATAGTGTTACCCTCAGGTTTATTTCAGAAGTTAATATAAACAATCGATAGAAAATTGCCATGGTTTGCTCTTTCTAAAGGAAATCTGTATTTATGATCTTGTGATATGCCCTCTGTCTAGCACTGTCAGCAAAATTACATGGATGTACATGGCTCTGGTTTTGCTCCCCTGCCAGTGGACTAGGAGACAGTAAAATAGGGAATGATGAAACAATATGTTAGAATGTTTAGTTTTTAATGACTGGCATTTACTTAAGTGGTTTTGCTGGGAATGTTATTTATTGGAAAGAATTGGTACATTGTGTAGATACCCCAGAAACAGAGGAGCAATACGAGGCTCCCATGGTCCAAGAGGAGGTGGTCAGAGCCCTGCTCAGCCAACTGGACACCCACAAGTCTATGGGGCCAGATGGGATACACACTAGGGTATTGAAGGAGCTGGCAGATGTATTGGCCAAACCCCTTCCCATCATCTTCTTCCAGCAGTCCTGGAAGACTGGGGAGGTACCTCTGGACTGGAGACTGGCTGATGTAGTTCCCATTTACAAGAAGGGTAGCAGGGAGGATCGGGGGAACTACAGGCCAGTCAGTCTGACCTCAGTGCCAGGGAAAGTCATGGAACAGGTGATCTTGAGTGCTATCATGAAGCACTTACAAGAGAACCGGGTGATCTGGCCCAGTCAACATGGGTTCACAAAAGGCAGGTCCTGCCAAACCAACCTGATCACCTTCTATGACAAAGTGACTCGGCTGCTGGATGAGGGAAAGGCTGTGGATGTAGTCTTTCTCGACTTCAGTAAAGCCTTTGACACAGTTTCTCACAGCATTCTGCTACGGAAACTGTCAGCCTCTGGCCTGGACAGACGCACACTCTCCTGGGTAGAAAACTGGCTGGATGGCCGGTCCCAGAGAGTGGTGGTAAATGGTGTTAAGTCCAGCTGGAGGTCAGTGGCAAGTGGTGTTCCCCAGGGCTCAGTGCTAGGTCCAGTCCTGTTCAATGTCTTCATCAATGACCTGGATGGGGGCATTGAGAGCACCCTTAGCAAGTTTGCAGATGACACAAAGCTGTGTGCAAGTGTGTATCTGCTGGAGGGTAGGGAGGCTCTGCAAAGGGACCTAAACAGGCTGGACTGCTGGGCAGTGTCCAACGGCATGAGGTTTAACACGGCCAAATGCCGGGTCCTGCACTTGGGGCACAACAACCCTATGCAGAACTCCAGACTGGGAGAAGCCTGGCTGGAAAACTGCCAGGAGGAGAGGGACCTGGGGGTGTTGGTCGACAGCCAACTGAACATGATCCAGCAGTGTGCCCAGGTAGCCAAGAAGGCCAATGGCATTCTGGCTTGTATCAGAAATGGTGTGACCAGCAGGTCCACAGAGGTGATTCTCCCTCTGTACTCAGCACTGGTGAGGCCGCTCCTTGAATCCTGTGTCCAGTTCTGGGCCCCTCACCACAAGAAGGATGTTGAGGCTCTGGAGCAAGTCCAGAGAAGAGCAACGAGGCTGGTGAAGGGGCTGGAGAACAGGCCTTATGAGGAGCGGCTGAGAGAGCTGGGGTTGTTTAGCCTAGAGAAGAGGAGGCTGAGAGGAGACCTCATTACTCTCTACAAGTACCTGAAAGAAGGTTGTAGAGAGGAGGGAGCTGGGCTCTTCTCCCTAGTGCCAGGGGACAGGACGAGAGGGAATGGGCTCAAGCTCTGCCAGGGGAGATTTAGGCTAGAGATTAGGAGGAGGTTTTTCACGCAGAGGGTCATTGGGCATTGGAATAGGCTGCCCAGGGAGGTGGTTGATTCACCTTCCCTGAAGGTGTTTAAGGCACAGGTGGATGAGGTCTTGAGGGACTTGGTTTAGTGTTAGATAGAAATGGTTGGACTAGAAGATCCGATGGGTCCCTTCCAACCTGGTTGTTCTGTGATTCTGTGATTGCAAGGAGAGCTTGTATACAGTGCCTTGTTTGACTGAGTGCTTTTCAGGGACAGTCCAATATGTTTGTAATCTGTACTGATTTTGAAACAAACAGTGATGTAAGGTGGAACAGACAAAAACCTATTATAACTTTTACCATAGTCAACTCAGTAGCATTGGCAGATACTTACCTTTCTTTTGCTAAAATACTTCAGATCGTAAATTCTACTCTTAAAGTAGTAATTATTTTTCCCTGAAACAAGTCATTGTCAGAGCAGGCAGTATCTGTTCAAAAAACTTGATTTCATAAAGTTAGAATTATCCATAAGAAACCACATGTAGATTCAGTTTTCAATCACTGGTAACATATTTGCATTTCAATAGTCATAAGACCTTGACAGAACCTAGACCCAGGAGCCACACACTTGTGTCTGTCCACGGGGGGAAAGTGGATTCATTTGTCTGTGTGGTGATCCGGAGGCCAATAAGGTCACTGCCAGGGTGAACATCAAAACAATATTTATTTCTGTCTCCAGCAAACCTAAACACACTAAGATACTGGGGTGCACGACAAAGACATGGGGGGGGGTGGGGGGTGGTGCAACCACCCAAAATTACAGAAATGAGTCCCTGTTAATAACCCAAGTCCCTGGGATCCGACCCAACACACACACACCACGAGGTCATAGGGGGTGGGGAGGTGGAGGGGGTGTGGGAGGTAAAGAGAGAGACAGACAGAGGAAGGGAAGAAATCACCAAATCAAAGGCAGCAGACGAATCTCCCGAACACGTGGTCCAGGCTACTCCGATCCCAGTGTGTGAGTCAGTGCTCACATGGAGGAGAAAGAACCAGACTCCTTCCCTCTGAGCCCTTATATAACCCAGCCTGTTTTGGCAGGCGCTGGAAGTGAGCAGAAGGTGGGTAGAGAGCTGTGCCTGCTCCTGCACTGCCCTCTGCTGGGCCGTGGCACGACAGACAAGCTGGTGTCACATGTGGGTAGTCCTCCGACAAAATGTTTAAGGCAAGTAAATAAACATAGTCTGACTTGACAGGCCTCTACAAGCTTCACAGTTTGAGCTAAGTAGTCCTATGATAGTTAAGGTGCTTTGTTTAATAACATCTCTGTAGAATGGTCTTAATGATTCTTACTGCCTTTTGATAGTCTATCCCTTTTAATGTGTGATTGCTTTGAAGGATTGCTTGGAACCAGAAAGGCATGTTTGATAGATTTTAGATTTTTAGCTTGCCAGAAGTGATCAGTGTGCCATTGTTTTGCTGAGTTCTAGTTTGAGAGATGGTTGGGCTATTTGGTGTTGGCAGTAAAAATAGTAGTAATAAACATAATAAAATATATCAGAAGCAGAAGGAAAACATGAAAAGGAATGAATTCTTAAGTCTGTTGCATCGCTTAAACTAGAAAAAAAGTGGTTTAGCTTTCAATAAAGTTTAAAATTATAAGTAAAGTTTAAATTATAAGTTTAAAGTTTAAATTAGGAGTAATCATTATGTTTTTCTTAGAGAAGGACCTTAGTCTTGAAGTTGAGAGCTTTCACCTACTGAATTCAGAATAAGAACAATTAGCAGGGATGGGGGGTTGGGGAAAGAAGATCTCATCTCCTAGGGTTGGATCCTAATTGAAACTAATCTCTGATTATGACATGGTGCCCTGCACTACCTGTCCAGAATATTGCAGTGAACTGCAGATAAAAATTTGTGAAACATGGCTGTCCAATTGCTTTCTGGCGGAAGTTTTTTTTTTATCTGTTAAAGAACAATAGATCTTACAGGAAAGGTAAGAAGATGGTGAAAACAGGGAAATTATTTTGGACATTTAAAAAAATGAGAAGTTTGCTCCGTAATAAGCACTTCAGTGTTTTGTTGACTTTATTTCAAAAGAATTTGGTTCTACAAGGCCTGTTGGTTATCTTAGAATTGCTTTTTTCATAGTTTCTCATTTAAATGATGTATTGTTAATTATCTGGCTTTTTCAGGATGAAAGGTAGTAGTTGTAGATGTGAATTTTATTACTCTACTTAGTGCTTATCAGTTAGTAGTGATAAAGATTCAAAAGCTAGTTAAAGCTTTGAATTTAATTGGTTTGGGATTCATGTGAATTTTGCAAATCCCTTTTTGACTGGAAAAAAAATGGAGAAACTTTTTCACTGTTATTTCTAGGACAGTGTCTTTGTTTTCTTCTCTTTTGTTTTAATTAGTATTATGCTTGGTATTTCCCAATGGGTTTCTTTTACAAGATCTGGAATATGCAGGGTTTTGAAAGACAGGGATCCAAGTGCATTATTCTGCACTTTGAGAAGGTACCATCTGTCTCTAAGGGACTCGTTATGAGGTTGGCTCTATACATAGCCTGACGCTGTCAAGGAGAGGAGGGGCCATCCATCAGGTAGGCTAGTGAAACTTCTGTTGTAAGTGTGCACTTGAGTTCTTTAGACCTTTGGTGGAAGACCAAATCCTTCTTGCATGTGCCGTTGTGTAGAACTCTGTGCCCATTTTCCATGGCTGAAACCCATACTGTGCTGCACAATGCTGAGAGTGTATTTTGTAGAAGGCAAGCTGCAAACTGACATAACATTATACATAACAGAGTCGTTTTTCCAAGTATGTTTCATGTTCCCTTTGCTATTTTTTTTCACCCTCATTTACCAAAGTAGTTTAATACAAGTGCACTACTTCAACCTCAAATAAAGGTTTAGATAAGGAAGAATCCAAACAGAAAGATCTAAACAGGTTACACCCCTCCCCACAGTGTTTTCTGAGGGAATCTCTTGCTGTACGCCCCTTAAATTGATATGAAAGTGGGCTTTGGATGCAGCTAGAAGGGGAAAGAATTCCTCTGATGCTGTCAGTAGCGCTTATTGGACATTGTCCAAAGAGGTTTAAGGGAAAAAGAAAACCTGTTTCCTTTTAAATCTCCTTTGCAGCAGGAAGCCAGGATTCTCAGGTTGAGTAAGTTTAAGTTAAATGAACTGTGAAAACAGAAGAAACAGTTATATGTCTTCTTTCATTAATGGAGAGCAATTAATATTATGGAAATGAAAATTGTATGCGAACTTGTGTAGGTGCAAAAAGGTGAAACCATTCCTTAACTGTGGTGAGAGAGGAGAGGAGCCATCCCTCTTTTTTGTCATAAGGCTTACTTTTAAATACTTTGTGTGGTATGTGGACTGTGTAAGAATCTTCTTTTTTTTTTTTGTGTGTGTGTGTGCAACCATGCCTTGTGAGATGATAAATTTGGGGAAACAAAAAAAAAGTCTCTATTTAGTGACAAAATTTTAAAACCATGATACTGTGCTACCTTAATGTAATTCAGCAGAAGGATCACTGTGAGGACCTTATAATGAGCCCAGTGTTCCTTACTTTGTGGTTCAGGTGGTACTAGATCATGGATATGGGCCAGTTTTCACAATGCTGGGAACCAAGCCATCAGTATAACTAAATACGGGACAAATATTTTCAGAAGCCTTAAATGTTTCAGAGAACTTGAAACAAGAAACCTAAATATAGAACTCAGTTTTCTGAGGCATTAATACAGGACTTGTTATAAAGTGAGTTCTAAGTGATTGGGTTTGACCTTGCTGGTTCTAGTGTGGAAGACCTGTGGAACTGATGAGCAGAAATAATATGGAATATATTTTTCCTCTAAGGTCTTTCCACACCTGCATATTACTGGCTTAGAACAAGATTTTTGAACTTGCAGTATGCACTTTTAGTTTGCCCATAATACTCTGTTCATCAGATATCTATATTTCATTGAGTTCTTATGACGTTAAGTAAATGAGAGGTTTGTTTTCTAGGCTTATTACTTAAAATTATAAATTACATTTTTATGGTGGGGATGGGGAGCAGAGTTGCTGAAATATCATCTGCTCAACATGAAAATCCTGGGAAATATGATATACAATTCTGACCTGAATCCTTGCAAACTCTCTGAATTCTGGGTTGCCAAAATGTTGTGATGTCAGTGTAGAATAGCACTGTGCTACCAATGTGCCAACAGCAATAAAAATATGCTGCATCTATCTCATCAATGTTTAATTCCCATGCAGAGTTCAGATAGAAGTTTCACATGCATCAGTAATGTTTGCTCTGTAGCTGTCCTGTGACTCCACATGCAAATATTTCAAAATAAGCTTCCAATGGTTAAACCGTGTAAGAGAAATTAACATTGGAGAAAAACCTCTTAGATAAGTTAATGTGATGTTCAATGCAAAGTCCCTTATTGATAAACCACAAATGACATTGCTTGAGGATGCAATAATTAAAGACCCTCTTAGCTATTTTTATCCTAAATTACTCTTGTATTCTCTCTTGCCTCTCAGTAAACTCCAAAGTCATTTAAAATGGCAGAATTGGTAGACAGTGTTAGTGGACTTACTTGTTACATGTGTACAGTTAGGTTAAATGTGCTTTGGATCATTCTCAGGCAGTGAGGTCAGCTAGTATGGAAAAGAACACATCTCTATTATGAAACATTTTCAACCTCCAGCACAAGGGATAGGTGGTTAATGTTCAAGCTGTCATGTCATTTCTGGGAACTACCTTTGTTATCTGGTGTCTCCAGAACCAGGGAACTGTTTAGGAGAGTGTAGCTTGCTACACACCAAAACTGTCTGAGACCTAAAAATGTCACAGTCTAAACAAGTAAGTTTTTGTGCCCCATAATAGTGTGATCTCCCTCTTTCCTGGCACTGCTTAATTTAATAGCATAAAGATGCCTTTGGCCTCCAGTTGTACCAGGGGATTGGATATTAGAAAAAAAAATTCTTTGACAGAAAGAGTGCTGAAACAGTGGAACAGGTTGCCCAGGGAAGTGGGGGAGTCTCCTTCCCTGCAGGTGTTAAAAAAACCATGTAGATATAGCACTTCATGACATGGTTTAATATGCATGGTGGGGTTGGGCTAATGGTTTGCCATGGATGATCTTAGAGGTCTTTTCAACCTTAATTATTCTATGATTCTAACTATTTTTAAAAGCTAGGAATCTACTCTGGGCTGTTTGGAAACATCTCGCAGAGAAATCACAAGATAATTCTTCCTATCCTAGCCTGTGTCTGAATTACCTACTAAATACATAAACACACTTAAGGCAGAACTGTGCCTAACCCATTTTTTATTACCTGCACAACCTGGGAAGGGACATCTGTACAGGAAGACTGAATATTAGTTTGAAGAAGAAAAGTCAGCAGTAGATAATAGAATTGTGAAGTGCAGATTTAGAAACAGTGGTGAAAACTGTATGTATGCAAGGTCAGTTAGAGAAAAGTACATAGGTGAAAGAAAATAAGGAGTGTAGCTCTGAAGTGTTTGCGGAGCATATAATGAAAAGTGACAGTGTGACAGATCTTGGAACAGAAATGACAAATGAAAAAAAAACCAAAATGGGGGTTATAGTAAAATGGGGGTAAAATTTAGCCATTTAAGTGTGAATCCCTCCAAATTAAAAATCACGTATTTGGAGGACTTCAAAACAAATTCTCACCCAAGTCTCTATACCACATAGCAAGCACTTTCTAATTATATTCTAGTCTGCTGGATTCATATTCTGGCAGATATCAGAATCTTTGCCTCATTGCATAATTAGTAAAATAGAAATGTTCGTTCTGATAGATATATAAAGCAGTAAGAATATTTTAAAATTCCTGTCAAATCACTCCATGTAAATTACCTAATCAGATACCACAGCCATATAATGTAATGTAAAAACAGCAGAATTACAACATTACAGAAATCATCTAGCCTGGTTCCAGATTACAGGGTTTTATAATTACAATGTTTCTTCATCAACCCACTGCACTTCATGCTGTCACATGTTTGGAATCGTTACACACATTTATCTCTGTATATGTTTCTACACTCTTGAAAATGTATGATTTTCAAGTTGTTTTCTCCAGAAATCTTTTTTAGTGAATGCTGAATGCTGAATGCTTGCATGTTGGGTATACACCAGTTAGTGTAATGGCAAAATGGAGGCTCTGTAGAGTACTGTTAATTCAGGAAAAACGGATCAATTTCCTACCCCGCTACTACTATAGCTCTATGTGTAAATCCTCAACAGCGGGCAGTGATTAAGTTCACCCTGAAAGTCAGACTGAAAATCTGAATGCTCAGATCACCTTCTTGTTAGAGGTTCTTCTTATGTGAGAACACTGTGGTGTGAAGATATCCACATTGATTGTCTGCTACACTATTTGAGTCACTAAAACCTGATTAGCACGAAGGATTATCTGTGTAATGGTTAGCTTGGAGAAAATGAGGCTGAGGGGAGACCTCATCACTCTCTACAAGTACCTGAAAGAAGGTTGTGGTGGGGTGGCTGTTGTTCTCTTACACCAGAAGAGATAATGCCCTTCAGTTGTGTCATTGGAGGTTGAGACTGGATATTAAGAAATATTGCTTCACAGAAATTATTGTCAAGCACTGGAACAGACTGCTCAGGGAAGTGGTGGAGTCACCATTCCTGGAGGTATTTAAAAATGTGTGGATGTGGTGGTTAGGGACATGGTTTAGTGGTGGAGTTGGCAGCGTTATGTTTACAGATGGACTCAGTTATCTGAAAGGTCTTTTCCAACGCAAGGGATTCTATGCTTCTATGAGGACTGACCTCATAACATAGCCTAAATATATAACAACATAGGCAGGTACCAGTTTAGCAGTATTTCTAACTTTTTGAGATTTGGTGTATTTGAAACTGACTCTAATAATGTACTGCACATTGTAGGGAGGCAAGTATACCTTATTTAACTTTCATAAAAAATTAACTATAATAGGATGGATTTTTTTTTTCTTATGGAAAAATGTACCATAAAATGAAAAGGACTTTTATTTGCCTCTTTAATTCTCAGATGGTAAATCTGATCATTTTTTTGAGAGATTTAACATGCCTAGGGTCAGGTTAGAAATAGACAACAAATTTTTACACCATTGCAGCCTCTCTATAAAAAAGTTAGTTTTTCTTTGTCAGCTTCACATCATTTTTCTCAAATACAAGTCTTTGTGCTAGTTGAAAGAATTCAACTAAATTTGTCCTTGCTCTACAGTTTTCTCCTGTGTTCAGTTTCATTAAAGTCCTTTTTCATAATACAAGCCTCTTCCTAAATGTGACAAGATCAAATGTGTCTTGCGTTGTTGCTGTACTTTAAGTACACAACAAAACCAAAATAATCCTATGATTTCAATTAATGCAGGGTTTTAAATCTCCCAAATCCTCTTTCCCTGCAACTCCAAAGGTCTGTGATAATGCAAGCAAAATACAGAAAAGGAGATCTTAAATAAATAACAAAAGCAAAACCATGTAGGTCTGTCTTCTCTTATAGTGGCTGAGCTGGGTTGGTCTTTTTGAAACTGTATGCAGTAAAGTGTTGTTAAGACACATTCATTCAAGTGTCTAATGCTTTTAGTTCAACCAGCAGATATCAGTGTCATTTTCATGTGAAAGCCTAGTACTGGAACTCTGTTAAAAACCAAGCCTGTGACTGTTGCTTTCTCATATTTCTCTTCCTTTTTCATTCTAGCATTCTTTGTGGAAATACAAGCAAGGGAGACCTGTCAGGTTCCAATATTATCTGACCAGATTCTTTTTAGGTATTCCATACTAGGGTGGTTTAATGTTTAATTAGCAAATTTGCTTATTTCTTATATTTGGCATTCCAAGGGATTTTGACTTTGCATAGTGATTCAGCAATATACTGGAATTACAATACAAACATAGTATCACGAGACCAGACCCTGTATGTTCACTGTCATTGTACTAGATGTCCACCGTCACTGGAAAGGAATACGGAAGTTGAAGTAAACTCAAGCCTATTGCTCTCTTCAAAGTTTAAATACTTTTCCAAATTTTAGAATTTAGATTGGCCTGAACCACATATACACTTCCCTATCTCCACTAAGTATCTCAGGAAAGGATGTTTATACAGCCTGGTGACCCCCGGTACACCAGTATTCCTAAAAACAAAGGTTACCCCAATCCCTGTTTATGTTAAGATAAATTTGGCTTCCTTAATGATAACTGATGCTCATTCTTTACCTTATTTCCTGAGCTCATTGTTTTTGGCCATCTCCTCTGAGGTGTCTTTCATCGTGGTTGTGTGCCAGTCAGTTGCATTCCACCCCTTGGCTCAGGCTAACATCGAACTGGTGTAGCATGGCGAGATCAATACATTCATCATATGAGTGACCAGCCCTCTTACAGTACCACATTCTGCAGTCTTGGTAGTTTCAGAGATCCTTGGGTTGACTTCAGAGATGTGTTTGACCCTCCTCTATTTATGCTGATCTTCAAATTATTTTGGTAACATACATAAGAGGATCTTTAGCCAGGATGGAAGTGTTTAATAGAATATTGGTGCCCTAAGAATTCAACCTAGAACTGCTATTACCATATGGATGTTTCTGATTTGATGGTGTTTGAACTTTTTCTGTAGAGTCTTGTCTTTTCTGGAGGCTAATGTCACATCTGAAAACTCCGGTTACATTTCAAAGATTTTGACAACCCTACAGACTGCAGGTGTCTAATTAAAATAAACAGTTATATCACATACCTTTAGGATTAAGAAAACATTGAGTTAAAGGCACATTTGAAAGCTCTGTCGGTATTGCTTCTGTATTTCTCTGTTTTAAAATCTCGTTGAAGAACTGTTCTCTGTAACAAAACTGTGAATGTCTGAATGTCACGGCTGCTCTTTGGCTCCCTCTGGCCTTCAGCATACATTTCCACTGCTCATTCACAATTTTCCTTCTCTCCTGCCTAACATACCTTTATGAACCAGTTAATAAGAAGTCAGAAGGCAAAGAAATGCCAGTCCAGAAGGGAACTAAATCAAAGACCTGCTCAATTTGTAGCTAATTGGTTCTGGTTTTCTGCTGTTTTTTCTTTCAATACTTTCAAGTTCATTCCTAACCAAGGGCAGAGTCTGGACAAGAACCCAAAAGAAAGTACTAGGGAAGGCCGGTGACAGAGAAGCTATGACTCTGATGTTGTGAACGTAACACAGACCTAGACTGAAAGAACAGTGTTAAAACCAAAATAAATATACCCTCTTCTATGGAGAATGTGAGGGAGGAAAATGTTGTCTAGCTTACACGGGAGATAAAGCTGTTTATACAATCCAATGCTAATTTTCTTATATGAAGGTGACCTGAGGAAGAAGAGGCATATGTGGCTTAGCCTAAGTAAGGCTGACCAGGTATATTCTCCAAAAATATTTTCTTCATAGGTATATAGGAAAGGACCACCTCAAACATAGTCCATTCTTTCAAAGTAACAATTTGTTGTACAGCTGTTCATTTTGCTGAAATTGGAATGTTTGGCACAGAGAATTTTCATTTCAACAAAGCTGAGGGTAGGGCTCTGACAGGGTTTCTAACTGGCTTTCCTGACTCAACCTTTGGCAAGCTGCCTGGCAGGTTGACAAGTAACGGAAAGCTTAACAAACCAGGGGGTCCTGGTGCCTGTGCTCATCACTCTGTTGTAGGTGAAACTTGCAGGCTTTTTAAGACTCATGATTCCAAGGTAGTTTGGTAGGCGGACTGCTCCAGACTGATGGCTTGATTTCCTTTTTAAACCGTGGCATAAGAATATAAGCAACATGAATGCTGATCAGAGACTATAGATTTTTAAATAGCTTTGCAGAAAAACATTAAGTCAAAAAGTATTTATAACATGTGAAGGGGAAACCTTTCGTGTGAAATGACTTTGTCTCTTGGTTTGACAGGAAAATAAATATATCCTATTTTTATTTAATTAAAATATTTTTGATGTTAATGCTGCTTCATAGAAACATCCACCATTAAAACAATTTTATTACTGTGGTAATATGTTGTAATCTTAATGGACTGTTATATGTTTCTGTTAGTAACTGATAATTAGATATTCAAAATCTTGTTATCACATGTGAATTGGGAAATTCATATGTGAAGGACATCAAATGAAATATAGAATGTTTGTTCTCAGATGCTTGCCCTGTTTGTTAGTTTTTATTAGCAGATTGTCTTGTTTTGGATGAATGTGTTGAAGGGGGTAAAAAAGTAACAAACTGTAAAGACTTGGCAAACTACTAAGTAATAAAATGTTAGCCTGACTTCTTATATGAAATTGTGGCATCCTCAAATATCTTGTCAGTGGTTACAAATGAATCTAAGAGAAGTGGTAAAATACTAATTGGGGTCCACTAATAGGGGTTGCTCCACCTAGTCTAATGGATACAAACATTTCCAGTGGCAGAGCTAATTAATTCAGAATTTGGTCCTTCTGCAGAAAGAATACATCTCCTCTCTGAAAACACAACCCCTTACACCACCACCTTGTTCTCCCATTCAGACACAGTAGCATTATTGTTCTGTGCTCTCAAATGTCTTTGCTCTTAGCACTTCCAGTACCTGAAGTCCTATCTCCCACTAAAGACTGGCAGAACAGATAGAATCTGCACAGATTTTATTCTTCAGAGGTAGAAACTCCCTGCAACTCTTCCTTCCTTTCTTGACACTGCACTGGGCTTGCTCTCTGTTGTTTCACTCTTGAGTGATAGCTTGATTGAAATGTAAATATATTCTGAGCATTTTTTCCTAAAAGAGATTTGATTCAAGCACGTCTCTCTTCTCAATTTTCTCTATGTCTGAACTATTTGCTTTAAGAGAATGAAATAAATTTGCAGTGCCATCTTGTAAATATGTCTTCAAACCCTGTTAGCTTTCTCCACATTTTGATAAGCTACCTGCTGTTTTGCTAAGCACATTCTTTCTGTTCACTTCTTAATGCCATCAGGAAATGGTAATGAACATGGTATTACAGAATCACAGGAAAAAAGCTTCCTTCTACTGTTCTTATTCCATCTAGGATCTACATCATACAAACCCTTCTTGATCACTGTTCAAACATTGTCATTCCTTTCCTCTCTTAAAGATTTCCAGGTCTGGCTTCCTATCTCGCCCTGAAGATCTACTGCAATTTCCCATAATATTCCAACTTGTCTTTCAATTTGGTGCAAATTGGCAGTGCTTCTGCAGTCAGCATGCATATATCTTTCCTTCTGCTTGGGGCTCTTCCTCCTTCCAGAGTGTATTTCTACACCCTTTTCTGTCTATAGGAATCTGTCTTTTCTATCGACTTTGTTCTGGAAGTTAACTTGTTCTGTCAGTTCCCTGATTACACCAGGTCTCGCAGGCTGCAATTTACTTTGCATTTCTTCTTAGGCTCACATACTTGAGTTGCTCCTTCTTTGCTTATTATGTCTTTTGCATTCTCAGTGAAAGAATGGAAGGATCCCACACAATGTGCTGCTGTCTTCTAAATGATGATTCTTAACTCCATCTTTTTTTTTTAGCCATAGTCTCATTATTTCTTTCTGGTTCAATAACAGTTATCCATCAGTACATTTTCCTATGAGTAATGTAGGCCTCCTTTTTATCCTTTTAAAGCCCTTTGTTTTATTTCAGATCCAATTTATATTGTATCTACTCTGAATAGCTAATACACATCTTACTTTGTTTTGAAATAAGTAGCTATTTCTGTATGAGAAGCTTAAAATAAAAGCAAAGATCGCCACCAAAAAGCTGTTTGAGCTACATTTCCCTTAATCTCCAATTGTAATTATGATCCTCTTAATCTGTTAGCCATATTTCAGTGAACAACATGGTAGCTTTTATAAAAATATATTTAATTGCCAATTTCTGCCTCCTGGAATATTATCAGTATTTATATAGCATTGTTATAGAAACCAATTTTTTGTATATGCAACAAGTTTTTACTGTGCTTTGTGCTATTAGATCATTTGAAAGCACTTGAAAGGAGGCAAGGATTAAGTTTAACTTGGTCAGAAGCAGAAGCACTTCAGAAAAACCAGCATGCCTGATCAGAAACAAAAGTTAACATGTCTTACACTAACTTTAGTGATGCTGTGGGAATACTGCATGTTAGGGTAACTATGGGCAAAATCTGGTAGATATGCCTTGTCTTCTAGGAATAGGTTGGATGATTTGATGTAGGCATGTCTCCCTAAGGGCTCTGATTGGAGCAGGACAGTAAAAGTCTCAAGCAGAGTGGTTAAAATTTACTTCTGTTACCTAACATGGCAGCCTTTAAACTGCCTGCCTTTTCCAGATCTGCCCCAACAGAGATTTCATTCTTTTTCCACCACAGCCAAGAGACTGGCATAACTAGACTTTACTGTATTTAGCCTCTTCTCAGTGATCTTCATAATTTTCTGTCCCTTTTGGAACTACTTCCCACTGTTAATGGTTTGGTTTAAGTCTCGTGAAGGTCACAGTAATCTATGGGATTGTTGTCCTGTTCATTTTTTTTTTCCTGGTTGTTTCTGGTCAGGCATTGCTATCTTTCTTTTCATTAACTTTCTTCTGTTTTTATTGTTTGCCTTTCATGCACAAAGCTTGTCTTAGGGCATATCCAGTAGTCATCTATTCTGATTCTTAACACATGGATGCCGAGACTTTCACAAGGGGCTAGGAGATCATAGTTTGTGAAGGAGTTTGTGAAGCAGTTTTTCTGTGCTCTCCGTGTTACTCCACTGGAGAAAGAATGTGGGTTGGTTTTTGTTTTTTTTTTTTTATATACCATCTTTTTGAGCACCTGTTCCTCACCCTGTCCAGAGACTGAGAGAAATCTTACAACAAAAATAACTGTAAACATGAGCTATCGGTGCAGCAGAGATTGGTGAGCTTGTGAAGTTCCATTTGACATAAAGTAGTAGGACATATGCTGTCATGTATTTAAAAGTCATAGTCTGAGTATTTTTATTTTTAGGCAATTGAATCAAATGTGTATTTAATAAAATGAATTTTAATTTATAATCTGAGTGCTCTTTATTGCAATTGCAACATGAACGTCCATTGGTTCCCGAAGTTGATTTCTACTGAATTGTTAGATAGAAGCATAATTGCATAATCTCTATAATTGTATGCTGCCTTCTTGTATGCATTCAGATCTGATTAAAATAATCTCTTCTGCCATCCTGTCTGTATATTCATAAAGGTCAAATGTGTTATTAGGCTTGACTATTCTGCTGCAGGATGTAAAGGACTTGTTACAGTATCTGTAATGCGATACACACAGAAGACTTTCTGCTTACAAAATGACACCTACTGGACTCGATAATCAGAGGCACATTTTTTTGTATTATCTACTTCATTTTAAGTCATGGCACTAGATCTAATGGAGCCAGAGAATAAACTGTGAACCTAACTGAAAAGCTGTGGTGTTCTCTTGACGATGCTGAATATTGAAGTGATGATATTCTTGAGTCAATCATCTTCTTTTGATCTTTACACCATGTTGTGTTCAGAACACTTAGAGCAATAGTTTGTGGGGAAATAGATACAATTCCCTTTCCCTTCTCTTCGAACAAGTAGAACGTGGCTCACAATACTTTAAGTATAGTATATTTGAATGCTATAGATGTTTTCCCTGGGCCTGTGGCCCAGCTACAACTGACTGGTACGCTGCCAGAGTAGCGCCTGGACACGTAAACCTGCCAGTATTCACAGAAATGCCAGAACATTACATGAGGTGTGTTTTAAGTAATTCTGACAAAAATATTTTGTGTTCTGAAGAAGTCAGAAGACACATTTTGTCTTTGAGAAGACTAGTGACATAAATATACTCTGTGTATTTCATGTGGGATTTCGCATCCAGATATAAAGGAACTGTGTTGACAATGGCCTGCTGACACCACATAAAGTATTAAAAATTTTAACCCTGAGTTACATCCCTGTTTTAATACGGAAGCTGGAGGAACTGGAAATATGCATTCCTGCACAATAACAAATGTGAAGCAAGAGAGGTTTTTATTCAGTTCTGGGCCTGATCAGGTCTGAATTTCATCTCCACGTTTATGACAGATCCCTATGTTATTTTAATCAAATACTTATGTCATTCAATGCCAGAGCAGTCTCTTTCTGTAAAAAGGCAAAAATTATTGCAAGTCTCCTTGTAATCTTGTACAGCTTCCTCTGGTATCTGTCCACACTTTTCTTTAAATCAGAACCCCCTTGGGCACAGCTGCTCTTTGTACCTTTTTCTGTCTTCTGAGAAGTCTGGTCAGAAGTTTTCCAAATTGGGTCAGGCTTGATTGCTCCTTTAAGAAGGAACTGAAATACTTCAGCAGACTGACTTCTCCACTGAAGGTGAGCTTCTAAGGGACTTCTCAGCAACACAAATCCAAGGGTACCTTTAGATTTGTTCTCAGTGACTCTTGCATAACTAGAATCAATGAGCAGCTAACAGCAGCTGATTAATTGGTGTGAAAAGAATTGGTGTATTTGTCACGTTTTCTCTGTCTTGCAGTTACCTTCTCCTTTTAAGCAATAATGTTGAGGTTATTAGCAGTCTCTGAAAAGGTCAAGAATACAACAAAGTTGAAAGTATGTTGGTTGGAAAGGCTGAATGATGAATTACATGGGTATACCTAGGCAGGTTTTGGTTGCCTTGTACCTTCAAAAACCTCTTGTATTGGTTATTCTGTGAATGAATATACAGATTGTAATTTTTTTAATAAATGTTTTTAACAAAAAAAAAAATCAGTATTCTGATCTTAGTTCAGTCAAAGTAAAGTGGAATAGTTACACTGAATTAATGTGATACAACAGACAGATCAGAGATCCTTTCCATTTCCTATTTCTTCATCCCTGTGTAGTCAGAATGCTGTGGCCCTCTGGGGAAGGGAGTTCAGACAGTATGAAACAGGTTCAATCTGGCAGTCACTTCTCTTCCTTTTCCAAAACTCATTAGAACTAAACAGGATTGCTCAAAATGGAAGTAGCTTTCTTACTTGGACTGAGACTTGGATCCATTCTTCTATTCTTCTCTTTCTTCAGCAACTTTTCATCTATCAGATGTAACATCTCAGATATTTAACAATGAATGAAATGGGAAAATTGAGTGTCTTTGTGTTCTCCACCTCTATTGGTAGATTATCTTTTGCATGACTGCACTACTGACAAACAACAAGCTGCTCCTTCACAAGCCTATGAGGCCCACTGAAGGCTACCTGAACCTAGTTTTAGATTAAATTAAATTAAACCATGTTTATGTTTCCAGAATTTATAAAAAGCGAGATAAACATCTTTATTCTAGAAGCTACCTGCATTGAGTATAAGATGTATACATAATACACTGTCTTCAGTGAAGTCTAAACAATATATACTTTCCAATGCTACCTACTGGTATTAGAGGTGTTAACCATATTAGCTGTACACGGACATCTTCAGAGAGTACTTTTGGATAAAGTATCCTGCACAGGCGCTTTGCAATAAGGGAAAGTAGACAAATCTTTATTAGCTGTCTCTACCTTCCCTAGTTATTTACCTCCTCACATTTTAACATTATTTGCTAATATTTTCTCATGTATCTGGGATTCTGGATTGTATAGACTTGGATCTAATTTGGCAGGGCCATTGCAGTTGCTCAGTGTACTGATATGACACAGGTCGAAGGGTTCTGTTAAACTATCAGTCATAAGATGAAATGGCAGAGGGTAGAAAAACAAGGATGTTGATGGGATTTTGTAGCCACGTGCTCTACACAGAATTAATGTCTATCTATGGCAGAATGTTAGAGTCAGTGCAGGGGTTCTGTCTCTGAAAAGAAGTGATGGCCTGGTGCTATTTCATGGTCTGGTACATACGCATAACCTTTCCCATTCTTAAGAATATTTTAGAATAATTCTCCAAAGAATTCAGCCCCTTCCCTGGTAGGAGAAAATCTTTATAAGCTCACTGTCCACCAGTTGCAGAAAGGTTCCTGTGCAATGAAAGGAATACCCTGCCATGAAAACTGCTCCTATGTTTTTGCATTGCTTGGGACAGGGACTGCCTAGGCCCTTGACAAACTGTCCATCATTGATCATCAGATTTATGGGATTTAAGCTTAGTACAACAAACCATGCAAACACATTAAATCATTAGCCTTTTACTCCTAACAACCTATGACTTGCATTGCTTCTGTGCTGTGAGAGAAATTGCCATAGTCCTTTGTTTTGAAACTCCTTCTGTTTTCATTTTTCCCCCTTAGATTTATAATGGGTTTGTTTTTACTTCATTTTTCATTGATAGTTGATTGGTTATGAAAGAAAGAACTGATCTTTCCCTCTGATGTTCTGCTATGTGGGAGCAGTTGATGCATGCTAACTTCAGTTCCAATTTTGAATCTTTATAAAGACCAGGGGCTAGATTTTCTTCATGACTCTTCAGGATGTTGCTTCATCCTACCTGGCTTTCCCATTATCTATTTACTATCCCTGCTTCAGGACAATTCTCTCTTGCTACTCGTCTGTTTTTAGGAAATAAAAAATATCTTTTCTTGTTTTTGAAAGAAACTTATCCTTCTAATGTTTCTAGGTTTTCAACTTTTATGTAAGAAAATTGCTGACAAATGGAAGGGCTTTTGTTTATTTTCCTGAATATGTGAGGTTGAAAGCAAAGGTGAGTTGATAGATGTGAAATTTAACCTTCTATGGATACAAATAATAGTCAATAGAATATGTTATTTCATTTTTGGATGATAATTTCTATAAGAAGTTTGATAATTCATGAGGAGATATCTCAGAATTAGGTATTTATATGTGTGTGTATATATATATGTAGTAGATATTTTTAGATAAAATGAAAAGTATTAAATAGAGCACAAAAATTGAGACTTGGTAGCATATATGATGAAAAATAGGCAGAAGAGAGCAAATTCTAGGGATAAATCATAGTGACTGTATGTGTGATGCAGCAGTTTAGGCCTGGAAATTCTTCTGCAACCACTGTTTAAAGCAGAAGATTTCCTTCAGCTAGTATAAAAAAAGAAAAATGGGTCACTGTTTTGAAGACATCAAACTTTGATGCAGTTCCTAGACTGATTCTGTTCTCATTAGCATAGCTTTTGAAACCTCAACTTAATAAGCCTCAATTACTGTCATATAATGCTGATCTAGTGACAGTTTAAGCCACTAGTTGTATAAATTATAGTAAGATTGGATTTGCAAACTCAATTTTTTTTTTTCTTTAAAACCCCTTAAAATACATAGAGAGGCTTGCTGAATTTTTTTAAAAAATGACAATTTTATATCCCAAATGTTGAACTGCTACTAATTGAAAGAACACAACTGGCTCAGTAATGTTCATGGGAACAAAAGGTGATCATTCAAATGGCAAGGTTATGACTAGCCTCATCTACCATTTTCTTACAGCTACTCTCCTCAGATGGGAAATGCCTGATGTTTAACAGCTGATAAAAGAAGTTGTGCAGTCTCTGAACAAAATCCTACTGCTTCTGCAGGAGACAGCATCCAGAAATTGTTTTTAGAAGAGCACTAGTTACTTCCAAAGGGAAAGGTAAGCCTTTGTCATGTAAGACAGTATGTGCCTTCCCTGAAAGCTGTGAAATACAGCAAGACCCTTAGAAGTATTTATCAGACTACAGCAGCATCACCCTCTTCTGGGAACAGAAATACAGGTTAAGTTGTTAAAGATGTTTTTAAAAAATGCAAACGAAGTGTTTTGAACCCTCTTATATTTAAAACTATATTACTCTGAGGCTGTTAAGAGTTTTAATTTTGTGGTTACCCCACCTGCTGTTTTGTTATTAAAGCCTTAGGTCTGATTAATCAAAAATGTATTCTGCATTCACATCACACAAGTTCTGTAAAATTTGTATGCATGAGTATACCGTGGAAGCTGTTCATGACTGAAATAATTTTTAAAGTTTCTGATATGTGTTTAAGCATCAAAACAGGAGTGTAGTACCTAGAATCAAAAAGTAATGCTACTGTGAGGAACTTCCTCTATTTTCATCTTAAATGCACACTCATGCACACACACACTACACGTAGAGGGATAATTCATATGACAAGTTGTTTTCACAAACACTTAAATGAGTAGTATACCAAAAGAGTATGCCTGACTAAATGGTAAAAATAATGGTAAAACACATAGTTTAGTGCATGAAATTTCATGCCTGACTAAATGGTAAAAATAATGGTAAAATACATAGTTTAGTGCGTTTTCCAATACTAGCACTACCACATCCAGCAAGTATAATGAGGTAAGAAATGGGAGCAGGTCTGCGAAGCAAGTTTGAGGATAGTAGTGTCTGGATTGGAGAGGGACAGAAGGTAACAGCAGTGAGTCTCACACTGAGGACAGTATATGTCTTCATAAATAAATACTAGCAATAATGGTGCAGGAAGGTGATTGCTTCAGAGTAATGGTTTTAGTGCAGCTGAACACTGTAAATGACAATTTTCCCTAGTCTGTTAGACTCATAACAGAATGAATATGGCTTGTCTAAACCCTGGAACAACTCAGAAAAATAGTTAATACTAATTAATGAGGAATTTATTATAGAAGGTCTGTTAAGATTAAATTTCCAGAGCGTAATTTCCAGTCAGATAAGGTAACTTTTAAAGAGATAAAATGAACTTGTTTTTTGGAGCCCAGTCCTTAGCTCACCTTTCTGTTTGCAAAGCAATTAGTACCTTGTACAGTGCTTTGGCGGCATAAAAAGCATGAGTAATGGCAAAATGTTCTGTGAAACTTAGTGACAGTGAATGGAATTTTTACAATGAAGAAAAATGCAAGTGCACCTCACAGTATCTGATTCAGGTCTCATGTTGTTAACTCCACCCTGAAGGAGATGAATTCGGTCCAGGTACACCTGTGTCTGAAAAGTCTTCCTTACCATTTCAGCCTGCTTGGTTGACCATGTGAACATTTGCTCACAGCAGTTCATGAGTCTAAGGGAATAGATCCCCATAAATAGGGCTTCTCACAGTCACTTCCTTGCAAAATTGTTTCTCAGAATTTAAGAGTTTTCACAGCAGTGTGAGCCACGGTTACAAAGCTGGTGCCATAGCAGAGGTGAATTTTAACAGGGGTAGCTAAACCCCTCTGGGAGAACTTGCAGAGCCTGTTGGTGCTCTCAAGTTACTGAGTTGTGCTAACAGCTGTACTGCTAGAACACTTATTGTGGTAGCTCTTAAGACTACTTAAGGAGGGAAATTGGCTGGGTGGAAGTTGGACAAACAGAGGTATATTTGGTCTGAGCAAGATTACACAAACATACACTGCCCCCTCCTCCAATCCTCGTGTTGTAACTGCTCTTGGTTATGTGCTGTTTAGCTCAAAGAGAGTGTGTCTCTGAGTATGTTTGAAAAAGAAATACCAAGCTCCTGGAACAATTAATCCAGCTCCAGATGGCTAACCACTCTTTCTGACAGTAGTCCCATCAGAGGAAGATGCAGTGCGAAAATGTATCTGCCCCCTGACCAATAATCATACTCTAGTGCAAATGTGGCTGGCTAGAACTTAACTTTAGGTATCAGGAGCCCAGTATGGAGTGTCAGTGCCATCATTTGGCATTTTTGGAGGAGGCTAAAGTGGACATTAATCTCCCTGACTTTTGTCATACTAGTGAGTTATGTGCATCTTGCATTACCTGCCTTTCTCTCCTTTGCCCTCTCAAGATGGCCAGTTATTCTAGGGAAGTCTTATTGAAATAAAATTTAATTTAGACTATTTCAGCCTTCAAAACTGAAATTCTCTGCCTCTTTTCTTATATCCTGTGAATGTGATGCTATAAGAAGAGATTGAATCTGAAGCTTATAGTAATATACTGCTGAATGAAGCACGTTAGAGGGATTTGATATTGTAGATAACTTTAAAAAATATTCTAGAGTGATGTAAAGGAATACCAGATTGTTTTTAGAGGAGTGCATCATGACATATATATAGTATATATAATTTCTTTGCCTTAGTCTTTAATTGTAAAGAAAGTTGTTCCCTCTGTGTACAAACCCAGGAGCTACAGGAGCAAAATGAGGCTCCCATCATCCAATAGGAGGTGGTCAGAGCCTTCCTAGCCCAACTAGACACGCTCAAGTCTATGGGGCTGGACGGGATTCATCCAAGGGTATTGAGGGAGCTGGCAGATGTGCTGGCCAAACCCCTTTCCATCATCTTCCAACAGTCCTGGAAAACTGGGGAAGTTCCATGTGACTGGAGGCTTGCTGATGTGCTCATCTACAAGAAAGGTCGCAGAGAGGATCCAGGGAACTACAGGCCTGTCAGTCTGACCTCAGTGCCAGGGAAAGTCATGGAACAGGTGATCTTGAGTGCTATCATGAAGCACATGCAAGAGAACTGGGTGATCAGGCCCAGTCAACATGGGTTCACAAAAGGCAGGTCGCCTTCTATGACCAAGTGACTCGGCTACTGGATGAGGGAAAGGCTGTGGATGTGGTCTTTCTGGACTTCAGTAAAGCCTTTGACACAGTTTCTCACAGCATTCTGCTGCAGAAACTGTCAGCCTCTGGCCTGGACAGACGCACACTCTCCTGGGTAGAAAACTGGCTGGATGGCTGGGCCCAGAGAGTGGTGGTAAATGGTGTTAAATCCAGCTGGAGGCCAGTGACAAGTGGTGTTCCCCAGGGCTCAGTGCTGGCTCCAGTCCTGTTCAGTGTCTTCATCAATGACCTGGATGAAGGCATAGTGTGCACCCTTAGCAAGTTTGCGGACAACACTAAGCTGGGTGGAAGTGTGGATTTGCTGGAGGGTAGGGAGGCTCTGCAAAGGGATCTGAACAGGCTGTACCACTGGGCAGAGTCCAATGGGATGAGGTTTAACAAGACCTAATGCTGGGTCCTGCACTTGGGGCACAACAATCCTGTGCAGTGCTACAGACTAGGAGAGGTCTGTCTAGAAAGCTACCAGAAGGAGAGGGACCTGTGGGTGTTGATTGACAGCTGACTGAACATGAGCCAGCAGTGTGCCCAGATGGCCAAGAAGGCCAATGACATCCTGACCTGTAACAGAAACAGTGTGACCAGCAGGTCCAGGGACGTTATTCTCCCTCTGTACTCGGCGCTGGTGAGACCGCTCCTTGAATCCTGTATTCAGTTCTGGGCCCCTCACCACAAGAAGGATGTTGAAGCTCTGGAGCGAGTCCAGAGAAGAGCCACGAAGTTGGTGAAGGGGCTGGAGAACAGGTCTTATGAGGAGCAGCTGAGAGAGCTGGGGTTGTTTAGCCTGGAGAAGAGGAGACTGAGAGGAGACCTCGTTGCTTTCTACAACTACCTGAAAGGAGGATGTGGAGAGGAGGGTGCTGGCCTCTTCTCCCAAGTGCCAGGGGACAGGACAAGAGGGACTGGCCTTAAGCTCCATCAGGGGAGATTTAGGCTAGACATTAGGAAAAAGTTTTTCACAGAAAGGGACATTGGGCATTGGAATAGGCTGCCCAGGGAGGTGTTTGACTGGCCTTCCCTGGAGGTGTTTAACGCACGGGTGGATGAGGTGCTGAGGGACATGGTGTTTGATAGAAATCGTTGGACTCAATGATCCAGTGGGTGTCTTCCAGCCTGGGTATTCTATGATTCTATGGTACTTGGCCTGTGTAGAAAAAGAGGATGTTCTGATTTATCATGGAAACTTAGCAACCTATGTTGAAACCGAAGAAACTATGGCTTAACCTGGCACTGGTAGTTTCATCTGCCAAGATCAGCTGTGAGATCAAGAATGAGACATTGTTTTAAGACTTCTGTTACCTCATGTTGTGTTTAAGGTTCTGAGCTTTGCCTGAGCAACCTTGTGCATGAGAAGAGACAAAGGGTTGCTTTCATTTAAGCTCTTTTTAAGGACATCACAGGAAAACTTTGCTATTCATGTTGCTCAGTGAATTTATTTTTTTTCCTTTCAATTGCAGGAACTGTAGGCATCAGTAAGAGCAAGGTTTTCCCTCCCACAGTCAGAGCTATCATTCTTTTAAAGATTTTTAAAATAAGCAAGGTTATTTTAGTACCTGGCTAACTTGAGCTATAAAACCAATTTCTACCCTAATCTTTCTCAAAAGGGCTTAACTTAAAAATATGTAATAAAAGACCTTGAGAACGTTATGCTATTTTTATACTTATCCATTCAGTAAATATTACAGCTTTGAGTCTAAGAATCCCTTCTTGATTGAATAGTTTTGGGGTAGTACTCTTGACTAAACGTAACCTCTGGTATTTGAACTCCACAAAAGAGAAAAAGAAAAAAAACAAAAAGCTGCTCTTGGAACTTGGAAATGTGTTTCAAAGAGACAGCCTTTTTGCTAAGGTTCTTTTGGTGAGGGGTTGGGTTTCCTGTTGTTTCTTCTCACCTCAACTCCCTTGGTGATGCTTTTGTCCTTAGGTAATGAGTAAAGGAAAAGGAGTGGAGGGGTGAGTTAAGTTTTTTTGGGTTTTAGTTTGGTTTTTTTTAATTCGAAATCCAAGTGATTCTGCATGTCAAGAAGACAGAAGGCTACCCTTGCTGTGCAGCTGATCAACAGTACATCTGCTGAACAGAGGATGAAACCAGAATGAGATTCACATCAAATTATGCCCCCCTGTCTCTATCTAGCCTGTAGGCATCACTCCTGTACTTGGAACTTAGGCAGATATACATGCCTTTAAACTGCAAATATCTATGATTTGGAATTTTGAGTACCGTGGAAAGGATACACTCATTCTGCATTTTGGAATCTCCACCAATTAATTTAGCAACTTGGGTAATGAAGTCAGATTCTTAAAGCTAGTAAATTTGTCATCTTTCAACAATGTGGACACACGTCTTTAAAATCTGGAGTGTACCACTGTGGCCTATTAGAAAAACAGCCTTGTGTCCTGAAATGCTTTGGACTTTTGAGTACTGTGGAAAGGATATGTTCAGTTACTTTTTTGTGAAGTGACGTGAATTAATATGTCCTGGTAAGCATAATTGCTACAACGTAGTAGTTGGAGCTAGGTATGCCATGTATATCGTGTGAGACCAGTAATATCATTAACTCCAGTTGAAAATGGGCTTTACAGAAAGCCTTCACATCCAATCAAGTCCAACTAAAACAAAACAACTTGCTATAGTTAGGATTTCTGGTTTTGTTCTTAGTAATTATAAGTAAGAAGAGATAGAACAGAAGTTTAACTGAACTGAAAAAAATCAAAGACAGTGTTTTGGCCTTGAGGTTCTCACTGGTAGGATAAGCTCCATCTCTCTGAAGAAAACCTGCTTTGCATGTTTTACAAGATCTTTTATGTGTACTGGAAAATATCACTTTGTAGTTTCAGGCTAATCTGTGTTTTCAGCCTTTGTGGAAGTAATATCCACAAATGAAGATTTCTTCCTAAATGAAACACTGCTTCACATGGAGTTGAATAGACTTCAGTCAGCTGGTCCTGGAGTTTTTTTCCTTTATGTGAGCTGTGAAAATCTAAGTATCGCAAATGATCTCAGTTTTGATGGACAGCATAAAGCAAATGTAATAGAGTAATCGGAACCACAGCAGTACTGGGCAGGGGAAAAGCTGGCATGATAGTAAGTAAAAATCATTTCCCAAGGTTAATGAGAAAATTGCATGGACTGTAGGAACACAGGGTGTAAAGTGTTGCTTTACTATTTGTTTTTACCTGTCTCTTGGGTATGAAGTGTCTAATCTAACAGCCTGGGTTAAACATAGTGATCTGGGGAAAAATATCAATATTCATTAAAAAGCAGTGAATTACAGACTAGCAGAATAGTTAAGGTTGGAAGAGACCTCTGGAGATGATGATTGCAGCATTTTCATGGCTGAAAACAGGGTCAAATTAATATCAACTTAGAAAATAAGGAGTTATTTCTTCCACTTCAAATTCAATTTATTGCTTTAATTCTGGCTAAAAGTCTAGAAACTAAATATGGAAGCTATTAACTCAGTTTTCTATATCTTATCAAGAACCATTTACTTCTGATCTGTGTTCCAGGGCTACAATATTGTTAGTGCAAAAAGTGTTGCGAAGTTAAAGAGAGCTTGAATTTGCATATCTTTCCACTGTCAGAACAACTGAGTTGTGTGGTGGTTGGTGATTTTTGTTGTAAGTTTCTGGGAGTTCATTTTTAATGTGTTTCTCAGAGTCTCAATTTTGTCTTAGAAAAGCAAGGTAATAATAAAAAGGCTTTTTATTCCTTTCCTTACTGGCAAGGAAATGTGTGACTATTCAGCTACATTTAGTTTCCCTAATAGTCTTCTGCCACTATCACTTTGAGTATTCTGCATAGCAGTGCAAAAAAATATTCTGCCTATCAGATTTGTCACGTAAGGACAGTGTGATGGGACAGGACTACAAACTTATTCATAGTTGGTATCATAATTTCCAATTGTCCTTTTTAACAAAGGGAGACAGTCCATTTCTTCCAAAAGGGGTTCAATATGCTGTTGTATTAATGACACTCTTGATTTTAGCACCTCTACTATGCACAGGGTTCCTGTGGATATAACCTTTGCTTCCCTCAAAAACATTGTCAAGCAAAACCACATTGTACATGTATTTAAGATCAAATTTTTCATCTGCATTGTCTTTCAGAATGTTGTTTTTAATGTGTTATCTTCAGTAGCTCAGAAATACAAATCACACTTTACAAGTGGAAGTCAGAGTATCCCTAGCATCAGTTCTATTGTCTGGGGTAGATCACCCGAGTAAAATACAGATATTGAATTTTTTAAAGTATGATTTGTCTAGAAGTTGGATACAGTGAGCAATATGCATATGTATTAAAATTCTTTGTATGCAAAATCTTGAGAAACAGGAGTAGCAGGTCCTCTGTGTATGAAAACTGCAGCATCCATTTTGTTACTATACACATACAAAGGTCGTGCCTCTTACATCAGCTCCATGCTGGCAAAATATTAATATTCAGTATTTAAAATTACTGATACTCTGTGTTTGATACTGTTTTGTTTTGTGGTGCTAGGTGGAATACACAGTGGATTCTGTTTTGCACTTTCTGCTCTACCTGCTTATCAGTGCATCTCTCAATGTGAAAGATGTTACAGCCTTGGAGAGATCCTCATCTGGTGATTCAGAGCACTCATGTCTGCTTGAGGAAGCTAAGAAAAATTTGGAGAATCGCTGCTAAAAGTCTCTAGGAAAGCATTTCAGGCTTTATCTTGGTAGTTCCAAAGATCCTTTCAGTTTCATCATTTTAGGTTCTTCATCTTCTCTTTACCTCTCTTGAAGTTTTGAGGAATGTCTTTTAAAGTGAATAAAGTGAATACAAGAACTGCCTACTTTCCACCAGTCTGAGGTCTTGCTGCACTCCTGCACCATCATTTAGTGCTTCTTCAACCATGCCAGTGCAGCTGTTTGTTTTTCAACTTGTCCATTAACATCCCTAAAATCAACCAGGTTAAAAAAATCCAAAAGCAGTTGTCAAGGGAAGGGGAATGAATATCTAGGGGCCAGGGGAAAGCATAATTCCTAAGCTATTCCTGCTACCAAGAAAAAAATGCACAGAACTGTTCCCTTTGTGTCAGGTGAAGGCAAAAATGTAGTACTGAAGTTAGAGGACACAGTAGACTTTGATAGGTGTAATGTATTACTGGAGGAGTTCTCCCTGCTTTGCTGTCAGTCACACGCTATGAATGTGCCAGATACAGCTTGATGTCTAGTATTTGATTTGAATCATTACTTGGCCCTTTAACTGCAGCCATATACAGAACAGGGTCAGGCAGGTATTTCTTGACTGAAAAGTTACAGCCTGGAAGATGGATACAAATACATCTGTAAGGGGCAAGGCAAGTGGGTAAAGCATATACCATAAGAAACACTTGAATCTTCTGCCCTTTCCTAACAGTGTGCTTGTCCTTTTGGCGCTGCAAACCTGACCCATATATCTGTGTTGTACCTTCCAGTGTAGCATTATATATACTTGTTATAGTCCCCAATGCATGGATGTAAGCAAACGGTGTTAGATAATGTTAACAATAACCTGAAGTCAGGAAAAAATGTGTTTGCTCAACATCATTTGGTTAAGAGTCTGTTGTGCATGTCCTGAGTCCAGGTGAGACATTTAAGAGCAGGAGGAAGTCCAGTGAAGTGACAGCAAAGAGTCTTGGCTGTGATTGTCTTGGAACAAATAGGAAGAACGATAGAAAGCTGCTGGTGGCAAACCTGACATGAAATGAGGAGCAGAAAAAACTCTTCTAATATACTGTAGGATGCAGTACAGTTAGGAAACAGGTGAAAATAGCAAGTGAGGAAGACAAGGGAGAGATCCCCACTGGGATTCTTGATAGTACAGATCTACACAGAGATCACAGAATCACAGAATTGTTTGAGTTGAAAAAGACCTTTAAGATAATTGAGTCCAGCTGTGGATCTCTCACTGCCAACTCCACCACTAAATACCAAGCACCCTAAGCACCATATCTACATGTCTTTACCTCCAGTGATGGTGAATTCACCGGCTTGATCCAGTGCTTTACAACCCATTCCAAAATCTCCCCTCATGCAACTTGAGGACGTTTCCCATCATCCTATCACATGTTACTTGGGAGGTCACCACAGCCTCCTTTCTGGTAGCTATAGAGAGTGATGAGGTCTCCCCTCAGTCTCCTCTTCTTGAGGCTAAACAACCCCAGTTCTTTCAGACTCTTCTGTAACACTTGTGCTCCAGACCCTTCACCAGCTCTGTTGCCTTTCTCTGGACATGTTCCAGCCTCTCAATGTCCTTCTTGTAGTTAAGGGCCCAAAACTGAACACAGGATGTGAGATGTAGCCTCACCAGTACCAAGTACAGAGGGATTATCACTTCCCCTGTCCTGCTGGCCCCACCATTTCTGATACAAGCCAAGATGCTGTTGGCCACCTTGACCACCTGGACACACTGCTGACTCGAATTCAGCTGGCTGTTGACCAACACCCCTAGGTCCTTTTCAACCAGGCATATTTCCAGCCACTCTTTCCCAAGCCTGTAGCATTGCATGGGGTTGTTGTGACCCAAGACCTGACACTTGGCCTTGTTGGATCCCATATAGCTCACCTCAGCTCATTGATCCAGCTTGTTCTTCTGCAGAGCCTTTCTGCCTTCAAGCAGATTTGCATGCCTAACCAAATTGCTGTTATCTGCAAACTAAATGAGGGAGCACTTGATCCCCTCATCCAGATCATTGATAAAGATGTTAAATGGAACTGGCCCCAGTCTGAGCACTAGGGAACTCTACTTGTGACTGGTCACTAACTGAATTTAACTCCATTCACTCTTTGGGCCTGAATATCCAGCCAGTCTTTTACTTGGAGAAATCAATGCCCTTTCAAACCATGAGCAGCCAGTTTCTCCAGGAAGATGCTGTGGTAATACATAATGAAGCTCTATGAAAACTGAAGTGAATGAAAAATAGTACCAATCAGCATTCCAGACTGCAGGGAAAACTACCTACACTTAAACATGTGCTACCACCACACCAGACAACCCCCTGACCACCACCCCCCTCCCACCCATAGATTATGTATCTAATGACAGCATTAAAATGTACAGATGCTCATAAATGTGGGATCCATTTGAATGGAGAATGTTGATTTCCCTTCTTGGGAACCTTGATTTAGTACCAATGCTTACCCCTCTCTAATACAGAAAACACCAAAGCTCCACCAAAATAATATTGTCTTTTATTTTCAACAATATTAAAAGGAACATGAAGAAATGTCAGAACTGAACTAGGAAAAAAACCCACAAAACACTGTTTTGCTAAAGTGTTGGTAATTGTTTCTTTAAGTGCCCTGGCAGGGTGGAGCTGGGTAAAGTTACAAAAGTGGTAAATGACTTTGTTCTGTTATGTTAATGAAGTAACCACAGATGGGGGGCAGGAGTTTGCAAGCTAAGGACAAAGAAGGTGGGTTGCTAGGGCAGAAGTAACCAATCAATGTTTACCTCATGTTCAGCCTGCTTGGTCTATATAAACAGTGAGTTAACCCATAATAAAAAACTTAATCTGAAATCATATTGATTTGTTGTGAGGTTCACTTGCCCACGCCGCGTTAAGAAAGGAGTTTTGTTGAGAACCAATTAATTATAATCTTTGGGCTTATGGCAAGGTACAAACACTAACTGTGTGCCTGTGTGAAAATTAGTCAGCTTTGCTATGTCATTTCCCTAGACATATTGTGAAAAAGTATGGGATATTCCCTTCATGAAAAAAATGGGAAAGCGCTGAAACAGGCTACCTGAGAAGCATTTTAAGAGTCATAATCTTTAGATTTTTTTTAGACTCTACCCTTTGAAATGGTATGAATAATATAAAAAGGCAATGCTGTGACAGTTATTTTAAGTTCTGCTTTTTACTTTGCCTTAGAGTTGCTGAATTTCCTCTCATACCACAGAGAACTGATGCAGAGAATCTTTCATTCTGACAACTGCTGATCAGCAACCTTCACTGTAGAAATTCAAGTTCCAGGCTTTAACTAGTGTAAAATTGTGCAGATGTATTTATTTCAGTAGCATTAAGCAAATTTACACCATCTGAGGATTTTAGAGATTATTGTATTGAAAGACGTATATTAGAGCCCATGAGTGTTCATGAATGGAAGGTGATGACAAATGGTGGAAGAATGAATTGTTACATTTCTTTTAAAAATTCTCAGTTTTTTAATTGCATCAGCTTATTTGTAACCACTGAGGACTTTTTAAGGCTAAGGAAGAAAGAAATCTTATGAAGAGAGTCTTTTGCTAAAAGCAGAAAAAAAATCTATCAAGAAATAGGAGAAAAATGCAATGTAAAGAAAAATACTAAAGTCAGTAAAAATGTGCTTTTAACACTTCCTTGTCTCTGAGTGAAGAAAATTCTGAAACAAAACTAAAATTAATACAAGCAATCAAAAATTACTCAGGGAGAAAAGCTGACTCCTTACTTCTTTGGGAACAAAAAGATTTTGATTGAGCAAATAAAATGGCAGAATTGTGAGTGAGAGTGTTGAAGGAGACAGAAAGATCCAGAGCTGCACCGTATATACAAAGAAAAATAAGGCAGGTTTCACAGATCCCTCAGCAATTAGGGCAAGTGCAGCAGCAGTTTACAAAACCCCTTCCATTCCAGATTGTGCAGAGAAAAAAAATATTTAAGTACAAAATGGAAATAATGCAGCCAATATAAGGAATTTGAACTAGCTATGCATCCCTATGAAGTCAAGCCTAACAAACAAAATGTATCTGGAGGACTTATTGGCCAACTAACATGGTGTCTTTCAGCATAGTTTGATCTTTTAATAAAAATTCAGCAGGTGACACTGGGTTAGTTTTGACTCATTGCCACAAAGAAGTGGTCTGACTTAGTGATATTCTTATCCAGATTGTTAGTACAGCTAGTTACTTCTCACTTGTTACCGGAGATGATATTGTTAATCATTATTATTTATTGCTACCATGTCAGAAAGCTATTTTGTGCCTGGAATGGTCAAAGAAGAACACATAGCACCTGTCCTGGGAAGTTTATAGTTTGCATGGTGAGAAGAGAGAAATGAGTTACTTATGTAACTTACCTGAAGTCCTTAATGAATTACATGAAAAGCCTGTTTCTCCTCATTAACCACGGAGGGATTTTGTAGTGATAAGCTCTGTCTGCCATAGAATCTACACTGCTTAGGGTTAATGAAGATGGATATGGCATAAACAGTGTAAGGCAAAAAGTTTCTAATGTGATGTATATGGTGCAGCACAGTGTGACTGAAGAGTACTGTTACATTAATGCAACCTAAAGCACTTGTTTGCATTTAGACTTCTAGAATACCTGAATGACAAGTGCTTTTTGAACACAAAATTGTAGAATGTTTTCTTGGTTGGAAGGGGATGTTAAAGATCATCCAGTTCCAAGCCATGGGCAGAAACAACTTCCACAAGATCAGGCTCAAAGCCTCATCAAGCCTGGCCTTGAATGCCTTCAGGGATGGGGCAGCCACAACTTCTCTGGGCAACCTCTACCAGTGCTTCACCACCCTCACAGTAAAAAAAATCTTCCCAGTATCTAATCTAAATCTCCCTCTTGCATTTTAAACCCACTCCCCCTCATCCTATCCCTGTACCCCCAATAAAGAGCTTTTCCCCAGCTTTCCTTTAGGCCTCCTTTAAGTACTGGAATAATGACAATGGGAGCAAGATGAACCTCACGAACAAAGCAATTTGATTTCAGATGAAGTGCTTTATTGTGGGTTAACTGGCTGCTTATATAGACGAAGCAGGCCAAACATGAGGTAAACATTGATTGATCGCTTCTGCCCTAGTAACAAGTCTTCATTGGCCACTGCCCCAACCACAAAACTATGTTGTTAGGTTGCAAACTCCTGCCCTCCATCCTCAGGTTACTTTATTAACATAACACAACAGAGTCATTACCACTCTTTGTGACTTTACGGGCTCCACCCTGCCAGGGTGCTTGAGGGAGCTCATTGTATTATGCTTCCCAACACTGGAAGGCTGATCTAAGGTCTTCCTGAAGCCTCCTTTTCTCTAGGCAAATCAAGCCCAGCTCTCTCCACCTGTCCTTGTATGGCAAAGGGCTTCAGCACTCTTTATGGCCTCCTCTGGAATCACTCTAGCAGATTCTTGTCTTTCCTATGCTGAGTACTCCAGAACTGAGTGCAGTACTCCAGGTGAGGTCTCACAAGAGCAGAATAAAGGAGGGAGAACTAAACCTGTAGAAGTTTCTTTCCTGTAACCCCATTAATCTTCTAGAATGAAATGTAATGATCACATCCTGCTGATAAAATATTAACTATATTTTTTAGTCTTGAATGAAAGTCCGAAGCTATGTTTGGTATAGTTTAACTAAGAGTGAAAGCAGTCGAAAAGTGCAAAACAAGAGGGTGAAAGTCTATGTTTGGTAGAAATAGAAGAGGGTATCTGCAGAAAAACAATAAAACAGGTTACCTTAACCATTTGTATGCAGTGGATCAAATGCACAACACTCCTGATAGTTGCTAAAGGGATAGTTCTCCATGTTCTGTGTAGGTCAGGTGGGTGGTGGAGTATAGTTCCTTTAATCAAGCACAGTGTTGTGTTCCTGTCTGTGCCCTGTTCTCTTCTGGTCAGCTGTTGCAAGCTGAGATAGAATTTTGCTAGTTACTCTCAGCTGCCACTATCTGAGCTTCAGAACTACAGCAGCAGTTATCCTGTGTTACCAGGATTGTGGAAAGAAGTAGAGCAGTAGAAATACAGGCAAGAAATTTATTTCTCATATCCTTATCTGTCTTCAGCATGCTGTTCCACAGTGGACTTCTGCGGAATTGGTTGTTGCCTTAGCAATGTTGATGTAGAGAAAGAAGAAGAAAACCTTTCAGGGAAGCAGTTGGCAGCAGTCTGGATTACACCTTCTGCATGGAGGATAAGTAGCCTGATTGAAGCTGTCTGTCAAAATCTGGCTAGAGCAGTTAGTTTCACCTGGCTTATTCTGCTACAAAGTCAGTGTGACATTTTAATGTGAATTAGTTTTTAAAGCTGAAAGCTGGGAGGAATTTTCTTCTCTGATATTTTCTGTACTGTACCTAGAGATAAATAGAAGATGGTATTAAGCAGAAGTGGAAAGTAATGGATGGTGAGCCACTTAACAATGCCTTATATCTTTGCAGCACCTTTTATACAAGAAGGTTTTAGAATGTATTCTGTATTGTGAATACAGAAATGTGTTATGTATTACAGAATCGTAGAATTGCTAGGTTGGAAAAGATCCAGAGGATCATCAAGTCCAACCATTCCTATAAAACACTAAACCATGTCCCTCAGCACCTTGTTTGCCTATCTTTTATTTACCTCCAAGGATGGTGACTCAACCGCCAAACTGGGCAGCCTGTTCCACTGTCAAATGACCCCTTCTGTGAAAATTTTTTTCTGATGTCCAGCCTAAATCTCCCATGCTGATGCTTGACATCATTCCCTCTCATCCTATCCCCTGTCACTTAGGAGAAGAGGCCATCTCCCTCCTCTCCACAACCTCCTTTCAGGTAGTTGTAGAGAGCAATAAGGTCTCAGCTTCCTCTTCTCCAGTCTAAACAACCCCAGTTCTCTCAGCCATTTCCCATAAGGCTTGTTCTCCAGCCCCTTCACCAGCCTTGTTGCTCTTCTCTGGACTCGCTCCAGAGCCTCAACAGAACTGAACACAGTATTCAAGGAGCAGTCTCACCAGTGCCGAATACAGAGGGAGAATAACCTCCCTGGACCTACTGGTCACACTGTTTCTGATACAGGTCAAGATGCTATTGGCCTTCTTGGCCACCTGGGCCACTGCTGGCTCATGTTCAGCATATAACATGTTATAATGTTTCTTGATAGACACACAAGTTTGCATTAGCTTCTATAACAGAATGCAATTAACATATTTAACATATTTCTTATGCCATAAGCATAATAATTTTAAGAATCAAATATTAACTTGTGGAATACAACTGTGTACAGTGGGGACTGAAGTGTGTATCCAGAGTTCATTGAAAGATATAGGGGAAAAGAGGGTTGATTCAGTTAAGTTTTAGCCACAAGATACCCACTTGTTCATATCCAATAGCAATAGCTGTCATAAGTAGTTCTTGTTTTATTGGTTGTGACACAAGCCTGTTAGTGCAACAAGACTTGCAAGTTCTTTACATACCAGATTAACATTGCTTGTAGTTAATTTGATGAGCTAAAGCCCATGCTCTGGGTTTTAATGATCTGTAAGTAGAAAAAAGTGCTTGACCTCAGGGTTTTTGATAATCTGTTCCCTAGGTTTAATTGTGTTGAAGAACTTCAGAAATATTGACCAATGAAGGTCAGTTTCAACCAGTTTGATTATATGCAGCACAATCACTCCATTGTATATTTGTTTAACTCTACTCATGATTCAAAGAATAGACAGAAGTAGATTGGACTTCTGTTGACATTTGTAGTTTTTAAACAACCATTCAATGGAAGGGGGGAAAATTGCTTGCATGCTGGATGTCCACTGAGTTTTCTGCTAAAATAGACACTATGAGCTTATATCTTGACAAGAGGGTTGTTATAGTCCAAACTGAAAGTGCACCAGAGTACTTTGTCTGAACCTAGACTCAGCTAAATTTTCTACATCTCTCTCAATTTACTGCTTTACTTATGAGAAGAGTGGCTGTGGGATGTATTTTCACTAAGTGAAATAAAACTGTAAGAACAGGAGGGGTGGAAATCAGAAAAAAATCTTTTCCTCTTAAGATTAAAACTTTTTCTTATTGAATATTTTGAGTTTATTCACATATGTACTAGAACAGAATTAAAGAAAACTCCATAAAATATGGAAAGGATGGTATTCAACATCCTCTTGCTCAAGAAAGCATCATCTAAAAATAAATCATTCCCATCACAATGGAAGTTTCTAAAATCTTGTTTAGCTTTTGACTGTCAGAATGATACTTTCTGTGAAATGCACTTAAGGATATCAAGGAAAGCCTTCATTCTTTCTCCTTGAAGCCAATACAATGGTACGTTGGTCTATTTGGTGCCCATGAACTTTTAACAGAAATGTAAATAAAAATTATAGTAGTTGAGTCCCCAGTCTATTGGTCAACCAGTTATAGAGATTTGGGGTAATTCATTACTTTAATCAGACACAATATCATAAACTGAAAGACTAATGCCTATTGGAATCTATGCAATATAGAATAAGTTCTGTCTTGTTTTATTCCTTTCTTAAGGGTGTTGTTGTTTGGGGATATTAATGAAATCAGCAACATAATTTCAAAGTTTGAGCTTTTGTATTTCTGTCCTAGATATTCTAGTATTATATAATAAAAAGATAAATGAGAAGCCTAATAACGATCTGTTGCTCCCTCTACTGCTAATGGTGTTTTGGGCTGCAGTAGGTTGAGGGGATTTTTCCTCTCTACTCTGCACTGATGAGGTCACATCTGGAGTGCTGTGTCTGTTTCTGGGCTTCCCAGAACAAGAGGGACGGACATGCCATAGAGAGCACAACTAAGGGCCACAGAGATTATGAAGGGACTGGAGCACCTGTCTCACAAGGGAAGGCTAGGGGAGATGAAATTATTCAGCCTGGAGAAGACAGGGCTTAGAGAGGAATCTCATCAGTTTCTATAACTACCTGGAGGGAAGGAGGAAAAGAGTCAGACTCTTTTCAGTGGTGACCAGAGGCAATGGGCACAGACTGAAACATGAGATTCTGTCTGAACATCAGGAAACACTTTTCTGTGAGGATGGCTGAGCACTGCCACAGGCTTCCCAGAGAGGTAGTGGAGTCCCTATGCTTGGAAGTATTCAAAAGTCATGGTCATGACAGCCAGCTTTAGGTGGCCCTGCTTGAGAGGGTTTTTGGACCGGACGACCCACAGAGGTCCTTTCCACCAACCTCAAGCAATTTGTGATTCTGCGATTTGCATTCAGTTTGTGTGTCTCTAGTAAGCTCGGCTAACAGACAACATTTGTTGAATAAAAAACAGTTGCAGCAATGGGTTTCCTGCAGGATTTTCAAGACACTAGAATTAGTTCTTACACAACTTTTGATTTTCACACACATGGTGTAATTATTCCTAATTTTTGAACACTAAAGTTGGATAAAAAATACAGGAAATGCACGAAATACTGTGATTATCAAAGCCAAGAAGGATAAGCTAACCAACCAAATAAAAATACTTGTACTATCTGTCACAGAAGGCAGAATAATACAGAAAAAAATTATGTTAATGAAGTTTCAGGATAGGCTTAAGAATTATTCAGACACCAAAGGACTTGATAATAGACCAACATAAACAGAAGCATCTGTCTTTCTGAAGTGCTGGCTGATTAAGAAAATTACTGCATATGTTTAACTAAACTTTTATACTAACCTTAGGTTAGTGGCGAGGATTAGAGGCTTTGTAATTTTTTTTGATGGATATTTTTTTATTTCGTCTTTGTAGAAAGGCATTTAAACACTTCCATTTATATGTCAGGCTTGAATATTATTTGTAGAGCTGGAAGCTGAAATGCGTAAGTAGCTGTAACTAATGGGGAGAAATGATAGTACAAGAACTGTTGGAGGGCTGCTTTGCTGCCTGCTGATCCACCTGCGTAGAGAAGATTCTCTGAGCACCCAATTCATTGAGGTTTAGTGTCACTTGGCATTACTAGAACAGCCACTGCACTGTGCAGAGGCCAATTTTTTTCAGAAGACAAGCTCCTTTTCTGGAGCTCCCACTGTTTCCTGGAGCAAATACAGGTGTTTGGCAACTCTCCTGGAAGTGAATGAAGTCACTATGTTCTTGTAAGCCTTGCACTACCACAAAAAGGCATAAGCTTGTCTATTTTTAAGAAGCAATGCAACAACAAGTTTTGGGGAGTAAAGAATGCTGTAATATTACACGGACTCTCAACATTCTTTTGTGACTGAACTGAGTCACATGCTAGGAGGGCAAAAGAAATAATCCCTATCCTAAAATCCTGTTGCTGAGATTGTTGTAACGTATGTTTACAAAGAAGTTATGCATCTTGTGCTACCTTATTGTTGAGAAATCTGCAGTTTACCGGTGTAGCACGATGAGCATTTATACTTTTAGGGAATACATTATTTGCTTCATGTGGACTGCAGCAAGGCACACCAGAGGGAATAGCCCTAGAGAACCCAGCAGGCTGCTGCCAGAGCCCAGGCTGAAGGAATGTCATGATTATTTTGTTGTTGTTGTAGTCCAACAAATAACAGAGCAGAAAAGAGCTGGGTGAGTGAATTCCAAATTTAAGCAAGCTAATCCCTTGCTGAGGAATTTTCTGACGGTGGATAGAGGGAACAAAGTAAACCTGCAGAGAAATGGCTATTAATGCTTGCAGAAACTAACATGTAGAAAAGATCCTTTGAGTAATATACTCCCTCTCCCTTAATATCATTCAAGTCAGGAAATAACAGAGACTATTTCATACCTGTGGAGTTGGAGTACTGTAACATTGCGTTTCAGGTGTACCATCAGAAATGTCTTTGCATTCTTTCTGCCTGAACCTCGGTACTTCCCACAAAACAATACATTTTTTTTAGTGAGAAAGTGTAGTCCTCAGAGACTTAATTGAGAAAGTTCGCTTGAGAAATTCCTTTGTGTAAGTCTTAAAAAGTTTACAGGTGGTTTTTCTCTCCTTGATGTTATGTTGAATAAATAGAGATCCATTAGGGAAAATCAATTTGAAAATTTCAACATAGTGCATCTTCAGCACTGAATTTTTTCCTTCTGCCAGGGTTGTATTTACAAGGAAAGCAATTGAAACTCATTAGTAACTAAGCCCAGGGGAGATCCTTCCCAGGCCAATGTTCAGGAGATGAAGAAAGTTACTTACAGTTCTGGAAGGCTGTTAGAAGTCTTAGAATTTCCTCTTGTTCATTGTTCTCCTTTACAATGATTGCTATCTTGCTTTGACAACAGCGTTTTCTGTAGATCAATTTAACAGGCACAGAAACATGATTTGGAAGAAACTCCAACTTGGTGTTGTCACTCCCTTAGCTGTTTAATGATCCAGCACTTCCCTCCTGCAAGTTTAATAGATTATTCTACAACAAAATGAAACTCATTCACAAAGAGCTGCAGATAGAGCAATTACTGATAATTTCATCAAAGCAAGTTTTCAGCTCACTTTGTCAATTTACTGAGATGTCTGAAAAGTTAAGACACCTTTGTTTAATTTTACAGGTGTGTTGTGCATTTAGGTTTTGTTTTGTTTAAGTAACTTCAAAGGTATGAGACAGATTTAAGAACACTGTTCATGTCAAGGAAAAGGTTTTTCTGTAGTCCTTGTGTTAAGCACGGGGCAATAGTCAAAACTACCATTTCCAAAGGAGCAGAGGAAAGAAAATGTCTTTATTTCAACCAAATTACCAATTCCTTTAAGGGATCAGGAATTTACTGAACTCTTGAAGAAGGTAAAGAATTTTTTCATCCAGGGCATCCCATGAAAAGAGGGAATTACTTTTTGCTTAACCTTATGAGCTGTGCAAAACAACAGACCTCTTGGGCACTACATCTGCAGTACCACCAAGGACTGATTTTCTAATCTATGTGGTTGCCTAAAGAGAAAATACATTCTTGCCCTAAATATCTATAACCTAACATCCATCTTTCTACTTGGGTGAACAGATAAAAGTTTGGATCATAGGTGAACAGCTGTTGTTAATAACTCAAAATGAGAAAGTCAGCAAAGTACATTATCAGAAATAATATATCAGGAATGACTTATATGAGAAAAAGAAAAGAGGATCAAAATGTGTCAGCAGGAATTAGTTTAAATACATAAATGAATATTGCAATGACTTTTTAAAGAGAACATAAAAAATAGGCAATTTGGGGGAAAAATCGGTGAAAATGGGTCCAATGGGTCTTCCTAATAGTCATCTTCCTAATCCTTTTTGTCATTTCTGCATGTGTATGTATGTGATATGCCTTTGTATATACCTCTATGTGTTTGAATATTTATTAGCATGTTTATATACATATGTCTCTACAAAAGCTTCTCTTTAAATTTAGTTTGTTTGCTGTGAAAAACCAGGCAACTGAAGCCATGAACTGACTTCATAGGGAAAAATCTTCCATTAAATAGTCATAATTTATAGGGAGACAGTAATCCTTAAACAGTGTTAGTGATATTTTTACGTGAGGCATGTAAGTTGCATCATGACAGTTATATGCATAGGTACAATTCAAACGTATATAAATTACAAATAAGCATATCAGCAACTTTTATCAAGCCATTTTTTGGTGTCAGAATTCACTTCGAAGTTTAAAGACTAATCTTCCCTGAGCATGGCAGCCTTTTCAGGGGTACTCCATTGTTTCCTGTTGCTGAAATAATTTTACTGAAATTAACTTTAAAGGAGTTTTTTCATTGTTTAGAGCAGTAATAGCAACTGCCATAAGTGAAAAGATTTTCCAATAGCTTGAGGTCCAGTTGTGTCTTTCATTTTGTCTGTCTGGATCTCTGAAAACATTGTGGTAACTACTGCCCAAACACTGTATGACACTGAGCAGTACCTTAGTTTTCTGTAATAAAAAACAGAGTTGAACAAAGAATCCCTGTTAAGGGTTAAGAAATGAAGAAGGACACAAGATTTGGAGGAAAGAAATATTTATTTGGATTCTTTTGCATAGAATTGTAGAATTGTTTGTGTTGTAGGGGATCTTAAAACCAATCCATTTCCAGCTCCCCTGCCACCTCCCGCTGGATGAGGTTGCTCAAAGCCTCATCCAACCTGGCCTTGAACACCTCCAGGGATGGGACATTCACAGCTTTTCTGTGCAACCTGTGTTAGTGCCTCACCACCCTAATATATATTTGAGGTATGTTGAGAAAAAGATTTTGCCACAAAGCTAGTTCCCACATTTTATGTGAATAGACATACTTGTTCCACACCATGTTCTGCAAGTGGTAGAAACTCTTTCTGTTTTAATTAACAAATGGGTTGGCAATGGGTCAAGATCTCTCATTTTCTGTTACTCAAAGTCTTGGTAATCTGTCAAGATGCTGTTGTAAGACACTGTATATTTGTTCTATGGCCTAATTTAAGAGAATGTAGGGTTTGACTTCTTACTTGCAGAATGAAAATCTAATTTTACTGTTTTAAGTATACTGTAACTTAGGATTTCTTCTATGGGCATCATGGCCATTGCAGCTATGTGAACTAGAAAAGTAAAGCAAAATTTCAGTTTATATATATATATATATGTGTGTGTATATAAACACACATTTTAATATGAGATATAAAAGTGCATGCATGTACCCATAAATACTTACATTTTCATGTACATATAAAAATGCATAATCTCAATGTGGTCATCATCCCAAGTCTCTTATGTCTTCCCATTTTGATTTTTTTGTCTTTCAAATAAGCTTCTTGTCTTTAGTTCACTGACTTATTTTGTCTTATCTTGTGAAATGAGGGATTTTTGAGGATTGAAAGGTATTGCTGTCTTTCTGGAGCTCTACCTGACTGAAACTCTAAGATATCAGTGCTCAAAAATAGTTTCACCATGAACACTGTACAGTGTGTGCAATTATTAAGATTGCTTAGATAGTAAAGCTAGGGAGTGTATGCTCTCTTACACGCTAATGAATTTCTAATGAATATCCGTAGTCATACAAAGAGCTCATTTCCTTGCGAAGATCATCTTCTTTTATGTCCCTACATTTTCTTTACATGAGCCATTATTGTGCCTTCCATGTCTCAACCTGCTTCCACCTTTTTAACAGGCTTCTTTAATTTTCCTGTTCCTTTTTCTTAATCTTATGTGACATTCTGAGTACTTTTGGCAATTTCTGAGCAAGCTAACCATGTCTGCAGAGAATCTGTTTTGGCTCATCCTACTTCCACAGTGCAGCTGGGCAAGCTAAATTGAATTTTTCTGCTTCGTACTTGCCAGCTGCCAGACCTTAATCTCTTTCTAAAACCAAGAATTATCAAACTCCTCAACTTTTTCTCTCATTACCGTAGCTGAGGCCCATATGGCAGATTTACATATAAAGACAAAACAAAGCAATTCTGCAATTATCCTCAAAGCAAAGGCTTCTATGTTTTATCAGACAATCCCACTGCACAGATTTTGGTGGAGCAGTCACATGTGTTTCTGACAAGTAGTACACTAAATTGGGCATTGACTGAGAGCACTGAATTTTAATCTAGATTTCAACATTGTCTGTGTGTCCTGTGGCCAGTAATTTCACCTTTTTTACTTCAGATTGCAAGGCCTTCAGAATGAGAACTGTCTTTTCCTGTCTTTCTACATCTACACTTGCAGCTTAGTACTTGAGTTTCCATTCACTCTGTTCCAGTGAAAGGATTAGGAGTGTGAAAACCTTCAAACTGAAGTTATGTAATGACTGTACTCTGTCCCTTAGAAGGACATCATATCCTTGATTTAAGGTGAGGCTGCCTCAAACCAACGAGTTCATCCACTCCTGAGAGATGAGAGTTGACAGATACCACTTTAAATGCATATGTTGTTATCACACTAGACTGAGTTAAGGTAGCAAAGGTGACAGGAGTGTAGAATGATTGAATTCTAATCTGGATTTCTGGGGAAACATATTAATTATAAAACTGTATTACTTTGTCAACTTTTTAATAGTACAGAAATTTTGGGTTGAGAATGACTTCTACAGCAGTGGGAAATCAGAAATATGAAAATGTACACGAAAGTGGGAAGAGTGAACTATAAGTAAAATATACCTACAACACATCACTTATCTTCAAATGCTTTGTTTTCCCTCCTTTCTATGGTTACTTTGTTTGCTCTTTTGATTACTGAATTATATCCAAATATTTTTCTTTCAGGATGAGGAATACAGGCCATTGATCCTTAAACAAGTTTGTTTCCTAGTCTTTTATGTCTGATTGTAGATTTATTTATTAATGCAGTCTCTATTAAACAAGTTATTGACCCTTGTGAATTTGAGGAGGAAGAAAGTCAATAGTAGAGTTCTCTTTCTGTCATTTCTGCTTTGCAATTCCACTTTGGAAGTCACTCAGCACGCCCTTCCCAAGTGCTTAGTTGCTCATATAATGTAAATAACAGGAAATTATGTAACTGCACAACTGAATAATACCTGGTGTTGAAACAGTGAAGTGGTTTACCTGGTGCTTTTCAACCTGGCAAGCCACCATTGCTTCTGCACTCTGTTGGATCCGTGAATGACTGGGAATGGGCATATGTGTTCCATTATTGATATAGAATAACTTTCCATCTCCTGTGAAATCACTCTGTGAGCCATTGTTTCAACTAGGCAAACCAGTCTATGATCATCTTGAAGTGGCACAGGGAGAATTTTCAGCGCACAGTGCCATATGCCAAAGGCAGTGTAATCTTGCAAAGCTGCTCAGTTTAACCCTGCCTCTCTTGACTCCCCCCAAACTCAAATACATTACATCAAAACAAATGCTTCAAAGGTGGTATTGGAGCAAGAAAATCCCATACTATTTTGTGTGTTTCATCTATAGGTGATCTAGGAGGTGTGAGAATCTGTTCAGTCCATTTGCATTTGCCGATGGTACAAATCAAAGTACAGTGGCTCTTGAGAAGATTTTGGAAAATCTTTGGGTACTGTTTTAACTTTCTAGTCTCTAGAGTCTGGTGTATTAGAGGAAAAGTATTTGCAGTCTGTCCAGACTTGGTGCAGAAATTTGCAGGACCATAACATTAACAGTAACATCTTGGAAATGATGATACTCTGGGGTAGAGAAATGTGCTGTTTATCCAGCCAGAATTTTGTGTGTTATGCTGTTAGAGAGTGACAATTTCACATAGTTCCTTCCATTATTTAGCCAAAGATATGAGGAAGAGGTCATTAACTGCTTTTGGCTTAAGGACAAAGCGGGGAGAAAATACACTGTAAATGAGAATTGTTGAAAATGTCATTTAAAAAGGCAGATTTTTCAGAATACGGTGAGAGAAGTGCTCTTAGCCAACCCTTCTCATTCCCTTGTCTAAATGAGAGGAGCAAACTAAATAACTTACTGCCTTTTCATTTGTACATTCAGGGACAGAGGCAATTCTGTCAGTAAGAAGTCTAGCTAAGATGGATAATAGGACTTCTATGATGTATGACTCCAGTAGCTTCAAGTTAGAAGCTTAAAATGTTGTCAAGCCTTTGAGAGAGAAACATACCAATTAACAGGCAGCAGGAGATTGCATGAGGGGGAATGAAACTCCTCTTTTCCCAGTAGGTTGTTCAAGACATAACAACAATCAGGCTAGCCATGATATCCCTGGGAATGCTGTATTTCAATTCAAGCTGCTAAAAGTCAGCCCTAGATGCTGACTGCAGTAAGAGCTGACATCCAGACCTCTAGCGTTTCCTGGTCTTCCGCAATCTCCTCATGCATGCTAAGGGTTTGTGCTTGTTCAGCCTGAGGCTGAGGCTACATTGACATCAATGTTTTGGTCCAGAGTAGTAGTGCAGTTTTGCAGAACTTACCCTGCTAGATACTTATTTCTTCAGTTCAAATGGTTCTGGTGCATACAGACTGCTTTTCTTGGGAGTATCAAGAGTTAGAAGCTCCTGCCAAGGTGGAGGCTACGTGAATCCCAGTGCCCACTGGGGTCAGGAAGGTCTGAACTGGGAAGCATGTCATGCAACACAGTCCTCCAGTACATACTAAATATTCACATACCAGCAGGATGCTGGCAGTAGCTTCTGTAACACCTTAAAGAGCTGCTTGTTCTACAGAAAGAGTTGAACGTTCCTGATTATTTACTATCAGACAGATGCTTGCCCTGAGGTTCTTTGCAATTCTGCTGCTTTCTGCCTCATCTGCTCTGGTTTAGTGTATTTTTTTTTCTATTTAAATCTCAGATAGTGATTTTTTGCTTTATTACTTGTCCAAAGAGAATATTCCGAAATAATGAGACTAATTTGAAAAAAAACACTGTCTATGACATTTTCCCTTTTTTTTCGTTACACTCTGATCATGCTCCATTTTTCTCCCTCTGGTTCAATTTTTTCTTTTTTTGCAGTAAAAGGTATTATATCTATCTATAATTTCAGCACTCCTAATCTAATTGTTCTAAGAAGCAGCATGTCATCATGACATTGATTATAAAATCCCTCACACTGGCAGTGTCATAACTGTAATTTTAGTGCTTGGGTCTTTTTCATGTGTGCTTAAGAATAAAAATTGAAGAAACCCAAACCAAAACTCTGTATTATCAGTGTTTTGTTGCTTCACCCCAGTCAAATTAACCTTCAGTTTATGTGAAGCAGCAGGCGCTGTGTCCTTGTTTGCAAGTTATACAAGTTTTCTGTGAGCTGTACTTTCTGTGACCTTACTAACTAATAAAAATATGTATTTAAAAATAGACAGAAAATTCAAGAAGGAGAAGGATCTTCAGAATGGCAGTGCTACTTGACATCACATGTCCTTTTCTACCCTAGTTCTCCTTGTTTCCTACCTATCTGGTTGATTTATCATCTCTATGGTGCTAGTAGTCTCTTTTGTACGTAAAGAATCATTTTGCACCTACAGCTAAGAAAAGGCTTTATTTTACTTAGGAGTAAAATCTCAGGAGTCGAGGAGGTATCTCCCTATCCCTATATTTCTGTTATTCTGTGAAATGTCAGGTACAATCATCTCGTCTAGGACCTCAGGAGGAAATTGAGCTCTTAGGGTGTGTGGGAAGCAGCAATCACCGTGGCAGACTGCTCTCACTGCTTAGGCACTATGGAGAAAAGAAGAAACGTAGTTGAAATTGGCTGGGTGTTGATGGGAGATCACGGAATCAGATGCAGAGATCAATATGATCAGCAAGTGTTCGATTTATTGAGCTTAGCTGTTTCTTTATATCCCCTATTTGGTTACATAACTATGTGCCCAAGATGGTGACTACAGTGTATTATTGGTTAAAGGTACCTGTCCATAAAGCTATTACTAACATATTATTGGCCAAGAAACTGTAAAGGGCGCTGAAGGCTCCACTACTCAGCTGAAGTACATTTACACCAATGCACGCAGCATGGGGAATAAGTTGGAAGAACTGAAAGCCGTCGTAGGGCAAGGAGGCTATGATGTCGTTACCATCACGGAAGCGTGGTGGGATGACTCATATAACTGGAGTACAGCTTTGGTGGGGTATAAACTCTTCAGGAGGGATAGGAAGGGTAGGAGAGGAGGTGGAGTAGCCCTCTTTGTAAGGGAGGACTTGGACACCACTGAGATGGATTGTGGTGATGAGGAGATTGAGTGCCTGTGGGTTAAAATCAGAGGAGCCCATGAGAAGCAAGATTTTGTGATGGGAGGCTGTTACAGGCCACCCAGCCAAGGAGAAGCAGCTGATGAGCTCTTCTATAAACAGCTGGGGTTAATCTCTAGATCAATGCCTCAGTTCTTGTGGGAGACTTCAGTCTTCCTGATGTCTGCTGGGAGTACAATAGAGCAGAAAGGAAGCAGTCTAGGAGGTTCCTGGAGTGTGTGGAAGACAACTTCCTTGCGCAGCTGGTTAATGAACCAACGAGGGAAGGTGCTCTCCTGAACTTGCTGTTTGTGAACAGAGAAGGCCTTGTGGGGGATGTGGCAGTAGGGGGATGCCTAGGACTAAGTGATCACGAGATGATAGGGTTTTCTGTTCTAGGTGAAGTGAAGAGGGTGGTTAGCAGGAAAGTAGTATTAAATTTCCAGAGGGCAGACTTTAAACTCTTTAGAAGGCTGGTTGGCAAAGTCTCCTGGGAGACAGTACTTGAGAGCAAGGGAGGCTATGAGGGCTGGGAGCTCTTCAAAAAGGAGATCCTGGCAGCTCAGGAGAAAGCCATCCCCATGTTCTGGAAAAAAGGCCAGCAGGGCTAAAAAACAGCTTGGTTGAGTAGAGAAATCTTAAGTGACATAAGGAAGAAAAGGAATATTTATAGGCTTTGGAAGAGGGGACAGGCCTCTTGGGTGGACTACAGGAGGGAAGTGAGGTTGTGTAGGGAAAAAATCAGAGGGGCTACGGATCAACTAGAAATCAGATTGGCTAAGTCTGTGAAAGATAACAAAAAATCTTTCTATAAATATATAAATAATAAAAGGAGGACAAGGGAGACCATACAGTCCCTTTTGGACACAGAGGGAACAACGGTGACAGGGGATAAGGAGAAGGCTGAGGGACTTAATGCCTTCTTTACTTCAGTCTTTAATTGTAAAGAAATCTGTTCCCTCTGTGTATAAACCCCGGAACTAGAGGAGCAATACGAGGCTCCCATGGTCCAAGAGGAGGTGGTCAGAACCTTGCTTGCTGAGCTAGACACGCACAAGTCTATGGGGCCAGACGGGATTCACCCTAGGGTATTGAGGGAGCTGGCGGATGTATTGGCCAAACCCCTTTCCATCATCTTCCAGCAGTCCTGGAAGACTGGAGGCTGGCTGATGTAGTGCCCATTTACAAGAAGGGTTGCAGGGAGGATCCAGGGAACTACAGACCAGTCAGTCTTACCTCAGTGCCAGAGAAAGTCATGGAACAGGTGATCTTGAGTGCTATCATGAAGCACTTACAAGAGAACCGGGTGATCAGGCCCAGTCAACATGGGTTTACCAGAGGCAGGTCTTGCCAAACCAACCTGATCGCCTTCTATGACAAACTCACTCAGCTGTTGGATGAGGGAAAGGCTGTGGATGTGGTCTTTCTGTGTCAAATCCTTTGACACAGTTTCTCACAGCATTCTGCTATGGAAACTGTCAGCCTCTGGCCTGGAAAGGGGCACACTCTCCTGGGTGGAAAACTGGCTGGATGGCCGGGTCCAGAGAGTGGTAGTAAATGGTGTTAAGTCCAGCTGGAGGCCAGTTATAAGTGGTGTTCCCCAGGGCTCAGTGCTGGCTCCAGCCCTGTTCAGTGTCTTCATCAATGACCTGGATGAAGGCATAGTGTGCACCCTTAGCAAGTTTGCGGATGACGCTAAGCTGGGTGGAAGCGTGGATCTGCTGGAGGGTAGGGAGGCTCTGCAAATGGATCTGAACAGGCTGGACCACTGGGCAGAGTCCAGTGGGATGAGGTTTAACAAGACCTAATGCTGGGTCCTGCACTTGGGGCACAACAATCCTGTGCAGTGCTACAGACTAGGAGAAGTCTGTCTAGAAAGCTGCCAGAAGGAGAGGGACCTGTGGATGTTGATTGACAGCCGACTTAACATGAGCCAGCAGTGTGCCCAGATGGAGGCCAGTGTCAAGTGGGGTTCCCCTGGGCTCAGTATTGGGTCCAACCCTGTTCAATGTCTTCATCAACGACCTGGATGAAGGCATTGAGGGTACCCTTTAGCAAGTTTGCAGATGACACAAAGCTGTGTGGAAGTGTCGATCTGCTCGAGGGTAGGGAAGCTCTGCAAAGGGACCTAAACAGGCTGGACCGCTGGGCTGAGTCCAATGACATGAGGTTTAACAAGGGCAAATGCCGGGTCCTGCACTTGGGGCACAACAACCCTATGCAGAGCTACAGACTGGGAGAAGTCTGGCTGGAAAACTGCCAGGAGGAGAGGGACCTGGGGGTGTTGGTTGACAGCCGACTGAACATGATCCAGCAGTGTGCTCAGGTGGCCAAGAAGGCCAATGGCATCCTGGCTTGTATGAAAAACGGTGTGACCAGCAGGTCCAGGGAGGTGATTCTCCCTCTGTACTCGGCACTGGTGAGGCTGCTCCTTGAATCCTGTGTTCAGTTGTGGGCCCCTCACCACAAGAAGGACGTTGCGGCTCTGGAGAGAGTCCAGAGAAGAACCACGAAGTTGGTGAAGGGGCTGGAGAACAGGCCCTATGAGGAGCGGCTGAGAGAGCTGGGATGGTTTAGCCTGGAGAAGAGGAGGCTGAGAGGAGACCTCATTACTCTCTACAAGTACCTGAAAGGAGGTTGTAGAGAGGAGGGAGCTGGGCTCTTCTCCCAAGTGCCAGGGGACAGGACAAGAGGGAATGGCCTCAAGCTCCACCAGGGTAGATTTAGGCTGGAGATTAGGAGGAAGTTTTTCACGCAGAGGGTCATTGGGCATTGGAATAGGCTGCCCAGGGAGGTGGTTGATTCACCTTCCCTGGAGGTGTTTAAGGCACGGGTAGATGAGGTCCTGAGGGACATGGTTTAGTGTTTGATAGGAATGGTTGGACTCGATGATCTGATGGGTCCCTTCCAACCTGGTTGTTCTATGATTCTATGATTCTATGAAACCAAGTTACACTAAAATTAGCTATGTTGATAGTTCATTTCTGTTGTTTTCCTTTCAGCTGGTACTTGTTTACCTTTCAGATCTCTGCTCCAAGGTCTTGTTAAAGTTGTTTAGTATCAAGTAGTCTCACAGCATCCAGGCCTTCTTCTCTGTAAAATGTTCCCACAGCTGGGTTTCTGCCTCTCCCTTTCAGTGGCCTTGGAACACCTTGTGGATCCAGTCATGCAGGGAACTTGTATGTCACATTCCATGTTTTTCAAGCAAGGTATAAACCAGCTTGTTACTCACTTTAAAGAATGCATGTAGGAAACTTGAATGCTGAAGAGGAGACGTGTAGCAAGTTTTACATTTCTGGATAACTTAAGAGTAGGGTAGGTATTCCTTCAGTTAGGACTTTGCAGCTAATAACATTCTGTCAAAGAAAATTGCTCATGACTGTCACTGTTGGAGCGTGTATTGGGGAAGGTCATCTCTAATGTAGCAAACACTCTTTAATAAAAAATCCAAGGGATCACAGTGATGGGGTCCTGAACTGGAGCAGATGGACAGGTCATAAATAATATATATACAGAGTATGCTGGTGAATAGCTGTTCTGTGTGGCTGGTGCTTATTTCTAGGAATATACTGAACTGTTAGCCGCTTATCTGTCTGAGTTGTGATAATAGTAAGCAGGAAGTCATTTCCTTTATGTAGGGGTATCGAAACACTCTCTAATAGAGAAATTGGTGTAAAAATATTACTGCAGTCATCTAGGTAAGGTTCAATACAGTACCTAAACCTGTGTCTTCTGTGGCTTGTAAACCCTCTACCAATTACTTTATTTGATCCATTAAGGAGGCTGGACTGTTTTGGGTAGATATATTAGTTAACTTGATGACTAATGGCCAATGTTCATACAAAATGATAAACCAGCCTGTTCCTTCAGCACTCAAACCCCCTCCTGTCAGATAGCAACAAAATCACATCAAATGTCACTCTAATAAACTAAGGGAGACACCCAGAATTCACATCGAAGGTCTTATTGTAGCTTGCCACTTTCTATAACCAGGTGCAGGAGTCTGGCTACTGCTCCTTAATATCAAGTAAAGCAAGGAGGAACACTTCTCATTTGCTTATGTTGGTTAAAAGACTTTCTCCTCTCCCAGATAGATTTGCAAGCTATGTAATGAGGGCAAGGAGTTAGAAAGTTGATGGCAAATGCTGTGGATCTGAAGGCAAGCAGATACACCTGTTGTTAGGAAAGAAACATCACCTTAAAACAAATTACTGTACTTGAAATGTAATTCTAGCCCAAAATTGCTTTATATTAACTTGTGTGTTAGCTCCAGGATGACTGCACTGAAGAGTCTGTAGAACGAGGTTGAGACAGACTCCTCTATTGTAAGGTTCAGAGAAGGACTTGAACTCTGCAGAGGATATCAAGTCTTCTATAACGCTAGCCAGAGGTCTTCCATGAGGAAATACTTATAGAGATATACTGCTTGAGTTTACGGCATAGAAGGGCTAATAGAAGGGCACAAAGAGGATCCTAGTAGAAAAATCCCTGTTTACCAGTCTGCAATAACAAAGATTTGTTTAATGTTTGTTTTGAAGAGTTTTTATTAGTGTATTTTATTTAGATTAAAAGGATTTTTCTTTAGCCTTTATTTTGAGGAAGTATCCTAACTACAGCTCTTCAGGTAAGCTGAATATGGGAGCTTGAACCCCCATACATAAGACAACATAGTAGAGCAACAAGTATGCTAACAGGTATGTTAACAAATGTAAGAATAAGAACAGAAAAAGAAATGTATGGAAGTATCTAGAATAAATTCCATGTGTAATTTTTATATATTAGAAGTGGAGGGGTTTTTTTCTATCTAGTTTGTCAGTGATACATGTTCTTAAATCTGGGCTTAATTTTTATAATTATTTGTATGTATTGTATTGTAAGTATTGTTTCGCCTGAACTTGAATATGACTTTTGTTGTGCTTTATTGTAAATATACCTGGAGCTATAAATGCCACATGTGTATCTGTTTATAGAATTATCTCTCTGTTTGGAATGCAAGTTTATGTTTCTTTTAAGCTCAGTTTCCGTTAAAGAAAACAGTGCCATAGCTGGATTACAAGTCTAGTTTTGTGTGTTTGTAGCTGTATATTATGCATCCATAATAGTTTTGATTTGCCTTTTTTCTTTTGTATTTCCAGTTGATTAAGTTTAGTCTTCATACACAAATCATGTCTCAATTTTCTGAAATATCTCTAAGCCTCGCTTCAGTATCTTCTAAGAAGACAGTTTATGGTCCTCTGTCCTGTTTTAACTCATCCTTATCCTCATTCTTGTGGTGAGATTTTCATGGGGTTTTTTTAACAGTTTAGGGCTTTTCTGTTTGTTCCATCTCATTTCATAGGAGTACCATCTTCTAACTTACCTGCTAGGAGATGCCACATCTCTTTCAGTGCAAATATCAACGCCAATCTAAGTTGCAGAAGTTCTCAAGACTTTGCAAGTCAGCAGGTAGTTAGGTTGCCTAACTTTAAAGTTGCTAAACACTGCCTGTTTGCTACAGCTTTTTCAGAGAAACTGTCAACACTTCATCAATGATAATGTTGCTCTCTGGACAGACTGTATTAAAGTCTCACATGGCTCATAAAACTGCCCACTGACTCCTGACATGATGATATTTATTCTGTAATGCAATTAAGGCATTAATTTAACAACTTTGTTTGTTATAAGCTCTTGATTGTTTCACTCCTTCATTCACAAGAGAGGATACAACAGTCTCTCTCATCAATGGAGAGTATGTGCAATTATATTGCTATGCTATCCTGCTTGGGTGACCACAACAGTTCAAGGCCACTGGTGGCGTTCATAAACTGTGTTTTATTTCCCTTCCAGGTTATGTCTTTAAGCAAATCTTTCTTTGCTATGCTGAAATTTACCTCGGCTTGTCTCAGGATGCAGTGCCAGAATTGTCCCCTCCCTTGTGTACTAGGTTGTATTGTGCCTGCCACCCTTCTACACATTGCATTCTGCTTTTCAGTGACATTTTGATGTCTGTCACCTGCCTCCCTTTTTTTTTTCCTTTTCATCCTCTTTCATCACTATCTTCTGTCTAAGGACATCTGACCTTTTGTTTGGCTCAGCCACTCTGGTTTTAATTACCTTGTGTGGAAGTATCAGACTGAATCCAGCTCATTGTCCATTTCTAAAGAGGGTGGTGTGATATTTCGATACATTTCCTCTACATTTTATTTCTCCTCTGTGTCAAGTATGATTTATTGCCTAGTCAAGAGACTATTTTAAGCACACAGAATACATATAATAGATGTTTGTATCAGAGGTTATTCCCACTGCTGTCGGGGTCATGTGTGCAACAACAAGAAGCAGCTGAGTGTGGTTATAGCTCTCTAGCTTTTGTGCATTTGATTCAGTGTGTGGGGTATAATGACCCAAAGGAGGTCAACAAAGTGCTGGAAGTTAAACCAAGGTCTTCCAACCAGGAGAATATTGATGTACAATCAGAGGCTGTATACCAACCAAACGATTTACTACATTTTGCTAAATGTCATAGTCATTAGAACAAATATGAGGTGCTAAGAGCAATAATAATGAGGCGTGCACACCTGTCTGCACTCTTAATAGTTCAGCGTGTACTACCTTCCCACCTGTAATGCTCAAGTTCTCTCCACAGAATGTATACTGTGAACTGAATTAAAAAAAAAACCACAGAGAATTAGAATTGGCATAGATTGCAAATACACAAATTTACTAATTAAAACTAAAAAGGCAGAACACAAAACCTGGCTGTAGACTTAAGCTCGTATTATTAATTTGGTCTCGAAAGTAAGAAGAAGTGTCCGAAGCAGTTACCCTGAAATGAAATTTTACTCAGTGAAATGGAAAACTATCAACATAGCTCAGTTGGAAGGGGAGGGTCTAACCAGCTTTCTAGACTGTGAAAACATACCTTGCCAGAGGGGATATATGAGTGTGTGAGAGAATATATGTGCTTTTATTCAGGAAACTGCTGCAAGGGAAGGCTACTGTGAAGTTGTTCTTTGGTCACTGTTTTTTCAGTCAATTGTTTTTTCCAGTTGGACAACATGATGAGAAGGTATGACAGGGAGTGTATCTGTTCTGAGGAACAGACTCATCAAAACTGGAAATAACTAGAGAATTTGTATAACTTTAAAAAAAAAAACCCAAACATTCCCCCAACCCTAATTTCTTAATCTTTTCTGATTGCAGGTGACTGATACAAAAGTGATTTTCAGTGTCATTGTTGGGGGGAGGATAGTTGAATGCAGTTTGCTAAACTACTCTCATTTTTCCTTTCCATTAGCTGCCAAGAAATAATCTAAGTGGAATTTAGATATTGCAGTATGATGACTGTTTTAAATCAATGCATTTGATTTTGTTATTCTTTTAGAAGTTAACATAATATTTAGGAATCCCTGATACAATTACTTTGTATTACATACAAAACTTTCTTTGTTTGGAAGCAGTGGAATAGAGATATGGCGTGCATTTTTTTAAGCTGACATATGTTAAGCAGAGGATGCCAAGGTACAAGTAGCCAGATTAATTAATGCTGCTTCTTGAACACTGTCAGAAAAATTTTGTGTCCATCCTTTCACTCTGCCTTTTACACACTTGTCCAGTTACCCAAATCAGCGGAAGACACTTGAACTTTTTCTTGCAAAGTAGAGAGATGTGTAAACCAAAAAGTAGAACAAGATTTTGTCCAGAATTTTACTTTCAGCAGCAGTCACCTGCTTTTTTGGTCTACAGCAGCAGTTATAAAACAATTGCTCGTTACTAGGTCTAGTATTTGAATGCAAGCAAACATTTTGGTTTCTGATTTTCTCTCAATTGAGTGAAAAGGACCAAACAAACAAAACAAACAAAAAGAACCCAAACCAACCAACCCATGAGAAAAAAAACCACAAGCCCAAGCAAATAGTGGGTTTTTGAAAAGAAATAATTCAATGACTAGAATTTCTGGTAGTACTGAAAGCCAGATTTATGGAGTAACCTCTTCCCTTGGTTTAAAGTTTTACCACTTGCAGCAGATTTTAGCAGTTAATTTTCCTGAAGGTGATTTAGGAATATTGAATGATATTTCAGGAACCCAAGTTTAGATGTAGGGTTTGTTAACATGCTATTAATCTTCCTTTTAATTGCTTAAAATAAAATGCTCAGGTTCTTAATATCAAAATAAATTTTAAAACTGGTTCTTTTAATTGCTTTGCCAATTTATTTCTGCCCAAACTTTTAGAGATTTTAAGATGCTGTATTGATGCTTTCTGTGATCTGGCACTTCCCCTAGAAAGATCAAGACCAAGATTTTTCTATCCCTTTACTAGGGAATGTCATCACAGAATGAGTTTTGCTCACAGCTGTTCGGAAATTATTGAATTCCCAACCAGTTTCTCTGTCCTGAGCAAATTAATTTGTAGTTAGACCTGCTTTTCCTTTTCTTCCTAGACTTTAATTGGTACTCTATCTAAAGCTGTGCAGTGCCTACACTTCCTATGGTGCCACTTACTTTACTCCAAAGTATACGTGTAGTTACAATTTAAATGTTACATATCTGTAAATTTACAGTGATTTATTTTGTGCCAGCATACTTTTCTGTATGTCTTAGTGAAAATTAGGCTGCTTTGTTTGAGACAAAATGAAAAGTGATATTTGTGGGCACTTTTCAAATTTGAGTAGCCAAAACCCCCCTTCACTGAGTCTCAATTAACCTCAGTTTATCCTTTTATTAGATTTGTCTTTGTGCATTTAAGAGAGCTGTTAAATTTGGAGTTGAATAACTTAGTTGATGCGCTCAGTCAAATGTTTTGTCTTACTGTCGCTACAGACAAGCAGTTTTCTTGTGTGACATGTGTGCAAAGGACAACATAGTTGAGAGGAACATTTTTCCAGTAGTGACAGTTGAGAAATGCTTCTGTCTCGGACCATATTGCAGTCGTACAGTTTTATGACTTAATGGCCAAGCTACAGCTCTTACTACAGGTTTCAACCTGAGTTCTTAAACAGTTAAATACTGGATTCAGATATGGATCCTTATGCTGATTCCTGACATTTATACTTACATACAATTATTTTATGTGTTGATTGAAGCAATATAAATCTGTTTTGTTGTTATGAGCTTTGGGATTTTTTGTGGGCTTGGGCTTTATGGGATGGTTTTGAATTGGGTTTCTGCATGTTTGCTTTGTTTTTAAAAGGCCTGAAGATCAGTACTTACAAAGACTGTATACTACCATGAATTCCATAGCAGATGATAAAATGGACCCCTCAGACCTTGCCTGCCTGGAATCACTCTGTTTTCCTGAGTACTTCTTCCTTTTTTTTTTTGGTCTGTTTAACATTTTTCCTCCTGGCATGTTATTGCATTGAACAACAGTGTAGATTTAGCATAAATAGGCTGGGCTTCCTGATGACAATCTTGCTCTGCTTTCTGCAAGTAGTCGGAAATGAGAAGAAAGACTATCACTGTAATTTGTGTTTTCCCATATTGCTTTCCCTGCAGCTTTAATATTTTTCTTAGATTGACTCTTCTAGTTTGTGGTAAGGGAATACTGATCCCATAATAAATTTAGGAAGAGTTGAATCTTAGGAATTGGGTTCATGACTAATTCAGGATTTAGTTCTCTCTCACATAGATTCTGGACAGTCATAATCTCTTATCTCTCTAAGCTTTTTCCCAACTGATACTGTGATTTAAAATAATAATCTTGTGGTAAGAGGCCCACAAGTGCCTAATTAGACTGTATGCCAGAAGAGTGTCCCATTGATAATTAAATATGTCAGCTTAATGCAGTAGGAGCATCTTAAACATATTAAGCCACTGGGAAATCATACGAGCTGCCTACTGCACAGGAATGGGCCATTTTCTTATGGACCATTAAAATTCTTCATGATCGTTATTTCTGATTTGCAGTAAAAGCTTTACATTTGGAAATCCTTGTTATTTCATCAAACATATTCCTGTTTGCTACACCAGCAATCCTTGAGGTCAACAGCAATTTGCTGCTTTGTTCCAGTTTAAGGTTTGCTGATGATCTCTAAGTTTGTTCTCATTACATAACAGAGGACACAAATACAAAATCTGAACATAATACTACCCTAGCCATGTGGTCACACGCAGTTTCCTATCTCTAGGAAAAAAAACAAAAATGAAGCAAATACATAATGCACAGTAAGGTGGCCATGGTCCAGTGCAGACCCATAGTGAAATGTTACATGATCCTAGCTTCTTAAAAGTTTATTTCAGTCTGCCTCTGATTTTCACCTCTTGAAGCTTTCTCTTCGTGACATATAAATTAGTTGCTGTGGAAGCAACTACAGCAGGAACAGGGGGATCTTTTAAACAGGGGACAAAAAAAAGAAAAGATTGCACATATGAACAGATTGGCTTAGCAGTGAGTGAGGAAGAAAAATCACCTAAAATCTGAGGTGTAAAGAGCTAGATGGTATATATTAAAAATATCTGTCTATACTTTCATTTGCATACTGACATCACCTTAAGCCCTTGCTGATTTTCTAGAGCACAGTATACATGTAGGTGTTTGCCTGACATCTTAATTTAAATGGGGAAGTGTAATCTTAGTATCTTGGGTACCAAGTACTAGCTTTACTAAGATGTGGTAGAAGGAGCTGTAAGCAGTGAGGAAATGTTCCTGTGTGAGTGAAAATGGTATAAGGAGTGATGGTCAGAAGGCTCCCTTGCTGGTCCACAAAATGATGCAGCTCATGTTCCCTAAACACTTTGTAACAGTAGAATCTACTTGACAAGTGTGGTGACGATGGCCTGGAGGACTAGGTCTGCTCAGCCATATTTCTGATTTTTTCTTCTCCTAATAAGGACCTGATCTGAGCTATTTTAAGAGTAATTGTTTTGATTTGGATAAGAATGGAATAAAAAAAAATAGAATCAGAGAATCATGGTGGGACTGTTAGGCTTACTCTGTTTTCAGTCACAGCACTGACACAAAGATTCTCCTGAATACCCTGGAAAAATCAAATGCAATATTCATTTTGGGGGTTTACAGTCTTTCTGTCTACATATTTATATCCATAGTGATGGGAAGCTGACAGTCTCCTTGCACATGAAATTCAAGAGACTGCTCAGTAGGTGCAGCTATGATGTGACTGGTGATATTGGAAGTTTTCAGGGCAAAGTAGAGTAAATTTCACATAATGTAAGGGTCAGTATTTAGGTCTATAATCCCTTTTCCAAGCCCAGAATTTTTTTCTTTACCCTATGTGCTTAAAAATATGTGCGTTCACACAGTGACCATGTTGAAAGACACAATCATCTCTTGCTAATAATCAGAGCATGTCTGCAAGGTATCCAAAAGAATCACATGCTTCGTGGATTGAATTATCAGTACTTTGTTCCCCAAATCTTTTGACTAGTTACTGGCTTTGACCCTTTCTCATGCAGTTACTACCAGTGATGGTCACTGCAAAGCTTCATAGTAAGTCCTGGCAAAGCAGTACAGCTCCATCCACAAGGATGGGCTTTTGTGCTACAATATGGAATATACTACATTGTCATTTCAAAGGTGGGTATAAAAAAAGCATGGACACACAAAGCCCTGTCATACTTTTCCTTTATACCCTCAAGATGAAGCATTTATTGATAATCCCGTCCTAAAAGATTATTTGTAGGAATGAGCCTGCAAATATTTAAATTATGAAATATTAAAATATTTTAAACTGCTGAAGGCCAGTTATGAATAGAAAAATAAATCATGCTGGTGATGTGATCGAGCTGGGAATTTCCACAGCAATAGTCAATGTCATTAGAGTTAATGACATCTTATCACTAGCAGCCATTGCTCTAAATTTACAATGTACTTGTGCCTATCAGCCACATCTCCATCTCTATCATCTGGCAGTAAATTTTGTGGCTTTCTTTGGGACAATATGTTTTTGTTTGTGTGTTTAACACATTTTTATATTGGTAGAACTAATTAATCTAACACTCCCTCAAGTCTTAGTCTTCAGTAGGGCTCTGCCATAGGTGAGCTAAATGTTACTTTTTGTTTCAACAAGGTTTTTGTTCATGGTGTGCTCCTTTGTGTGCCTGGTGCCTTCAAAGCAGTGGAGGGTCCTTGAGTTTTTTTACTCGTTTACCAACTGCTGTGAACGGAAAAATCAATGAGAAGTGCATCTTGTAATACTTGCAAAACAGAAAGGGAGGATCATAATAATTAGGGGTTGTGAAAAATTAATGCATTAGATGTCAACATGCCTTCAGAGAGTAAAAAAAAAAATAATCCCTATTGAGGATTAAATTCTTTTGTCAGGGTTTAGACTGGTAGTCTAAACTATTTTGTCTGATGATAATGAACCCCAGATTCTTCCTCCAGCTCCATATGCTGAGTGTGATGTCACATGGGGAAGAATATCCTTTTGGTTAGTTGGGGTCAGCAGTCCCAGACACATCTGTTCCCAACTCCTTGTGCACCCTGAGCATCCTCACTGGTCAGGTTAGATGAGGAGCAGGAAAGGCATTGATGCTGAGTAAACACTGCTCAGCAGTACCTGAAACAACCCTGTTATCAACACTGTATTCAACACGAATCCAAAACATATGCTCGTGCTAGCTACTAGAATGTTCACTCTATCCCAGCCAGAGCCATATTGGAAAAGGAAAGGAAGATTCCTATACCTAAAAGCCAGGAGATGTTTTAGGCCTGAAAAGGTAGAGCAAGATCTTAGCTGCTGTCTATAGTGACAATGTGGTTATGGCAACATACAGTGTATGTCCTACTTGTGTCTTCTCTTGTTGGCAGTGACACAACACCCTTAATGAGAGAGTTAATCAGGAGACAGCTTTTCATAGAGGACAGATTTTGGAAACTACAAGGGACATTTCTGACTTATATGATAATGTGTTTTTCACTCTATTTCATACAGCATCTAGTCTTCATGCTTACCTTGTTCGCAGCAATTATGTTCCCTTCCCTCTTCATTAGAGACCACCTAAAAGCATGAACATCAGTTTTCTGTGTTCTGCCTCACTTTAATGGTCGGCTGGCACCTCTACAACAAAGCCTAGCCAGAAAGGGTTTTAATTTGACCTTCTTTCATTTGTATTTGGAATCCCTGGCAAAGAAGATCTCTCTGAGCACTAGAGCTTTTGATTTATTCTTAAATAAATTTGATTTAAATTACTCAAGGTATATTTCAGTGCTTGCAGAAAATACAAACCATTATTTCTACCATTTGGGTACCTCCTTATTGCCAGGTTTTCCCTAGGCTAAAACAAGCATCATTTTATTCTGGATATTTGCCAAAACTATATTGTAGTAATAGAAAGTAGCCCTGCACTACTTTCAGCCCTGCAAGTTAAAAGTATGGCATTAGAATGTTCATCAACTGCAGCTGGCTGTGGATACTATAGATTTACTCTGGGGATTCAGGTACTAATGAAGGAGAAGCTTTTTCTTCTGAAGCATTTTTAAGGGTCATAAACCTTCTGCCTATGTATATGAAGAATAGAAACACCTTTTCTGTGGCTTTCTAGATGCCCAAGCAAGTATGATGCAATAATATTCAGCTAAAAATGTATTCTTGCTGTGAGGTGATTCCTACCCTCTCACTAGAAGTCTGGCCTGTATTAAAACCAGTGTGGCCAGTAAGACCAGGAAAGTGACTGTGCCCCTGTACTCGATACTGGTGAGGCTGCGCCTTGAGTCCTGTGCTTCAGGGCCCTCACTCCAAGAAAGACATTGAGGTCCTGGAGCATGTTCAGGGAAGGGCAACAAAACTGGTGAAGGGGCTGGAGAACAAGTCTTATGAGGAACGGCTGAGAGAGCTGGGGCTGTTTAGCCTGGAAAAGAGGAGGGTGAAGGGAGACCTTATCACTGTCTACAACTGCCTGAAAGGAGATTGTATCAAGGTGGGTGTTGGTATCTTCTCCCAGCTGATAGGATGGGAGGGAATGGCCTCAAGCTGTCCCAAGGGAGGTTCATATTAGACCTTTGGAAAAAATTCTGCACTAAAAGAGTTGTAAGGCTCTGGAACCAGCTGTGCAGGGAGGTGGTTGAGTCACCATCCCTGGAAGTATTTAAAAGTCAGGTAGATGAAGTGCTCAGGGATATGATATTATAGTGGATGGGTAAGGCTGGACTTGATGATCTCAAAAGTCTTTTCCAACCTAGTGATTCTATGATTCCCTGTATGTCATTCAGTACAACTGTATTGGTAAACATAATACAATGAGTTCTCCAAGCATCTTGGCAGGGTGGAGCTGGGTAAAGTCACAAAGGTGGTGATGACTCTATTGTGTTATCTTAATGAAGTAACCTGAAGTTGGGGGACAAGGATTTGCAACCTAGCAACAAAGTTATATGGGTTGGGCAGTTGCCAAGGAAGACTTATTACTAGGGCAGAAGTGACCAATCAATGTTTACCTCATGTTTTGCCTGCTAGGTCTATATAAGCAGCGAGTTAACCCATAATAAAGAAATTAATCTGAAATCATATTGATTTGTCGTGAGTTTCATCTTGCTCCCGCCACAATACAACTGTACTTTGGCTTTTGTGCTACAAGGTACAAACAAACCGACAAGCTGACATTTGTTTTTTTCAGGAGGAGAGGAAAAGCATTCTGATTGCTTTCCTCTGTTTCTGTCTTGTGTACCCCTGCTGTCTCAGCTGTGATAGTGACTCTGACCCTCAATACACTTACAGAAGAAATGCTTCTGTCAGCCTGTCTCTCTCTCACCCTGCCAACAGTCTGTCTGCAGGGGTGTGGAAGTGACTCATTCTCTGTTCCTGTTCTGACTGGTCAAAGCCCTTGACAAGATGTCAGTGCCTACTACCATAGCAGTCCTTAGCCTGTCTGAGATTTGAATAGCTTACTTGGACAAGAGCCCAAAGCTTGCTGAAATAACTCACACAGGCTGTGAAAGAGCCTTGAGACTGTAAGACCCATCAGTAAACTGCATTGGCTCTGAAATATGGGCTTTTGTTCTGTTACCTCTGCTCAACGCAAGCCGTGGTGTCCTTGCATCTCTGCCACTTGCAGCTGAATTTGAGTTTGATTCAGTGATTTCACAGGGCAGATACAGCCTTACCTCTGTCAGTGACAATCAACAACAAATGTCCGTGAAGTTCAATAGCATGATATGAAAAGGCATGGTGGCACTGCTTCCTATGAATTTTCATGGAGATAAAAAAAAAAAAATCTATGCTGCTGAGCAAGCTGCTGAACAGCTGGAGAGGATGGCATTACATTCTATGCTATTCAGAAGAATTTTTTGACTACTGCCCTGATACCTGCAGTCTGTACATCCATCAATATACCTTCCTCTTCTATTTTAATCTTGCCAGACTGCGGCAGTAAAATGTAACATTTTGAACTTTCGCCAGATTTCAGTGGCTCCATTGGGGTTTATTCCTTTCTGCAGCAGTGGTGTGTGAAAAAAAGAGAAATCTTTGGCCAAATACCTGCTCTGCTCATCTAGGATGGTAGCTGTGCAGGAGCTATCATCAGCAGACTTCCTCTCTGATTAAGTATTTCTTTGTTCAATGAGTATTATTCTATGAACCGAGGAGCAGCACAGTTCAAATGCACATAGTTAATTATTGTTTTGACTTCATGACCATTCTATAGAAGTCTGAGAGGGGATTAAAGTTGGGAAAATGTCTGCAAACATATACACCCTTGTGCAAGGGCACCTGGGAAGGTGAGGGAGGCTGAGAGGAGATTCACCTACTGTCCTAAGCAGGGTCCTGTGATGGGAAGAGGGAAAATGGCCTCAAATTGAGTCAGGGGAGGTTTAGACTGGATATTAAGAAAATAGCCTGGCTGGGGTGCACTTGAGAGTATGTGAATTAAGGAAATAGGAAGAGTCATTTTGATTTTTTCTAATAATAAGACCACATGAAAATCTCCCTTGCAGAAAAAAAAGGTTTCCCCCCCCAAACCATTGCTTTATCGAGCATAACCTGCATAATTTTAAATTCTCCATCATTTAGGGAACCATGGTATATGTAGGGCCTGTTTGCAGTGTCAATGAAACAGCAGTGGAAATGCATTTCTTTCCTTGGTTGGACACTTCAATGAGTTCAGTTCTGCAGGCAGAAATGTCTTTTACTCTAAATATTTTTCTTTGTTCCTGGTCTAAATGCATTACGCAAATAATTCACTTCTTAAACACATAACAAATGTTTGTGTATGTTTACAAACAGCCCCAAACATGATAGTTCAGGAAGCCAATGTAATTTTAAGAGCTTAAGAAACATCAGCTACAGTATAATAGGATCTGGGGTTTATGCAAATAAAACCATTATGCCTGTTACTGAAGCATAACAAAGTAGCAAGACCTCTGCACTTATGGGTAATGTGACAAGTGCTTTATTTATGATAACTGTTAGAGTTTTCTCCTAGCATTTTCTTGCAGTATCATGTGATCTCCAAAAGGCAGAGTTTTATGTTGCTGAGAAGAGCTCTCCATATATTAATAAGATGCTGAACAAATTACTTGTACAAAACATTTTCTTCTGAGATTTTGTTTTGTTGCTTTTTAACTCTCCAGCAGTTCAATATAGTCTTGGTATTATGAAGGATTGCACTTCAATATATATGGTTAATATAACATAAACATGATTAAATTTACCTTAAACTTTACAAGTACAGTGTATCTAAAGTTAACAAAAAAAACCTTGCCATGGATCAAACTGTGGAGTCTCCAGTCCATTCTTCTAATACCACAGACTGCCAAATATATCGCTTTTCTAAAGATTTGTTCAGATGTCTCAGTAACCTGAAGACCTCAATCTCCAAATGTATTTGCCATGTTATTGCTCAGGTCTTTGCATTCTACACAGTGTCCTAAGGCACAGAAAAGATGAGTGATTTCCTAAGTCTGCAGAAGAGCAGATATGATCCTTAGCCCTGGAAAGCTAAGGGAATGCCTTGATTATCCTTCACTTTGAGGAAGCTTGGAAAGCATGGCTCATAAGCTTGTGTGTTTGGTAACACCATGCTTTCGATAATTCACTTCCTTCCAATTTCACTAAGGATAATACAGTCCAGCTTCAGGATAAGGTGTTCCCGAAGTTTATCCAAAAAAAATCCACCTGAATTATATTGACCCTAAGGACCAGAATCTGCAATCAAATTTGTATAAAAGTTGCCTAAAATCCATCCCTAAGCCCACTCATTCAGTGTTGTCTTTTGGATTGACTGTTATATTGGATGGATACCCAACGCTTACATCACAAATATTTGGGTTCCTCTCAAGTCAGACTGTGTTTATCTATTTGCCTTAAACATTTTGTCAGAGGACTACCCACTTGTGGCACCAGCTTGGCTGTGGTGCCACGGTTCAGCAGGAGACAGTGCAGGAGCAGGCACAGCTCCCCCTTGCTGGGGTGAAGTCGAGCCCCAGAGCTGGCTTTGGCTGGGGGAGGGGATGCAGCCGTTGCTGCTGCACCTGCTACCCCCCTACCTTTTCACTTCTGGAGCCTACCAAAATGGACTTGGGGATATAAAGAACAGGAAGGGAGGAGTCGGGTCTCACGTCCATGCTGGCACTGACTCACACACTTTGATCGGAGCAGACTGGACCACAAGGCCTGGACCACATGTGGTGATTTCTTTCCCTTTCTCTCTCTCTTTCTCTCTCTCTCTCCCCCATTACGTCATGGCATGTGTGTTGGATTGGATCCTAGGAACTTGGGTTGTTTTCAGGGATTAATTTCTGTCAGGGCTGAACACGAGTGTGTGGCTTGGGGATCCGGGTTGTGACAGTTCCCATTTCTTCACTACCCTAGCGTTCATTCATGTTTTGATCTAAAATCAAGGAGTGATTAGATATTTCTTAATATCACACTTTTTTATGCATGTGTATTTTTGTTTATATATAAACTTACATGTATGGAGTCCAATTAAATTGCTCATTGAAAACACCATCTCGTAAGAATTAAACCTCTAAACTGTACTTTTAACTTCCTATAAAAATAAACAGTTGCTAGGCTCATTTCCAAGATCAAATTGATACAAATACTAGAGTGCAACTAATCTTTGCTCTATGAGCTTGAATATGCATTATTTGATCTCTGTTCTATACTTTTGCTCTGCTCTTTTACCTCGATAGAAATTAGTTTCAATGCATTAGCCTTGCAGAGACCAGTAAAGGGAACCCTTTTGGTCACTAGAGCTTATAAAGCTTTGTCATACTTATGTCATACATATTATTCTGTTTTATGAAAAGTAAAATGTTCATCCACCTCAGTTATTGTCAGAAAGTCATTATTTTCATGGTAGCATTTTTGTTGTTGCTGTGTCAAAATTTATGAAGAATAAGACCCCTGGATTTTAGGGAAAACACAGGCTAAAACCTGCTAATTTTTACTAACAATATTGTTTACTCTATTAGAAAATAAAAAGTAGTCAGACCACTTTCTCTTTTCTTTCCTACACCTACCTGGTAAGTCCTACTCACCACAACCAATAACGTCAGGGGAGAAAGAAAGTTATAAAACGTTCTACCACAATGGGAACAGGTAGTGCTTTCCTGTCCATTTCCAGGACATTATGGTGTGCCCTAGAAAAAAGGAAAAGTCCAGCTGTGCTTCTGACAGTCACAGAGGGAATAGCATATGTTTGAAATCATTGCAGCCATTTCTATTATGAATCTACCTAATCTTGGTTTAGTTCAATCAGTAAAATCAAAGCTTATTCTCCTCTACTCTAGCATGTTAATGTTGGGGTTGCTATGCCAGCCATTTTTACTTTAATGGGGCTGTTTGCAAGAGAAGACAAGCATGCTTGTCAGAAATGGAAGTGACTAGTGGGATGGAGATGCAATAGCACTTTTGGCTGCAACATATCCTCATCATATCCTTGGAATATCCTCATCAGCATTACCGAGCAGTTAAAATTCCAATGTCATTTCTTTCAGGTCCTGCGTGCAATACATAGAAACACGATGGTAGTTTCATGTGCAGCTAGTAGCTGACCTGTCTCCTTGTCCTTGCTTGACAGTGGGAGGGATTTGTCAGCAATGCCTTCATAAACAATTTGAAAAATCAAAAGATCTCATGATTTTATTTATTTATGCTGACCTACATACAGGACAATTGTAGAAATTTATGGACAAAGCACTTCAAGGGGCCTTGTCGGCAAATTGTTGTCCTTTATGTGTATGGTAGGACATCCAATAACCAACGAGTTTCATCAAGTAGTCTTCATGCAAATGTGTGAAAGCCACTAAGTGGCCCTTGTGAGTTTAATATAGTTTCCCTCAGTGAAAAATATTGTAAGCAGAAGTACTTAGATTTACCTTTACTACTGCAGTAAGCAGAATTCCAGCTATTGTGTGTAATTAAATGGAGATAGCTAACATAGTGAAACATGCAGATTGTGCTAGTAAGAGTTCAGGGTATATAACGTGGCTCTTGCTATTTCATGACCTAGTAGGGCATGGAAAACATGTTTGGCATTATAGACCGGCTTATAAAAAATACCCCAAACATAATCAAATTTATGCAAATTTATTTCTGAAACTATCAGTTTGTGAGACAAACTCAAAATAGGTCAAGATATTCGTATCAAAAAAATTCAGCAATCTAGAACACCCCAAATCTGCTTGATATTTGTATGAGGTTGTTTTTTCACATTTCCGTAACTCTGTGTAGTACTTAATCAACTTATATATCAAAAGATGTGCATCCAAGCATTGGGATTGAAAGAGCATTCCTGCACAAACAAGGAAACATGACAGGAAATTTGCCTTTTAAGTCACCTGTTCTTGTAGAAGGTGGCATGAGATTGCCACCCAGGCTGTTTGACGTTTGTGAATAAAATTGTGCTTCCCTAGATTAGAAAACTCTGTCTCATAAACAGCAGTGTCAGCTAAAATCTACATACACTGTAGAGCGAATGATACAACCTTTTCTCTCTTGCTTACCCAGTCACTCCTGCAGGAAGGTTAAGTCCTGCTGCTGGCCAACTTGAAGCTGGGCTGTATCTTGAAGAGATTTTTCTATTTCTGCATTTCTAATCTCAGCACTAGACTTCAAAGTAATGATCTTGCCATTTGTGTAGGATAAACCCAGGGAATGATGGAAAGTGTCTTAAAAAAATCAGCTGATGAAATACTCTAGCAGCTGGTCCAGTTTGATTATGTAGACTTGGTTTTAGAGAATCACAAGCACTACTTGTTTTGTAAATTGTGAAGCATTAAGACCAGTTTGGATATCATGTTGCTTTAGTTTCTTCAAAACATTATTCATCCAGTATAATAAGCACGTATTCTGGGAAAAAAATAAAGACAGCAAACTAGCCTTAGCATATGAATATTGGTTATTTCCTTAAAAAGTCCAACCAAGAGCTCCACGGGTATAGGGGAAATGTATAGGACAAGTTAAAATGAGGATAGGAAAAGGGTGGCAGACAGATGCCTGATAGTAAGATAAGACTTTAAAAGATAATGGAATTACTCACAGAATATGTAGAATAATTTAAGGATTAAATCATTGTAAGCTTTAAAACTCTGGATTTAGTTATTAAAATTAACATATGCAGAACTAGAAGAGACTTATTAGTTCAAATGAGCATCCCATTGAATCGTATATCCTGACACCCTAACCTGGTCCTATGTTGGATTCCATTGTGTGCAGTACTGTTTTGTGTATGGAATAACGTGCCGGCAGAAATGCTTGCACCAAAGCCGCTGGAGGTGAAGGGCTTGGCTCCTTGCAGAACTGACTTTTACCTCCTATTAACACAACTGAATAAATATGTGAGGGGTGCTGCAGAAAAGAGAAGAGGTTAATGATTCAGAAGTTTAAAATTTGAGAGAGTGTAATAATACTACAATTGGATATTTTCATAGCCCAGGATTTCAGAGAAAGAACAGTAAAAGAAAAGTTTATTTCTCTCTACTTATTTTTTAATTGGTCTCTTACTGATGAACAGACAGCTGTAAATATACAGGGACACCCCCTGTTCCTGTTCATTCTGAAAATACAGTATTGAACCATGATGTGTTTTTTTCTAGGAAAAATCTAATTCAGGCCAGAACATTATACATCTTCACAATGAAAAATACCTGATTATTAATAAAAAGAGGAATCCTTAATATAGATCACTAATGCAGATCTAGATCTGTGATAAAAGTGTTCAAAACTATAAGAAAAATATAAAGCATATTTAAAGCAGTTTCTAGACCTTATTTGTCGTTGAGAAATTACGAACTTAAATAGCCTTGCCTGGAATACTGTACCTTGGTATCTTTCCTTGCTGAATATGCTAATGCTGTTCACTAAAAGCATAGGATCAGCAGATCAAGAAGCATTTGACAAAATATGAATTCTTCCTGTCACATACAATGTCTATATTTGATGGTATGTGGCTGACAGTCTGCTTCCTAATGCAAAATATAAGCAAATCTGGTACAAAATCCTGGTACTTGCAGCTCCCAAGCATTTCCACTTATGAGATGGTGGGATTAGTTGCATTGTATACTTTGGATGTACAACTTCTGTTAGGCATATTCCTCAGCTTAAATTTCCAGCTTACTGTAAATAAAAATTATTCAACCTCATTGCTTAAGTATGATAAGGTGAAATACATTGTTGTGCTTTATAATTTCTTCCTCTTTAGTTGAGGATCCACAGTGTTTCAAAACAGAGGCTACATATTTGACAGGAGGCTGATCTACTACCATGGCTGTGCCTGCACGTGGCCTGATAACAAAACTGAAACTCGACATCTTCCATATACTCAGAGGCGGCTTGTCAGAATTCACTGAATTCACTGAGGATGTATATTTTCATGTAAAGCTGCTGGGGCTTTTTTGAATGCCCTTGTATGTGTTGGTCATGCCAACTAGGACTGGTTTTGGGCCAGGCACTGGCACAGAGAGGCAGCTGAATGGCAGGATTGGTAACCTACCATTCTTGTGCAGCTGGATGGTAGGCAGTATGTATGGGATGAGGTAGTCTATCTGGATACAACAGCAGAAAAGTGATGCACTTAGATTGGAAATGGGGTAACAACAGGGAGAAGTTGGGAGAGCTACATATTTAAAAGAAAAGAAAACTTTAGTTTTTCTGTCTTCCTCTTTAATTTTGTTCCACATGAAGTTTGCACTTCTTTTCCTGCTATAAGCTGTCCTTTTAATTAAAGACATGCATTTGGTCAAAAAATATTCTCTCAGAGATGACCAAAATCATGACTAAATTAAAGTCTTTGGGGTTTATGCACAAGACCATCTTTACTTTTATGTTTGACTAGCAAGCTTTTCATGGCAGTGTACTTGTTCCATTGCCACTGCATCCTTTTGCTCTGAACTGACATTACAATGACAAAATCATACTGCCATGAACTGACAATGGAAGCAGGTTTTTATTTTTACTGTGGTATATGGGAAAGTAAAGGTGAAAAAGTTGCAATAAAATAGTTACTAGTTTTGTGTTGTTTACCTAAAGTAGTTCAATAACAAGGCTGATGACATGTAAATAACTGTTTTCTTGAACAAGAGCAATTAGAGTATACACTCCCTCTCTTGGACAGATCTAACATTATGTCTGTAATTATAAGTTTCTTGAAATGACAATGCATGTTTGCAATAAACTTGCATTAATTAGTCCTGCAGAATGATTTTTTGGATGTTCATTTTTATAACTACTTCTGGGAGATATTGTCAGACTAGCTGGTAGATAGTCGTAGTAGCCATAAATGTGAGGATGTTTTGTGAGCAATGCCCACACAGTTAATACTACTCAAAGAGCTAGACTATTTGTTTCCCCTAAGATCCTGTTCATTTTATTGATTCAGATATAGTCTTATGGAAGGAGTAGATCTGAAATAAAAACAATAATTGTTTTAGAGATGGAGGTCATTTAATTCTGAGGTTTTTGTCTGACTAATCTTCAGTTTTGGGGAATTTGCAGACAGTCAAGTTGGCTGCTGGCTTACTGCCCAAAATGCTGTTTTGGAGAGGCTGTTCCAGTTCATCACCCTGAATTCCTTCAGCTTTTTTTTTCCCTTTCAACAGAGAAGTATGAATATATGTATATAAGTTCACAGATAGCTTGGGAAATTTCCGTTACCTTATTCTGTTCTCTGTTCTGTTTTAATAGCTTTTTCTGAAGCATTCATTTCATGCTTTTCCTCCATGACTTGAACTCAATATTACATGCCATCTTACACATAGATGCTGTCTTTTAAAACAGCATTAGTACTCTGACTCTTGGGGCATCTAGAGCAAGTTTGTCAGAAAGACATTTTGAAGACCCTGATAAGCTGTACCAGCTGCATCTGCTCCTCCTCTTTTATTGTATTTTGCAGCTTTTACACCTTTTCTGCCCTACTTGCCTAGCTGTCATTGCATTAGCTGATCATCTGTTAAATAGTATGCAGAAAATTTGTCTCAATCTTGACTTCTGATCATAGAATCACTGGGTTGGAAAAGACCTTTAGGAATATCAAGTCCAGCTGCACCTGCCTACTACTAAATCATATCCCTGAGCACTTTATCTACCTGACTTCTATATACCACCTCCCTGCACAGCTGGTTCCACTGCCTGAGAACTTTTTCAGTGCAGAATCTTTTTCAAAGGTCTAATCTGAACCTCCCCTGGGACTGCTTGAGGCCATTCCCTCCCATCCTGTCAGCTGGGAGAAGATACCAACACCCACCTGCTCCTTTCAGGCAGTTGTAGGCAGTGATAAGGTCTCCCTTCAGCCTCCTCTTTTCCAGGCTAAACAGCCCCAGTTCCCTCAGCTGCTCCTCATAAGATTTGTTCTCCAGCCCCTTTACCAGCTTTGTTGCCCTTCCCTGGACATGTTCCTCAATGTCTTTCTTGGATTGAGGGGCCCAAAACAGAACACAGGACTCAAGGTGCAGCCTCACTAGTATCGAGTACAGGGTCACAATCACTTTCCTGGTCCTGCTGGCCACACTGGTTTTAATACAAGCCAAGATGTCATCGGTCTGTCAATCAACCCCAGATCCTTCTCTGCCAGGCATCATTCTAGCCACTTTTCCCCAGGCCTGGTGGCACTGCACTATGACAGTTTAGGCTTGGCCATCCAGCAAGTTTTAACCCATCAGTGGGTATGCTTCATGATACACCTACATAACAACATAGGATACCACTGGAATGTTACTGAGATTCAGTTAAAAGTAAGATAATTAAACATCTATCTATCTATCTATCTATCTATCTATCTATCTATCTATCTATCTATCTATTCTTGACTACTGACTTTTGATGGAAAAATGAAGACCAAACACTCAAATTGAATCTGTGGGCTATGACCATGTTGTTTGCTGTAATGTGACAAGCCAGACTTGGGGTAATTCTATCAGCATTCTCCACTGTGTGACCAGTCAAGCCCTTGAACATTCTTTTGATTTATCTGTACATATTCAGGCATAATAGCACCAGAAATAGGTATCTGATTGGCTTATTGATACTCCACAAGAAGATCTATGTATACTGTGGATCTAGATGGAAGAGAAAACAGAAATGCATTTCCTGTAAGAGAAGCATCCTAGACTTTTAAGCATCTCTGCCAGCCTTGATAGAGATGAGTAAGTAGGGAGATTCCCCACAACAGCAAACACTGAGTTTTTTTTTCTATGTGCCTTTGCTCTGTTGTAACCAAGTGTAACTTATTTTGCATTTCATAAAACACAGCTTAGAATCCCTAAGGTTTCTACCACCTTTCTTTCTACCTTAAGGTGGTGGCATTTCCATCACAAACATGAGCTTTGCCCATATCCCTTGCTGGTTGAAAAGGAGATTTACTATGAAAAAAACCCAAAGCCTAGGGTGGCAAGTGGTACAAGAATTGACAGATACTTATGTTCTGCTGTGCTTTCATTTGTGATACAGTACTCAGTTCATGTACAGCCATCAAAACACATGAAAGCCAGAAAAAAAATACAGAAAGCACTGAACAGTGTAATTATTTTCTCTTCCTTTGTTTGTCTGTACTTATCTTCACACAACTTAAAAGCTATGTAATTATATAATTTGAAAAAATAATTATTAACATGTAAAATTCGTGCCAGCAAAAATAACATTATATTTAAATTAACATCTTCACAGAACCATTTTGCCAAAATATAGGTTTCATTGATCTTAACCTCTTTTATAACCTTAATTTGATGTTGGCATTTTGTGTCTAAAAACTATTGCAGAGGAAAGGTTTTAGGGCAAAGAAATATCCTTGATCAAAAATAACACATGATCACATGAGATTAAAGGTGTGAAATACGGTTTCAAACGTACCCCAAGACATTTTAAATGGATGTTTTTTTATGATGTGTTGCCCTGTCCCAATAAACAAAGTGCCTTTTAAAGTGTCATCAGGAAAACCATGAGGATCACATGAACTTTTAGAACTTTGTATGTCCATGTCCATAATAATTTGACGTCAGTCTGACCTCAGTGACAGGGAAAGACATGGAACAGGTGATCTTGAGTGCTATCATGAAGCACTTACAAGAGAATCAGGTGATCAGGCCCAGTCAACATGGGTTCACAAAAGACAGGTCTTGCCTTCTATGACAAAGTGACTCAGCTGCTGGATGAGGGAAAGACTGTGGATGTGTTCATTCTGGACTTCAGTAAAGCCTTTGACACAGTTTCTCACAGCATTCTGCTACAGAAACTGTCAGCCTCTGGCCTGGACAGGTGCACACTCTCCTGCGTAGAAAACTGACTGGATAGCCGGGCCCAGAGAGTGGTGGTAAATGGTGTTAAGTCCATCTGGAGGCCAGTTACAAGTGGTGTTCCCCAGGGCTCAGTGCTAGGTCCAACCCTGTTCAATATCTTCATCAACGACCTGGATGAAGGCATTGAGGGTACCCTTAGCAAGTTTGCAGATGACACAAAGTTGTGTGCAAGTGTGAATCTGCTGGAGGGTAGGGAGGCTTTGCAAAGGGACCTAAACAGGCTGGACCGCTGGGCAGTGTCCAATGGCATGAGGTTTAACCCGGCCAAATGCCAGGTCCCGCACTTGGGGCACAACAACCCTATGCAGAGCTACAGACTGGGAGAAGCCTGGATGGAAAACTGCCAAGAGGAGAGGGACCTGTGGGTGTTGGTAGACAGCTGACTGAACATGATCCAGCAGTGTGCCCAGGTGGCCAAGAAGGCCAATGGCATCCTGACCTGTATCAGAAACGGTGTGACCAGCAGGTCCAGGGAGGTGATTCTTCCTCTGTACTCCGCACTGGTGAGGCCGCTCCTTGAATCCTGTGTCCAGTTCTGGGCCCCTCACCACAAGAAGGATGTTGAGGCTCTGGAGCAAGTCCAGAGAAGAGTGACGAGGCTGGTGAAGGGGCTGGAGAATAGACCCTATGAGGAGCGTCTGAGAGAGCTGGGGTTGTTTAGCCTGGAGAAGAGGAGGCTGAGAGGAGACCTCATTGCTCTCTACAAGTACCTGAAAGGAGGTTGTAGAGAGGAAGGTAATGACCTCTTCTCCCAAGTGCCAGGGGACAGGACAAGAGGGAATGGCCTCAAGCTCCACCAGGGGAGATTTAGGCTAGAGATTAGGAGGAGGTTTTTCACGCAGAGGGTCATTGGGCATTGGAATAGGCTGCCCAGGGAGGTGGTTGATTCACCTTCCCTCGAGGTGTTTAAGGCACGGGTGGATGAGGTCTTGAGGGACTTGGTTTAGTGTTAGATAGGAATGGTTGGACTCGATGATCCTGTGGGTCTCTTCCAACCTGGTTGTTCTGTAATTCTATGATTCTATGAATAATAGAATAATTAAACTGGATTAGCATTGAACTCATACTAAGCAGCAGCCAAAGCTATATATTCTCCTCAGCTAGAATTGTTTTCTAAAGGCAGATTCTGTCCATTGTCCTTGAGAAAATGGTGAGCAGGTAAAGAATATGATATGCTCTGAATTAATTTCTAGGTCAAATTTTGCCCAATCTCACTTGTTTTTTCTTCATAGACCTGAGGTTTCGGTGTAAAAATATAAGAAAATATTCAGCTTATTGATTATTGAATTATCGATGATTGAATATTCAGATTACATTCAGATTACGATGCCTCAAGATAGTACTGAGATCATGATTTGACATGTAGCTACTCTATACTATAGCAACATTTTCAGAGAACAAACCTGTGGGAGAAGTAATGCTGATCCCAGCATAAAGTTCTGATCCTTTGCAAGCCTCCATATGTGAGTTTTCTATAATCTTTGTGCTCCTCCAAACCAGTTTTAATTCTAAGACTGCATTTCTCATGCAGTGTGAAATTTATATTGCTGAAGCCACATGACTTGGCTCCTGATAAATAAATGGAGTAATTTAGGAGGCAGTTTGCACCACTGTTGTTTCCAGATAGGCTTTTCAAGCTGTCTGCTGCATCTTTTAGCAGACTGGTTTCAATTTAAAAAGAAGTATACTGTATTTCTGTTTTCAGTGTGATTGGAACATCTGGAGACTTCAGTGTGACTGTGAAGGTTTGATAAGAAGAACATTCACAATAAGTGCTATGGATTGTTTTAGTTCTATTTCTTCAGGTTTTGCTTTAGCATGGGGAGAAAAATCGCCTGCACAAGTGGTGGAGTTAGAGAATTAATTTGGGATTCACTGAAAATGAGGTAGATAGCTGGATATGAGGTACATAGCAGGTATGTACATCTGATGCTTGAAAATTAAGGTTCCAATTGACTAGTCAAGTTACACATATCTAAATAATGTTTAACCACTGCACTGAAAACTTCACATTTTGAAATTCTTTCTTTACTGCCACTGAAACTGTAGAGAAACTGCAGTTGTGAGGTATTGAAGTTGAAATAGTTTGTAATTTAATTAATAGAAGATAATTGTATTAATGTCTGAGATTCAAGAATTTCTAATTCTGACCTTGATGTGATTTTCTTTGGTGAATAGAAAAGAGATTTCCATCCTTCATTGATGTGGATTTACCCATTAGAACTCTCAAAAGCACAGCACCTGGTGACTGCTTTGGGAAGGCAAGTGTTGGTTACAAAAGGTGTGTCTAATGAGGCCGTTAGTGGCTTGGACTTATGCTACAGAATTTTCAGATCAAAGATATATCTTGGTCATGGAGCTCTTGTATTCAAATTCTGTTTAGAGGGAAACCTACAGGTAATGTCTCTTCTAGGAAACTCCTATACATGTGTATGCCATTATTCTAGTTGGAGGTCTTAGTATTATAAATGGAATTCAGGATTAACCATAAGTACAGACAAATTGGGAGGAATGTCATTCCTGTCATCAGTTAAAGCCTGAGAGTTTTGGCTTTGCACTGTAGTATTCTCTTATTTCTTCCTATTAGATTTAGATTGTGTAAACAAAGTGATTTGGAAGCACTATATCCATGTAGCCTTGTAGGTCTATAGGCAGAGGTTTTACATTGGACTGTGGTGGGCAAGCAGTTCAGTAACAGGCAGTATTCTCGAATTCACAGCAATGAGACCATATAGCATAAAGTTGAATATTGGCAAGTCTTTCTAAGTTGAGGGGAGTTGTCATTTTTTCTGGATCTTGAAATGTAGGAACAGTACTGTGCTCCTTTAAAATTAATACTTTTGAGCTTTCAGCCTTTGATGTCAACTAAGCAGCTTTATGAGGAATTATTACAGCCTATTTTGGATAATATCAATGTTTCAGACAAATAGGGTAATTGTGTAATGCATTTTCACTTCAACCATTAATACAAATGTGTGTACTCTGCTTACTACCACCAGTACTGAGTTGCCCCTACTGATTTAATACTGACTTACAGGGGTTTTTATATTGTTTTATAGACTTGAACTTGATTGGCCTAATTTTTTGTTCTCCAGGATTCTGAATGTTGATTTGGGATGAACTGTATTCAAAATAGGCATTTTAGAAGGTAGACGATCAATCGCAGAATTCCATTGCTAGAGAGGCTCTCTGGCTACACCAAGAAATGTTTCTTTTTTATGTCAATAGAAACTCTATGAATCAACTCTATTTTACCTCCAGGAATATTCATTAGTTTAACTGAAATCTTTAAAATCTCAGAAACAGCTGACCGAGCATATTTATAGAATACATCTCTATCTGTGGCATTTATATTTCTGTAATTTGGCTGATATAGTTTTGCAGAACAGTTCCATATTGTCTAAGACACCAGCAATGGTGTCTCTATGCTGCTGCATGGACATAGTTATAGAAATCTGTAGTTGCTCTACCCCTTTATCTGCTGATTGTGCTAGGTAGCCTCATTAAGCTTAAGAAAAGATGAGAGTCAGGCCTCTGAGAGAGTAGCTTGATATTATCTTGGATCCTTTGTTTGTAACACTGGGCATTCTCTATCTGTCTCTGTGTGGCATGCATAGATTTGTAAAGAGAATGTAACACTCCTTTAACTGACTATAAACTGACATATAGCACTTTCAAGATGTGTCAAATCTGTTCTAAAACGATGCTTTCTGGAGGAACATTTCATACTTTCAGTGATCTACATTTGCTACAGTCTTGATTCTTTATCTTCATTTGTTGTGCTCGCACACTGGCTCTCTTTCTCAAATTCAGACCTTGGAAAAAGTCCTTAATCTCCTCTTCAGCTTAAATGTACAGTCACATCCATACTTCCTCTCCCCACCTCACCATTGATATTTCTCATTCCTATTTCTATACGAACTTTGCATCATTTTTTTATGCTTTCTGCCTACATGGGCCCATGCTCCACATATGAAATAACCTTCTAGTTGAGGCAGACCATTCTTTAAGCAATATATAAAACATTTCTTAATGTATTGAACACTCAGCCAACAATAGCAGTGTTCCACACTACTAGTTTGGTCTTTTATGCTTCTAGTTAAGAAGTGCAATGGTACAGCAGGTGCTTCTCTTTCAGTACCTGTTACTTATAGGAAAATTTGTGAATACTTACAATACCATAGCAAAGAATTAGGATTCCTTTGCTGAAACAGTCAAAGGTATGGATCTTCTATTAATTTTAATACTCATATTTTTCCAGTGGGAATTGGATTTAGTCTATGCAGCTGATTATACCTGTAAATATATGTAGTCAAAAAGTCTTACAGTCTCTTGCATACATGTTTTAATGCCGTTAAATTCTTTAGCCAAGGTGAGCTCCTGGGAGGAAAGCAACACACAATTAATTTGTGACCCTAAGTGGTGGTGTGTCTGGGAAAACTAAAGACCAATTGAGCTTAACCATCACTTGACTGTTTATTTTCATAACCTAATTGTTCGTTTCACAATGACTGTAGACAATGTGATTAATATAACCTGTGAGAGCAATCAAGCTGAAAAAAGATGGTAATGGCCTACATGGGTATGTTCTTGTTCTCTGTCCACATATTTTGCTTGTAGTTTTGAAAAGCTGTGTGTGAAATGTGCTGTGGAATGTCCAGAAACTACTTTGGTAGTCAGCAGGTATATCAAGGTCAATCTATTGACAGGCATATTGCCATTGCTGGTGGTGTTTACTGCAATAAAATATTTTATCTTGAGTTTTGTTTGTTATTTGCTTCTTTCTTTTATATTATCTTATATCATCTTTAGACTTAAATAATGCTCATCTACCATTTGTAGGTCATTTCTCGTTCTTTAAACAGGGATACTCCTTCCCAGAGGACTCTTTCTCTCTTGCTTATTATTTCAGCTCTGCAATATACCAACCACACCATTCAAGATCCATTACTACTCCATTTTCTGCTTTTCAAAAGGCATAAAACCCCTTTGTCATTTGCCTTATTTCCTCTATCTCTTCAAAACAATGTGATGCCTTTCTATATATGAACAACATGAGACTTGATTGGATGAGAAATTCTTTGCCTGCACTAGAGTTTTAAATTGCAGGGCAGAACTAAACTAGATATGCAGTGATACTCTTATAAGATATTTAAAGTTGAGTTCTGCTGGCAACTGGCCTGCATAGTCATAGCATCAGAGTGCTTCAGCAAACTGGAAAAGTATGACCTTGACATATATGCTTCTCTTAGTCTGAAATAAAGGGTTATGAGTTGCTTGCAAGTGGAAAAAAAATACATTACAAAGCTACAAGAGGTTAGCACAGACTGTATTTTGTAGCTCAGATATGCTTGTTTTGGAGCAGGTAGACTTAAAAGTCTCCAGAGTAAAAGGCTTTTTCTTTGGTTGAGTTTCCTATTTCTGAGCATTGTATGCTGAGCAATTCTGCTTACAATCAGCTGAAAGATGCTTCACACATTTGCTTTTTAATTATTTTCTACCTAAAAATATGCCAAAAGTTACATAAATATATTTAGTACATACTGCTTAAAATACAAAATGAGTGCGTAGCAATAAAGCTACGCTCACTCACATTAAAATAAATAGCCCACACGTAGAAGAAGAAGAAAAGCTGTATCATAATTAACTTATTTAATTTTTAAGTATATAGTGATGGCGTGTTTCTCACTCTGTTAAAGCTGCACAAGACAATACATAGATGTACATCCATGTCTCTAAAGCCCTTGCTTCCTTTTAAAGCTTTTTAAAATACAGCTGAAATAACAGGCTCCTCATGGTGCAATGGATAAATGTGGCTCCGCACTTGGTCTTCACATTCTATGATAGTCTGAAGTAGAATCTTAAATAATGTATGTACTGTTTATACTTGATTGTAGTTATTTTCCCAGTTTTAAAGTTTCCATGACACATTGATGCATACACCCCAAAACATTGACTAAGGTTGAGTTTTCAGAATTTTTTATTCTAGTAGATAAAATTTGTCTTAATGGGGTGATGCAACACTTATTAATTACATACACCACCAGGAAAGGAATGTTAAAGAAGACACTATGAATTTTAGAGCTACCAATGAATTAATTTCTACTGTTTATTTCTCACAAAACCTTTTATACGAGTAGGATCCAAATCCTTCACTTATTACTCATGAAACTGTAGCAAAGTCTAATATTGTAAAATATCCTTTTATGAATCAGAAGCAGAGAATATTGGTACAGCTTACTCAAGGAACAATGAAAGATGACAGTATTGGTATCTCTAGTGTAATTCTTCCATTGGGATTGGAAACGGAGAGCTTTATTTAAGTAAGGTCCTGCTGAAGAATGTGACATCTCAATGATTTGAATGTCATCACTGCAGGGTCCAAAGCGGAAAAGAAATCCATCCTATTCCAGAAAGCAAAAGGTGATCCTTTAGGCTTTCCCTGCATTATTGTTTTTATGACAAATAAAATAATAATGTATTTTATTTGTACAGTACAATTCAACCCAAGACTTCTGCAGACTATCAAAACCCCTGTATAGAACAGCCTAAATGATGCAAAGACAAGCCAGTTTCTTGAAGATGATCCTGATTAACTCCTTATACTAACTTTCTTGTTTGCAGGAGCAAGTGGTATAGTTTTTAAGAGGTATAACTTTTTAAGTAAAAGTATTTATGGATTAATACACATTTTCGCCTTTCTAATGAAGACTTCAAGGGAACCATTCTTCAGAGGGGGGAGGTGTAACAAAACCAATAATTATAAGCTGCTAAATCACAACCCAAGACTGTTAACAGCAGTTCTTTTTGTGCAAGATGTTTCCATAAATAACTGGGTGTGTAATTCTGAACTAATAAATGTTTAGACATTTTGTGAAAGGAACAGCCTTGATACTTGTGGAGAGAAACACTACATTGTCCTAGAGAAAAACTGTACAAGTGGAGGTTGTCCTTACTTGCCAGACTGCATACCGGAGTACCAGTTTCTCTACTGGTTAATGAAGGGAGAACTTTTTGTTTTATCAGGGAATGCAGTTAACATCAACCATGTAGAATGAAAGCATTTCATTACAGTAGTAAGTGCCTCTTCAAAACTCTACTTTAAGAATCTCTTTAAACTTATATGGGAGTGGTGCTAACCTTTGTTGCTGCTGTTGGTATTTATGCTTATAGGAAACAATTCTGATAATAACACTGTACAAAGTAACTTTTAGGACACACAAAAATCTCAAAGTACTTACTTCCTCCATGATATTTGTGCCAATCGGTCTACAGATAGCAGTCATTTGCATTCTCATCTGCCAAAGCATGGCACTGTTTTTCTCCTTATCTGATTCTCCTATCAAAAGAAAATCTGCTTTTTTAACCTTTTCTTTCCCCTTTTATGCTACCTCTGGCTAAAAGTCTGTAGAGGCAATAGGAATTGCACCTTTTGTTATTTGCATCATTTCCGTATGGAATTATCTCAGACAAGAGAAAGAATTTATGCAACATGGTTTTTCTCACATGGAAGTCTCTGGCAATAACACCACTGTTGATTTAGAAAGTTTAAATTTCTTCTCTGACAGACAAATCCAAGGCCTTTTGATGTCAAAGAGAATGTTTCCAGTGGTTATGATAATCTTTGGAACTGGCCTTGAATTATATCCCTGAAAAAACTTAGGCTCTTCAGATCAGGATAAAATGAACTACATTAAGACTGAAGACTTGATTGTCCATGACTAGTTAAGATTAAGATATAAATTATGACTAAGTTATCAGTGTCTGAAGGAACAATTTAATGTGCTTTGCCTACATATTGTAGCTGTTGTGCAACACCTACAGCCATTAAAAAAGCTTTTCTGTAGGGCCAAAACACAGCTAAAAAGGAATCTTTCCTCCCTGCCCAGGGATCGCTGGCAGAGTCTGTTCAGAAATAAATACATCTCTTCTTTGTTTACTGCTAATGCATAAAACTACATCAGATACGGTATGGTCAAAAAGCAGGAATCTCAGAACACCATTTTTTTCTTTTATAACTTGTACATCCTTAGGCTGCTCTATAAATGCAGTGGTGCCTTTTGAAGCTGCACAGGCTTTCTGTTCTCAGTGGCACTTAACCGTTGTGCCCTTTAAAATGTGGAACACTTGACCGAATGCTTGTAAATAGATGGAAAACTGAAACAACAGATACAGGCTCAAAGATCTCAGCGTAACAGTCTGACCTGCCAGACCTTTTGATTGGAATGAATATGGAGATGCTGTGACAGACATCTGTACATGAAGTATTCTTACTGAACCTGATATATATTACAGCTCCCCGTGTCTCAGAACTCTAGCTTTCTAAAAATGATACTAAGGTTTTCACTGTCACTTTGAGTATTTGTTTACCATAAGACCAACCCTTGGGCTTGCTGCCTTTTAAGGCAAGAAACAACCCAGCCTTAACACAGATCTTTTCCTCCCTGGTCAAGATTTGAGTCAGGACAGCTACGTGTCTTCCTGTGTCTGTCATTACAGCAAGTGTTTGCTTTCCTGCAGCATGTCATTAAATGTCCTGGAAGCTAATGGTAGAATTGTCAGTGAAAATCACTGCTGCAAGACTGTGATTTCTGTGGCGCTCTTTAGATTTCAGCTGAGGAAATGAAATGGTGAAAAACGACAACAAAAAGTAGTTGTCAGAACTCCACATATCTGCCATGATATTTTGTTCATTTTGTTTATTAAAATGCGCTGGATGTAGATTAATTTTTTAACCTCAGTATGTATTGCTTCATCTGTCATGAAATGAGAATTCCATGTACTTTGATAAATGGATAGGGAAGGTACCTGACTGGATTTCTTCACTGATTATTAAATACTATGTGTTTCGTGGAAATTCTGCATTGTAACTTGGACTGCTATCTTCCAGATAATCAAAATACCATACATCATCTGGACAAGCAGCACTTTTGGCAGTTCCTTAAAAATGGAAGAACACACTCAAACAAAAAATTATGGTAAAGTTCTGGCCACTTGCCACACCAGGAATGCTGTGTTTGGGAAAATCTGCCTGCAATTTATTTGTTTAAATGCACAGGACTGTTCGGGGAAAAGAAATTCTGTTACCCAGGTTCCAGGCAGGAGTACAAAATGCAGTGATATTGTTGCGATGCATTGCAAATACAGCAATTGAAGTTGCAATGCCTAATCACTGCCTATGAAGTGCAATAGCTGGAGGCCATGTCAAAGAAATTCCCAGCAGAGAGTCTCTCCTTCTTTTTTATGGTGCTATTGATCCTGTATTTTCTTGGCATGGCACAAGAGAACCACCGTTCTCCTACAAATGTATCATTTGTACTTGGAATGAGTTGGGGCACTAGTTTTATTCTTTAATGACTATAAAAATTTAATATTAGTTTGAAAGTTCCCATTACTATTGGGAGTCTTTGGATCAGAATAACCCAGGGTGCATTTTAGTGCAATTCATGCTTAGATCCGTTGTTTGAGATTTATCCAGTGGGCTACTAAGCTGAGACAGCAGAAACACCTAACACTAGCTTTTCGGAAAAGAAGTAAAATCATCTTGTGCAGGCAATGTGCAGTTGGCTAATTTACATGACAACAATTCAGCTGTCAACTGATTCAACTTAGAGATATTAGGAAATTAATCTAGTGCATCCATAGCTTACTTGCCTGGTAACTATTTCTCTATCACCCTGTGCTAAACTTAACAAAGACACTGCAACTATCAGGACAGAAAGGAAACCAAAATACCAGCTATGTATTCAGCAGTGCAGAAGCCACATTTTATAGCACCTGGTACTAGACAGGTCTGTGTAGGATAGTTGGAAATGAAAGCAAATTACCTGTCAGGTGATGATAGTAAAAGCAATAGGGAGAAAAGTCACTAAAATTTCATTCTAATTCCAGCATGCTTTTGAGGAAACATCTGTAGAAAAGCAAGTGAACTGAGAACAAGCTGTGCTATGGATACATGGTCTCTAAACAAGCCATTGGTTCTGTGAGAAGTGATTATGTTGGAGTGTCACATCCTTTGTTAGGCTGGTCCCTGGCAGGCAGGCAGAGTCACACTAGCGGATTTTAATGCTTACAACAAGTTTCCCACACTGCTTGCATCCTTTAACCAGAGACTACCAGTTTGTAAGGAGGCTGAGGCTGCTCTGGGACTTTCTGCTTTATTGCTTGTTAGAGGGTAAGGAGCTGCAGCTGAGCTGGAGTCAGGTCTGGGCTTGAAGTCCTGCAGAGCCTTAGGCTTGACTCTTATTCCTTGCTGTTGACCTGGGATTTGGGGTGGGGTAGGGTGGAGAAAATGCTGGTTTGGGGGAGTAACGCTCATGAGTCCCAAAAACTCTGCTATTCTCCCTCAGCAGTGGAATTAAATATTGGTTGTTCTGGCTCTGCCTGTGACCTGGCACTTTAGGCAGCTCTAGTAGCAATCCTAGTCGTAATGGTAGGGCGCATAGGATAAAGTATATGTGAATGTTTATACTTATACATTTATGCTTTTATTAGACTCCCAGTCCATCAAAGCAGAGGCTTTGAAAGGTGGTTTGTACACTATGCGCTATGTAATGAGAAACCTCTTCCAAAAGTTATTTTAACTGTAACTTAAATGCTGTATAACAGCAACTTCCTTTAAAGTTAGTCAGTGCTGCTGTTACCGAGAACCTTCCTCTACTCTCAGTCAACACCATATTTCTAATTTTCAAACAATTGTATATAGGCAACATGCTGCCCTAGTTAAACACTTGAAAAATCATAATTCGGATTTTAAAACTTGAAGAAAGAGGCCCTGAGATAAATCTACTCATCCAAGTCTGGGGATGTTTGAATTTTACATTTTTTTCCCAGGCCTTGGTGTTGAGTTTGCTGATATTGTGACACACTCATAAATACTTTCCTTTACCGTAGACTGCTTAGATGATGTTTGGGGAAAGCACAAAGGGAAAATGCTCTAATTACTTGAAACCAAAGTAACATCCTGGTCCACTTAATCTTGTGGCATCTGCCAGGAACTGAATATAGAGGAAGGTACGTTTTACTTCTTAATTAGAATCTGACATCTTAAAATGCTTCTCCTACTCAGCAAGGACTGAAATACAAGTTGCATATACAAATCATATGTGAAAGATTCTGTTTACTATCCAGAATATTCTAAAAGGCGTGAAGTTGCTGTTCCTAACTGAAATTGTTGCTAGCATTTTTGAAATGCAGTAGATAATGAAATATTTATAAAACAGTATTACAAAATGTATGTCTACAAAGGCAGCCTTTTTAGTTAGGGAAATAATTAAATGGGCAGATGAGTCCATGAATTCTTCAAGTGCTCATTTATAAGATTTTTAAAGACTTCTAGAAGTGATAGAACAGTGCTAGTATTGGATAATCTAAGAGTAGAAAAGGAAGACGTGAAATAAAGAGCAGCCATCTTATTTGTAATGGGAAGATATTTTTTATCATAACCTTGAAAATGCACTGAAGGACAATGGAACTGCAGTGCTGAAAGTACTGTGAAATTGGAACTGTATGCTGAAATTCATCAAGGAGCAGGGCCTTTTGTTTGAATTGTGGGTGTGCAACAGACAGTCGCTGCTCTAGTTTTTACATTCATGGAGTACTTTAATAATAAATGATAGTGAGACACTGCAACTGTAACAGAATTTTTTACTTTCTTGTTTTTTCTTGGTCGTTTAATGAAACATTTGAAGGACTGCTTGATACTATCTGTCAACTGCAAAGTCCTGAAAAACTTGCTGTATCAATAGTTGGTTAATTTCACAGGCAAAAAAATATCAGCAAAGTAGTTTACCTAACCTTTAATGCTTACTTGTTTTCCACAATAAGGTGTATTTTAGGCTTAGCTAAAATACAACTTAACAGAATTTAAGGAGCCAATGGACTATTTGCATTTAAAACCAGAATGTGAGTTGCATCTGGCCCTATCTGAACACACTGAAGTCCTCAGAAAGCACATTGAGTTGGAATGGGAGAGGGCAGTGTATATGCCATGATATGTATTTCTACTTCCCTTCAAGTTTAGAGACACCCTTTAGCAAGGAACTAGGTGTGTAGGGTGCCTTCAGATCATTTGATTATGAATGAACTTTGGGAGCTCAACTATGTGCCCTAATATACCGTCTGTGTCAGGGAATATAGAGCAAGTACTGGAACTCCTGCATCATCAGTAGAGTTCTTGTTGTAGCAGTTTCAACCAATGATATTCCCAGTTCCATAATATTTCATTAAAAAAAACCCCAAACAATTCCCGCTTAACATTTTGATCTTTTGTTTCTAACTAAAGATCACAATTATTAAAGGGAAAGTGAATTCACCGAGTATCATATTTTATTTCTTTATTGTGTTGGAGGCTAAGGGATGTTGGGGCTAGGACATTCAGTGATAGGCATCTTCTAGCCTTCCTTAGTTTTTGAAATTTTTCCACAAATTGCAAGTTTAAATAAGTAAACAAAAAGTTAATGATGATCTGAAGTATGATGATACTCACTCTCTGCTGCAGAGCTCATTTCATGCACCAATAAGCAAACTTTCAGACCGCTCGACTTTGAGACCGGAACATGTTTAACGATGTCAACCATTTTGACATCACAAACTGCCTTGGGCAAAACTGATAAGATGTGCATAAGCTTCTAATTGTTATCAGGTCTGAAACTTAGACCCCATATAAGTGATTTAATGTCATTCAGCGTTTGTTTGCTCCTTGTGGTGAAGATCAGTGTTGAGGTACTGTTACAGATGTTTTACATAATAATGGCTTTGGATTTTAGACCTGTGAATGTAAAAACTTTAATACATGCTGAACTGATACAAAATTAAAATTGAGCAGTGCAAATATTCATTAGCTATGATGAAGTTAAGCTCTGTTTTTAAAACATTATTTACTTTTTCCTGAAGAAACAAATGACCTGGAGTGGTTCTGGCAGCAACCCTTGGTGTCTTTTAAAGAATCATAGAGTCATAGAACAACCAGGTTAGAAGAGACCCACCAGATCATCGAGTACAACCATTCCTATCAAACACTAAACCACACCCCTCAGCACCCCATCCACCCATGCCTTAAACACCTCCACGGAAGGTGAATCCACCGCCTCCCTGGGTAACCTGTTCCAATGCCCAATGATCCTTTCTGTGAAAAACTTCCTCCTAATGTCCAGCCTAAATCTCCCCTGGTGGAGCTTGAGGCCATTCCCTCTTGTCCTGTCCCCTCTCATTTGGGAGAAGAGGCCATTACCTTCCTCTCTACAACCACCTTCAGGTAGTTGTAGAGAGCAATGAGGTCTCCCCTCAGCCTCCTCTTCTCCAGGCTAAACAACCCCAGCTCTCTCAGCCGTTCCTCATAAGGCCTGTTCTCCAGCCCCTTCACCAGCCTCGTCACTCTTCTCTGGACTTGCTCCAGAGCCTCAACATCCTTCTTGTGGTGAGGGGCCCAGAACTGAACACAGGATTCAAGAAGAGGCCTCACCAGTGTGGAGTACAGAGGGAGAATCACCTCCCTGGACCTGCTGCTCACACCGTTTCTGATACAGGTCAGGATGCCATTGGCCTTCTTGGCCACCTGGGCACACTGCTGGCTCATGTTCAGTCAGCTGTCAACCAACACTTACAGGTCCCTCTCCTCCAGGCAGCTTTCTAGACAGAATGTTACATCCCCCAAAACCAACAGTGTGCACGTAGCATCTGCAGAAGGAAAGTAGCTCTGCTTTCACTGAAGTTACCTAAGGAGTTTAGGAAAGGGATAAAATGATGTGTTTCAACCTTCATTTCTGTTGACAGTCTAAGTACACTTCAGGCAGATCACCGTAACAATTTATGAATTTCAGTTCATGATTTCATAACCACTGAACCCTTTTCCCAGATAACATTAACGGATGTTTCTAATGAAGGAAGTGGAGCGAGCCCTGCAGTTCCACACTCAGCGCAATGAGCAAACCAAAGACGGGTTTTAGAGAGATGCAAATTCTATGTTTAAAAGTGTCCAGTTCATTGGGAATGCTCTACACTGTTGGTGAGTAATTCCAGTTGGTAGTTTCACTAACTTCTGAGTAGTAAAAAAATCCTTTTAGTGTAACTATTTCTAGCATTGCTTTCCAGCCACTGGATCTTGTCATCCTTTTCTGTCTGCTAGCTCTTGTTGGGTAACTTCTCCACATACAAATAACTAGGAGATGTGAAATTTCATCATCCCGTAACTTTTGATAAGGAGAATAGAAAAAACTCTCATGAAAAACATATTTTGCAGCTGGAGTGTATTTTGTAAGGTTCATTTTTTTCAGCTATTTTGCAGAGGAGTAAATACAGGAAACTAAGTGTGATCATTCAGTACTTATAATACATCTTTTCAAACTATATTCCGTGTTTCTGTATTCTTGGAAATTGTATTGGTGAAACTCGGAATGGAAAACATAGTCTTTGCTGCCACCCTGGTAACCCAGCAAGTCCTCTGGAGTGGAAATTTCTATCTAAAGGAGGATGTAGTGGGTAAAAGCAGAAGTTTGTAGTCCTCTGTGTCAGCCAGAAGATCCATGTTTTTCTACTTAGACATTTTTTTTTTCTTGTTGAATATTTATGTGTTTGAGAGTTCTGTGTCACGAGGCAGATGCTATCAGTTCCAGGCAGGATGGTCCAGGCAGGAACCTCTTCATGTTCAGGACCGCTTCTCATTTATTATTAAATTGAGTGAAGAGTTTGTAACAGCCATGAAGAAAAATATAGTATTGTATGGGTTGCTTAGATGGAGTTAATTTTCCTCATGGTGCTTTGGTTGGTAGTCAGAGAGATGCTAATGACACACCAGTGTTTTGGTTACCACTGAGCAGTGCTTGCACAGCATCAAGGCTGCTTTTCCAACTTTCCCCCATCACCGGCAGGCTGGGAGTGGGCAAAATCTTGTGAGGAGTCATAGCCAGGACATCTGCCACAAACTAACTGAAGGAATATTCCATACCATATGATGTCTACTTGGTGATAGAAACTAAGAGAAAAGAATGGATGGTGGTGGTGGTGGTGCATTCATTATACTATTCGTATTCTGGAGCAATCGCTACGCATACTGAGGCCCCACTTCCTAGGAAGTGTCTGAACATTGCCTCCTGATGGGAAGTACAGACTAAACCTTTTATTTTCATTTGCTTCTGCACATACCATTTGCTTTTGCTTCTATTAAACTGCATTGTCTTGATGCAGAAGTATTTTTCCATTTTATTTCTCCCTACCCCATTCTGCTGAGGGCACCTGTCGTCCAGGCAAGATCAATCTACCATTAATACACCTGTATAGAATTAGTCATCTATTGGACTTTTGTGTATAGTATTTATTAAGAAGCTCTGAATAACAACACTTGGCACTATGTAACGGCTCTCCTTGCCTTGTCTGTTGACAATAAATACAGCAAGGGCAAAGGATGTCAGATGTCCTTATTCAGAATCTTACTATACAGCAAGGGTATGATACTTCTTGCTAAAGCCTAAGGCCTGCTGGATGTGTAAGCTGGGCTCAAGTCTTTATTCAGTCACAGATTTTCTCTGTAATGATGGGTGAGGTGCTGTGAATGCCTCTCTCTCTCTGAAATATTGTAAGATGAGGATAATAGCAACTTTATTTCCTATCCTATGAAATACCTGTCCAGCCTACCCTACTAGACAGCATTTATTTTTCATTTTTATTGTAATGTTTTACTCCTGTTTTAGAGTTCATTTGCTTTAATGTTTCACAGTGAGAATGGGAATGATTGGGAAATTGTATGGACTTTATTGTGACCCACCCCAAAAGTCTAGGGAGAAGAATCCTACTTGTAAAGACACCATGACTCAATAGGAAATAATTTCCTACTGTACTTTGTTCTTTATCTCACTGACTGAGGTTTGGAGGTTTGTTATTCTCTTTTTAAAGTTCCCTATTATAATTCCTGCCCAAATAAAACTGCTTTTCAGTTTTAAAGTCCTTTGATCATTTGGGGGATTTCGCTTTAGGTACTGTCTTGGGTTAAGTGAAGTACCTGTCATGCCACCTGTTGATGAGTTGGTGGTGGATTAAGTTGGTATACTGTTACTGTATTTCCTTGGGCATCTGAATGCTGTTCTAGTATGAGTTATAAATAACATGGTATATCTCCCATACTGCACATTTACACATTTACAGCTTCTCCTAGTGTCTGGACTTCTGTAAATGGCTACAGGTTGCTTCCAACAACCGAACAAAACACGTTTGTGTATCCCTGAGAAATACAGTTTTATATGCCACTTCCAAAGGTATAAATACAAAATCCTCTGTATCCTGAAGTTCAAATCAGGAGAAAAGTGACTACCAGGTGAATCCTTGAAATCATGGCAGATGGCTGTTTGTAGCTTGATACAATTTCATCTTATCAGTGTTTTTTGAATTATCTCAAATGTCATCATCTACGGTAAATTACATTACATCTGTTCTGCAGGAACAAGTGAGATCAGGACTGGAATGGTATTAAGCACTCTCCCATCTGCCTGAACCAAGGGGTGCATTTAATGAGGTCTCTTCTACGCTTCCTCTGTGCCAAATGGAACTGAGCATGGCACAGAGAATTTTTCAGGAGATGATGCAAGTTTTAAACAGTTGGGCAACAAGTGACTTTTTTTGCTTCAACATATTCTAAAAAGAAAGACTAGAAATGATAAAGCTTCTTTCCACATAAGTTTTTGTAGTTCCTGGTGAGGCCACTCCTTGAATCCTGTGTTCAGTTTTGGGCCCCTCACCACAAGAAGGGTGTTGAGGATCTGGAAGAAGTCCAGAGAAAAGCAACAAAGCTGGTGAAGGGTCCGGAGAACAGGTCTTATGAGGAACGGCTGAGAGAGCTGGGGTTGTTTAGCCTGGAGAAGAGGAGGCTGAGAGGAGATCTCATTATTCTCTACAACTACCTGAAAGGAGATTGTAGAGAGGAAGGTAATGGCCTCTTCTCCCAAATGAGAGGGGACAGGACAAGAGGGAATGGCCTCAAGCTCCACCAGGGGAGATTTAGGCTGGACATTAGGAGGAAGTTTTTCACAGAATGGATCATTGGGCATTGGAACAGGCTACCCAGGGAGGCGGTGGATTCACCTTCCGTGGAGGTGTTTAAGGCATGGGTGGATGGGGTGCTGAGGGGTGTGGTTTAGTGTTTGATAGGAATGGTTGTACTCGATGATCTGGTGGGTCTCTTCTAACCTGGTTGTTCTATGATTCTATGATTTTATTCCACATTAATTTATAATGTAGAGTACCACATGGGATTTCTAGTCTTGTCGGTTAGAAGAGAGGAATTTTAAATCGATGCTTTCATTTTAAAAGTCAACATGTGAACATACCTGTTTAAACAGAAACCTAAAAGTATATGATACATTTTATAACTTTAAAATACAGGAAATTGATACAGAGCCTGAAAATAATTCTACATGTGTCCCTCCAGTACATTAAGTCCTGTGAAACTAAGTTGCTTGTGGTATTGGAGTGCTCTGAAGGACCTTTGAGGCTGTGACCATTACTGGTGATAGTCTGGCATTCCAGAAAAATGAAGATAAAGAGCTTTTCTTCTATTTCTTTCTCTCCAGCTGCTCTTGAGAATAGAGTACTACAGAATAGCATGGAACTTGCTTGCTTTTCTTGTTTGCTGTTTGTGCTAACTCGTAAGTGTGACTCCTTGTTCTGTTCTTCACTCTAAACTGGAAGGCTAATGGCAGTGGCAGGGTTTCCTCTCACTATCACTGACTGGGGAACAGACATTAGTCCACCTCTTCTGAACCACCCAGAGTGGCAGCTGAGTCGGCGAAACCGCTTGAGCAAAGAGCAAGAAGAGTTATTCAAGGAGCTTACTGACTGCTCAGGATGCCACATTCCAGAAGACTCTGAGCTTGTACATCCATAGTATAATTAATGAGTATAAAAGTCCAGGGGAGATTTTATGTCTGTCTGTTTGGATTTTTTAACTATCACCTTTAAAAAAAATACTGCTATTTTCTCTCTTTCTTTTCTTTTTCAAATGATACTCTTTGAAAATACTTGTAGTCTTCCTTCCATTATATCTTGATAAGAATAGAAGAGCATGTTGAAATCTAGCATCTTGACCTGAGAAGACTTGGTGAGATTTAAGTGTGCATAAGAGAGCCAATCCCTTCTGCATAATAAGCCAGAAAAATGCATCCTGGCCCTTAATTTGGAGGAAAGGAAGATGCAAAATTTGGATGCAGTAATAGTTTGTTCGTTTTTGCTGAATTTAAAAAGTTTAAGCTAGTATAGAACTGTACTTATTTGGAGATTATTCTTCATTTAATTATTACAAGTAGAAGGTAGCCTAAAACCTGAATTTCATTATAGTCAGGAACACCTTATTCTGTAAAGCTGTCCTAAAAACTATAAATAATTCAAGCCTGCACTTATACTATTCTCTGCCATATTCATGCTGTCTGTCAGATCTCAGAAACACAAGAGACTTCATTTTTTCAGATTACTTAAAGGCACACATTATTTTCCCAGTGCTGTCCAATATTTTCATTAGATATCCATCTAATTAGCTGGACATTTAATCGATCTTCAGGCAGTGGTTTTATCAATTTAAATGACCTTCTCAGGGAAGAAGTAAGTGCTCCTTTAAGGCTGTGGGACAGTTTTCCTTAATGCTGTTCTAAGTCATAGAATCATAGAATCACCGGGTTGGAAGACACCCACCAGATCACGAGTCCAACCATTCCTATCAAACACTACACCATGCCCCTCAGGACCTTGTCTTTTAAATACCTCCAGGGAAGGTGAATCAACCACCTCCCTGGGCAGCCTATTCCAATGCCCAATGACCCTTTCTGTGAAAAACCTCCTCCTAATCTCCAGCCTAAATCTCCCCTGGTGGAGCTTGAGGCCATTCCCTCTTGTCCTGTCCCCTCTCACTTGGGAGAAGAGACCAGTACCCTCCTCTCTACAACCTCCTTTCAGGTAGTTGTAGAGAGCAATGAGGTCTCCCCTCAACCTCCTCTTCTCCAGGCTAAACAACCCCAGCTCTCTCAGCCGTTCCTCATAAAGCCTGTCCTTCAGCCCCTTCACCAGCTTCATTGCTGGTGAAGTCATCTTGCTGGTATAAGTCATCTTATAATAAGCTGTTGTAGCCAAATTCCTAAACTTCCTGATAAAATAAAAAAAACTTCACAATCTACATTAAATAATTTCCTTCAGGAAGAATGTTTGTCTGGAAGAGAAGGAATTTCACTGAACTCTTACCTTGGCCTACTTTTGGATCAACTAGTAGAATGACTGATACATTCTGTTCAGAACTGAATCATTTGAGATTTTGTTTTGAACTGGAGCTGGGGAATTTTTTTACAGCAACTTGCATGGTTTATTGCTCTTGTGATTTAGGGAAGCTTTTGAATGCAGAATTTTTCTACTTAATACCAAAATAGAGCTGCTGATATTGATCCATATGGTTCTACAAGCCTTGAATTAGGAGCTGAATTTCTCGGTGCTGCAGCTGTATGCCGTAACTACTCCATGATCCCCTTGTGGCTGCAGGCAGTTGCAATGTATTTCAGCTGGTTCTCTTGCATGGCAGAATCAGGTGCTGAGCCAGATCTATTCTCTAGAAATACTACACCTCTTCCTTCTGTACTCTCTTTTTAGCGAACAGCTACCTAAAAATGGCATCAATATTGCTCAGTAGTTTTGGGAGTTGCTTATTTTTGCTGATTTTTCCTAGCTCAGTTGATTTTATCTTTTGTCCAAATCTGGTTTTCTGCTGTTAGGGCTTATGGCTGCAATTGACAGCATTTTAGACCATAGCATTACTGTCTATTTTGGTTTTGCATTTCCTGTCTCTGGTCATGTGCATTACCTCTGCTCATTTTTATCTCTCTGTTCTTCATGTGTTAAGATGTACAATTTGCCCCACATCTGCCTGTCTTTTCTCCCCTATGTGTTCTTGTAATCTCTACTTGCCCAGGTCATTGAAGCACCAGCATCCTATGTAATCTGTCTGTATTTTCTTCTGCTTTTTCTGTTTCCTTGAATTCCTTTGGTTTTCTATGAACTTGCCTTTTCCTGTGGGAACATTTTACAGAGAAGTAGTCCTGGATGCTATGGGACTGATTGATAGCAAGCTATTCTGGCAGGGCCTTGAAACAGAGAACTGAAAGAAAAACAAAGACCAGTTCAGTGAGAAGAAGAGACAACCTTCTGATAAACAAATCCCAGCTGCAAGGAAGACGAGAGATGGTTGGGTGGGAATGATTACCAACTGAAAGGAAAACAGCAGAAGAGAACTATCAACATAGTTAATTTTAGTATAACTTGGTTTTCTAGCATGCGCAGTAGTTTAGCCAGTAATATGTTAGTAATAGTTTTATGGACACCTATCTTTAGCCAATAATACACTGTATACACCCATGTGGGCACCCAGTTATGTAACCAAAAAGGGTATATAAACAAACAGCTAAGCTCAATAAAATGTCTTTGATCCATGAGATTGAAGTCTGTGTGATCAATCCCCTCATTTCCCCACATATTTTGATCACAGAATCATAGAATCATTTACATTAGAAAACACCTTTAAGATCATCAAATCAAACAATAAGTCTAATACTACCAAGTCTACCACTAAACCATGTCCATAAGCACCACATCTGCATTTCTTGTAAATACCTCCAAGGATGGTGACTCTATCACTTCCCTGTTGTTGCTCTGAGCCTTCACCCATCATTCCATCAGCTTATTTATTGACTGTTGTATGTCAAATTTTGTTTTTCTTATCAAGTGAGGAGGGGGTGCAGGTTGATAAGTGGAGGAGGGTACTGCTACTGGAGATATCCAGCCAGGAGTCTCAGGAAATCAGAAACCAGTCTATTGGGGACTGCCACCTCATTTCATAGAATCATCGAATCACCAGGTTGTAAGAGACCCACCAGATCATCGAGTCCAACCATTTCTATCAAACACTAAACCATGCCCCTCAGTACCTCATCCATACGTGCCTTAAACACCTCCAGGGAAGGCCAGTCAAACACCTCCCTGAGCAGACTGTTCATTCCATTGCCTAATGACCCTTTCAGTGAAGAATTTTTCCCTTATGTTGAGCCTGAACCTCCTCTGGTGGAGCTTGAGGCCATTTCCTCTTGTCCTGTCCCCTGGCGCTTGGGAGAAGAGGCCAACTCCCTCCTCTCTACAACCTCCCTTCAGGTAGTTGTAGAGAGCAATGTGGTCTCCCCTCAGCCTCCAATTCTCCAGGCTAAACAATCCCAGCTCTCTCAGTTGCTCCTTGTAAGACTTGTTCTCCAGCCCCTTCACCAGCTTTGTTGCTCTTCTCTGGACTTGCTCCAGACTATCCCTCTTGTGGTGAGGGGCCCAGAACCGAACATTTGAAGATATTTTGAAGTGCTGCTGAGCAAATCTTGACAGAACAGGACTGAGCAGCTTCTTCATTGGAAGTTGTAAAAAGGACTCTTGAGGGCTGAAAAAGCACTTACAGTTAACCTGTAACTGGACAAGGAAGCTGTGGTAACCAACCAAATAGTCATGGGACTGGTTTACTGGTTTACTGTTATGAATTCTCTTCCAAATAGAAAAAAAAACCAGTTGTTAGCTGGATTTTGCAGCAGGGGAGCAGCATTGAGGGGTATCCCCTAGAAGGCAGATTTGGTGTGTCTCCTGTTACAGCACTGAGCTTGCTTCAGCTGTCTAGCACCATCTTCAGGGATTCTCAGCTCAACTGTGACACAACTACATTTTACCATTTAAATCCTATTTACACCCAGTCCCTCAGTGGACTGGGTCACGTAACTCTTTAACTGGAGCCGGAGCTCAATATATGCACCTGAAACCAACCCAGACCTAGCCAGAGCAGCCAAGGGTGGCATGTGTCCTTGGCCAGCAGTCCTGGCCTCGTAGACACATTGGCTCCAGCTTCTCCTCTTGGCAGGTCACCTTTTTTCCTGGGCTGCCAGCAGTCACTAAGGTGAAAGTGGATAGGTGGCCAAGTGACCACCTAGCCCATGCCTAATAGCTGCCTGTGACTAATGACCTCCTGGTTCACGAGGTGGCAATCAAGGGGCTGGGAGCAGCGTACTCTGGTCACACCTACGTGAAAGGGAGCAAGGAGAGGTGACTGTGTAAATGCCCTGATTGGATAGTGACTCTGCTGACCAACTCACAGTCCATTCTGCATGTGGAAATGCTGGAATGACAATGTAGCTCATTGTGATTCTGGCACAAGTAACGAGTAGGTCACCTGCAAACATGTGCCGTGCATCTTGACAACAAATTGACAGATGTGTTTGGTTGTCACACAGATCTCGAGACCCCCAGAATAAACCAGGGACTTGTAAGTGGCATTCCCACAATGATACAATTTTATGAAGGCAGTAATAAGTTTCTGGAATATGCAGTGCTACTGGGATTTAGGGTTTTTTCCCCAATTTAATGATACTTTGGCTGTTTACAGGCTCAAGTGGAGCATGTCAAAAGTCTAAGGGATATTAGGAAAGGCCTAAGTAGAGTGTATCCACCTTGAATTCTAGTGCCAATAGCAGGTATGCACTGACTTTTTTTCCAGGTGGGAAAGAGAGACCTGTAGCAGCTCCTTGAAATTTCTACTTGTTTGGCTTATCTCTAGCACTGTGCCAGAATTGGGAGTCAAAAGATAATGCATTGTGAGTCAATAGTCAGGACTTCCTAATAAAAAAGGCATTGCATACACAAAATAATTATGTCTTACTAAGCAGTTTATTTGCTCTTTTCCAAAACATTTTTTCACAGGGGGAAATCTAGAGGCTCGATCTGTTACATAACATTAATCTTCTATCCCTTGTAAACAATGCAACACACTTCTTAATGCCATCAGAAAATGAATGATAGCAGTAGTGTTTATCATATCATTCCATATGAATCATAAATTTTGTAATTTAAGTAAGTAAAGGATTTTGAAAATGTTAAATCTCCAGGAAGGTTGTTAATCCCCCGTTCTTTTTGATGAGTTTCTGCTCTAATAGTGTCACACTCTGAAATGGCCCTGTAGACTGAGGGCAAGTCACTTTAGCTGAGTATACTGAATTGTCATAATACAAAACAGACAAGAACAGGATCATGCTAAGGAGGAAGGAGAGAACTTTGTCCTCAATTTCCTAGAAAATCAGAAGAATTCTGAGTCTTAACTTTCATCTCCTTTTCCCCCCATTTTTTATATGAGGGTATATTATATTTTATATCAGATTTGCTGTCTATGAAAAGGACTTGCCCTGAAAATTAAATCCATACACACAGATGCATAGATGCACTGATCTTGTGTCACAAGAACAGTCAGCGGAAGCTTCCTTATTGTTTGTTCTCCTTGCTCTCCGTTTCCCCTAAATAGACAAATTTAATGATAGACAAATTCTGTGTTCCAACCCCTTCGTTGTCCAGTTTTTAAAGTGAGTGCAGAAATACTATGGATGATTTTGTGGTCAACAGCAAGCTCTTAACACTTGTCAATCAGAAGAAAGATGTCAGATGTTTTTGATTAGTGGTCAGAGAACACTTTCCAAATGATCTGAAGGGAAACATCCAGCACTAAAAAATCCTATGTTTTTATGTATAAAAGGCTTCTCCCTGTGGAGTTAATAGCAATGCAGACGTTGAATCACGTTCTGTGTAATTGAGGCAAGATTAATAATTCTTTAAAAGCAATGGGCTTGTATCTGGAAGACTGACTCATTTGTGATCTACAGCAGCTATTGTCAGTTTTTGCTTTTTGAAAGGTTAAACTAGCTTTACATTATCCTGTGTTTCCATGATGTTTTCTTAGTCTGTGTTATATGTTAGCTTACAGCATCAACATAGGCAGGTAGAAAGAGAAATACCTTATATGTCCTTCTGCAACCTGAGTCTGTTACTATTTGGGTGGGTGGGTTTTTTTGTTAATGTTATGGATAATGAAATAAAGATTGCACTTAATATATCTGTGAATGGTAAAAAGCTCTATGGAGAAGATTTTAGCACTCTGAAATCATTCAAGGTAATCTTGACCAGTTGCTGGAATCACAGAACTGGAAAAGACTGAATGCCACCTGCAATACTAAAGTAAGAGGATTTGTCTGCTCAGACAAAGGCTAGGGAATGTGCCAGACAGAAACTCTGCAGACAAACAGAACACAAGTCAGTGGCCTCATATTATTACCAATCACATTGGCCCAAAATATCATTGTGAGATATAAAATGTTGTGCCCTATGAGAAATAAGTCTGAGATATGCAAATGAAAACTTTTGTGTGTTGCTCAGCTCTAAGAATCTCTCCACTCATGCATTACATCCGATTTTGAGCACCTCACATAGAAAATCCTGGACCTAGTAGGGTAAGACCAGAGGAGAGCAATGAGAATGGTCCAAGCCTGAACTGAAAAATTCTTTTATCTTTGTGCACCAGTGGCTAAGGAGTTGAGGAATTTTCTTCACTCTTGTTATTAAAAGCTGAGTAGGCAAATTGTGTGCTAAACATACTTAGTGCCAGGTGACTGTTTGATTTCCTTCTCAGACAAATGTTTTAACAGCAGAATGGTAGAACAGAGTGTTGATGTGGCAGATGTAGCACTTCTAGAAGCACAACCACTTGCTGATTTTTTAGAATGATGACTCTTTGTATTTGATGTGGCTAAAGTGGAAATATTAATACTTTAATATATAAAGTTTACAGTGATCTTAGGGATCAATTGTCAGAATAGCTATGTATGATATAAGGTTAATAGTTACTAACAAGACACAAAAATACAAAATCAATCTATTTTCTTTGTTTCTGTCACAGTCTTGATGATGAGATTCTCTCTAAATCTGGGGGAAGGGAGTGGGTTGTTTTGGTTTTTTGGATTTTTTTTTTTTTGTGGTTTGACTTAGCAAGTTTGCAGATGACACTAAACTGGGTGGAAGTGTTGATCTGCTGGAGGGTAAGGAGGCTCTGCAAAAGGACCTAAACAGGCTGGACTGCTGGGCTGAGTCCAATGGCATGAAGTTTAATAAGGCTAAATGCCGGGTCCTGCACAACAACCCTATGCAGAGCTTCAGACTCGGAGAAGTCTGTCTAGAAAGCTACCAGGAGGAGAGGGACCTGGGGATGTTGGTTGACAGCTGACTGAACATGAGCCAGCAGTGTGTCCAGGTGGCCAAGAAGGCCAATGGTATTCTGGCTTGTATCAGAAATGGTGTGACCAGCAGGTCCAGGGAGGTGATTCTCCCTCTGTACTCCGCACTGGTGAGGCCACTCCTTGAATCCTGTGTTCAGTTCTGTGCCCCTCAGCACAAGAAAGATGTTGAGGCTCTGGAGCAAGTCCAGAGAAGAGCAACAAAGCTGGTGAAGGGTCTGGAAAACAGGCCTTATGAGAAACAGCTGAGAGAGCTGGGGTTGTTTAGCCTGGAGAAGAGGAGGCTGAGGGGAAACCTCATTGCTCTCTACAACTACCTGAAAGGAGGTTGTGGAGAGGAGGGTACTGGTCTCTTCTCCCAAGTGAGAGGGGACAGGACAAGAGGGAATGGCCTCAAGCTCCACCAGGGGAGATTTAGGCTGGAGATTAGGAGGAAGTTTTTCACAGAAAGAGTCATCGGGCATTGGAATAGGCTGCCCAGGGAGGTGGTTGATTCACCTTCCCTGGAGGTGTTTAAGGCACGGGTGGATGAGGTCTTGAGGGACTTGGTTTAGTGTTTGATAGGAATGGTTTGACTCGATGATCCTGTGGGTCTCTTCCAACCTGGTGATTCTATGATTCTATTCTATGATTCTATGACTTGTCCAGATATTGCTAAGGGGTTTTAGAAGTCTCCTCTCTGACCCCTTGCTGCCATGTATGGCTGCTATTGCCTTTGATCCAGAAAAAACTCCAGTTTCTTTCCATCTTGGGGGTCTAGGGGCTAAGGCTAAACTAGAAATCAGATTGGCTAAGTCTGTGAAAGATAACAAACAAAATCTTACTGTAAATATATAAATAATAAAAGGAGGACTAGGGAGACCATACAGTCCCTATTGGACACAGAAGGAACAACAGTGACAGGGGATGAGGAAAAGGCTGAGGTACTTAATCCCTTCTTTGCCTCAGTCTTTAATTGTAAAGTAAGTTGTTCCCTCTGTGTTGAAACCCAGGAGCTACAGGAGCAAAATGAGGCTCCCATCATCCAAGAGGAGGTGGTCCTCCTTGCTAGCCTGACTAGACACCCACAAGTCTATGGGACCAGACGGGATCCACCCAAGGGTATTGAGGGAGCTGGCAGATGTGCTGGCCAAACCTCTTTCCATCATCTTCCAACAGTCCTTGAAGACTGGGGAAGTTCCATGGGACTGGAGGCTGGCTGATGTGGTGCCCATCTACAAAAAGCGTTGCAGGGAGGATCCAGGGAACTACAGACCTGTCAGTCTGACCTCAGTACCAGGGAAAGTCATAGAGCACGTGGTCTTGAGTGCTATCATAAAGCACATGCAAGAGAACCGGGTGATCAGGCCCAGTCAACATGGGTTCACAAAAGGCAGGTCTTGCCAAACTAAACTGATCGCCTTCTATGACAAAGTGACTTGGCTACTGGATGAGGGAAAAGCTGTGAATGTGGTCTTCCTGGACTTCAGTAAAGCCTTTGATACAGTTTCTTACAGCATTCTGTAGAATGCTGTAAGAATTCAGAAACTGTCAGCCTCTGGCCTGGACAGACGCACACTCTCCTGGGTGGAAAACTGGTTGGATGGCCGGGCCCAGAGAGTGGTGGGAAATGGTGTTAAGTCCAGCTGGAGGCCAGTTACAAGTGGTGTTCCCCAGGGCTCAGTGCTGGCTCCAGCCCTGTTCAATGTCTTTATCAATGACCTGGGTGAAGGCATTGAGGGTACCCTTAGCAAATTTGCAGATGACACTAAGCTGGGTGGAAGCGTAGAAATGCTGGAGTGTAGGGAGGCTCTACAAAGGGATCTAAACAGGCTGGACCACTGGGCAGAGTCCAATGGCATGAGGTTTAACAAGGCCAAATGCCAGGTCCCGCACTTGGGGCACAACAACCCGATGCAGTGCTACAGACTGGGAGAAGTCTCTCTAGAAAGCTGCCAGGAGGAGAGAGACCTGTGGGTGTTGGTTGACAGCTGACTGAACATGAGCCAGCAGTGTGCCCAGGTGGCCAAGAAGGCCAATGGCATCTTGACCTGTATCAGAAACAGTGTGGCCAACAGGTCCAGGGAGGTTATTCTCCCTCTGTATTCGGCACTGGTGAGACCGCTCCTTGAATCCTGTGTTCAGTTCTGGACCCTTCACCACAAGAAAGATGTTGAAGCTCTGGAGCGAGTCCAGGGAAGAGCAATGAGGTTGGTTAAAGGGCTGGAGAACAGGTCTTATGAGGAATGGCTGAGAAAGCTGGGGTTGTTTAACCTGGAGAAAAGGGTTATTGGACATTGGAACAGTCTACCCAGGGTATTGGTTGATTCACCTTAAAAGGCATGGGTGGACAAGGTGCTAAGGGGCATGGTTTAGTGTTCTATAGGAACGGTTGGATTTGATGATCCAGTGGGTCTCTTCCAACCTGGTTCTATGATTCTATATTTGGAACTTCATTCTCTGCAGAAAAAATAGTGGCTGATATTCACAATAAATTCTTTTCATGTAATAATTATCATTAGCTTCCTTAGGTTTCAGACCTCCACAAAGATTATTACACTCGCAGCTTATGTTTTTAAAATAAAAGCGTAATAGAAGATTATGTAGTTTGTCATCTACCATGTGCCTTGCAGTTTTACCCAGCTAATCTTATCATGAGCCAGGTAATGACCTGAAAGTGTGGTGTTCTCCACTTCAGGTTTTAATTTGTGTACAACTTATCATTTTCTCTTTTGACTTGTTCCATTGGTTATTTCTTTTAGTCTGTGCCAATTTGTTCTGTTGGCTCTATGGGATTTTACTCAGGAAGAAATCAGAGAATTCTGACTTGAGTTATTCTGTCATGCAGGTGGAAATAAAGCTCCACAGTATCCCAGAGAATTTTGGGTTTAGCTTACTTAGTTTTTTTCCAATTGAATCTGCAAAAATTTGGCATAAATTCAGTTTCACAGACCCCCTCAATTTCGTATGATTGTATGATATTTCGGTAAACTGTGTATATGCGACAATTGCAAAGAGAATTTCTTGGCTCCAAAATGATGATTGTTGTAATATGATAAAGTAGGTAAAGTAGATGTATTAGTCACAGAATCACAGAATCACAGAACAGCCAGGTTGGAAGGGACCCATCGGATCTTCTAGTCCAACCATTCCTATCTAACACTAAACCAAGTCCTTCAATACCTCATCCACCCGTGTCTTAAACACCTCCAGGGAAGGTGACTCAACCACCTCCCTGGGCAGCCTATTCCAATGCCCAATAACCCTCTGCGTGAAAAACCTCCTCCTAATCTCCAGCCTAAATCTCCCCTGGCGGAGCTTGAGGCCATTCCCTCTCGTCCTGTCCCCTGGCACTTGGGAGAAGAGGTCAGCTCCCTCCTCTCCACAACCACCTTTCAGGTACTTGTAGAGAGTAATGAGTTCTCCTCTCAGCCTCCTCTTCTCCAGGCTAAAGAACCCCAGCTCTCTCAGCCGCTCCTCATAGGGTCTGTTCTCCAGCCCCTTCACCAGCCTCATTGCTTTCACGTGTCACATCTTTTACAAATAAGCATGTGTGTTTGTGCAGCGTTTACATGAGAATTGTAGAAAAGTAACCTGTTCATCCTCTCTCAACTGTCTTTTGAAAAGCAATAACTTCTGGTTGGTTTTGAGGTTCTTTGACTGTATTTTTATCAGTATGTTATTTAGCAACTTTGAGTTTCATGTCTTCCAAGTACAGATGAAAAATAAAGGGGAAACTATTATCTGGTTCTTTTCATGGGGGAATTTGTAATGATCATTGTTCAATACCTGGCATACAAAGAGGGAATGGATATGTACATTAAACATTAGGGATAACTTAAAATAAATGTTAATTACATTATTGCTTAGCCACTTTTCATAGTAAAACTTTATTACAAAGTGACTTCCTGTTCATCATAAGAGAAGCAGCCAGTAAGAAAGCAACTGTGATTTACAAAGCCATCAAAACTATGGAAATGCTTACTTTAATCAGAACTATAATTATGAGGAAATTTTCTGCAGGAAAATTTACTCACAGAATAAGGATTAAAAAGATCTGAGAGTTCTCTGGCAAAGTGCAACAATTAAATTTTCATTCTAAGACTGAGAGACTCTTGTGGATGAAAAAGACAAAGTAGAATTCTGTCTTTTCATTACAGTGGAGAAAATAAACTGCAAAAGTTAGTGTAATTTCCTCAAATAACAATAGCAAGTGTCTGTGAAAGGACATGCACACATGGAATGAATGGATTTTTTCTGCTATCTGAGGCTGGAATTGCTGGTCGGTATGGCTATTTGTAATTAACTCTAACATATTAAATGATTTTCTTGGCTTGAACATAACAACATCACTAATGTGAAGAGGTATTTTTCTTATTCTTGGTGCTGCTGTGTCCACTGCAGCTGCCATGTGGGTACTTGTAAGCAACATGGCAGAGCTGGCAGCTGAATGGAAAAGGGTAGCATGTATATAGTGAACTATGGAACCTGAAATCCACTGAGAAAACTAATTCATTTTTTTATTGTTATCGTAAATTAAAAGACTGACTTTTCAGATAGCAGATTCCTGCCAGTTTTCCTCACTGCTTTATACTGGTCCGCAGCAAATAAGTGTATCCATGTCAAAGGGAAACAACTGGAACATGAAAGTATCCTGTGTAAACCAAATACTACGTTATAGTCAGTAGTACTTTGACAGTTTAAACCTGCTTGATTGTTTTAATACTGGGAGGTCATGAGACAAGGATGCTGCTAAAAGAGGAGACAAAGTGAATGTCATTGTTCTTGACTTTAGATCTGAATAGTTTGGAATACATTTTTGGGGAAATAAACAGATTATTATAATTTTTTGTTGTGTTTAGAAGCTTGAAAATTAATAGTGAGTTTGGAGAAGATAGGATTAGTATTCAGAGGTTATACTTGATATCCGATGAATACATATATATATTGTTCCAAGGTTTCTGTAAAAATCTGATGCTTGAGAGTAACTGAAGATGAACTAACATAGATGTCTACGTATATTCCTGTGTAGTACAGTGTAATACTGTGTTCAATGTGAATAAGGTGCAAGCAACATAATTTCTCATAAGGCATGTTATTAAACATACAACCAGTCTAGATGTACAAGAACTGTGGCATTAGCTCCATGGTGTGCTTAAGATAGTTGATCCAGTTGTTGTTTATGGTTCACAAAGTGGATTGCATTAAATGCTACCTTACAAATCTCTTGTTTTTCACTGTTCTGAACAATATTTATTACTTTATGGCTTCCTCATGAGCACTGCCACACCAGTTAGTACTGAGCAGGACACTATTACTCTTGCCTGACATGTACCTATCAGTATGGAGAGATGTGAGAACGTGTATGTTTCTGTTCTTTTTTTCTCCTATATCTAAAGAAAGAATAGGAAGAGTAATGTACATTAAGAGAGTCAAAAGTCACACACAGGATCAGAAGCCTGGACCCAGAAGTGTCATCTAGTTATCTTGTGGGTAGGAAGAAAGAATGATCCAATGAGGCAAAATTAATCATGTTTGGAACCTTATGAAAGTGCATTCTCACACTTGTTGCTGCAGCTGAATAATAAGGGCATGTGGGAATGGCACAATGCAGAATACTCCCCGTGTTAGCTTGAGGCCTAGTCTGATCTAATTAACCCTGCTCAGAGGCAAGGTTAATGAGCCTGAGTACAGTCCGGCACAGGAGTTTTTTTCAACTTGCTTGGAGCTGCCCTAAGGCTGTAGGAGTGTATCGTAGACATGCAAGTTTTTAAAATATAAACATGTAAAGTGAATTCAGAATGCTTGTGTGCTTTAATATACTATCTCATAATGAAATAGCACTCACTCTTCTGAGCTGAGTAACTGTCTTGTTGCTATAGCTGTGAGGAGTACTTTAGTAGAGGATGGGAGCAAAGAGCAGCCACAGAGCAAGCCATAAAGACCAAGGAAGAGGTAGAGTAGTAGAGAGCTGGACTGTGGAAGTTGGAGAGAGACCATCTTTCTTGCTGTCCCACCACAGGCCATGCTGGATGTTGATTTCATTACAAAACTTTTTTAAAAGTTGGTGAGGTTAACCAATGTCTCCTTTTTTATCCTAATCCCAATCTCTGACAGAAACTCATCTGTTCTATAACAATGTTCTCCATAAAATAGAGGCATGAGATCCATGATCCAAGATGTTTCCTTTGGCCTTTTCTGTGCAATTGCAGAGACTTGTACAGTACCAGTAGTACAGCAACACCCACACATCACAGTTATTTTCTGGACACAATCCACAAAAAACAGGCAACCCATAAAGACCCAAAGTATAAATCATTGACATGTGCTATGACCAACAGATTGTCTCCTGCCAACAAACCTTTATTTTCTTTACTCTTTCCCTATTGCTCAGCATTCCCAAAATCCAGATATTAAAGAACTCCCTCACAGCTTTTATTTCTATCTAAATAATTTATGAAGAAAAAAATTATCAAATAATTTCATATTTTCCTGAATATCCTGTATTTAATAGAAATCACAATAATTATACAGACACCACATGTATATATTAACAATTTATACATTGAATAATAGATATTCTACTCTAAGTAGAATAAAATGGATAGTCTTTCTTCTAAAATTATTTGGCATTGTCATCTTGGATGGTCCATTCAAAAGGAATACAATATATTTCACATTAATTGGGATATACAAACAATTAAAACAGGTGTGGGAAATTATCTGTTTCTTCACAGAGCATCAAGCTTTCACAGCAGTGAAAAATAAATGCCATATAACAATTCAGGCACAACTTTCCATTGAATAATAAATATATATAAGTTTTCTTTTTGGGTGTGACTGGATTCCCTGTGTGTGGATTGCCCACAATCGGTTTTCTCCATTACTGCATTTACACCTGAATGCTAAATAATTCATGGCCTCTTTTATTTTCTAAACTGATACTCTAATATTGAATATTTTTTTCTTATGGAATTATTTACCTTGATCTTTTTGATCCCAAGTTTCTTGCCTATAATTGGGTGTCTTACATCAGTTTCCTAGAATGGAAATTTTTTCCAATCCGTTATATGATTTGATACTTTGAATAGATGCACATATGAGTCTCATATTCATGTTTCATATCTATTTGAACTAGTAAAATGTACTTACTGAAAAGTTTGCAGAAAGTAACTATAAAAATGGATACTGATTAGTCCAAATACAATTTCCACTGTGTCTATTTGCTATCAATTTGTTCCACCACGTGTTCTCATCTATGTCATGTACTTATCTCAGATTAAGTGTTTTAGCAAAATTTCTTTAAAAATTAGTTCGCTACTAAAATGTCACCTCAACCTCACTTTTGACTTAGCTATATTGGAAACTGAGAGTAGTGGTAATAATACTTTATGAAATGTTATCTGAAAAATAAGAGATCTGGAAGTGCTTAGCAAAAGGAAACATGTCTTTTTTCTCATTTGTAGGTGTGGGAAACAGGCCTCCAAAGAAAAAAAAACCTCATCCAAAGCAATTCAAGACTTTGGAAGTAAAGTCAGAATTACACTGGAGGTCTTTCAATTTCCATTTCTTGGTTTATCATTATAAGAACCCAAGTTCAGTAAAAATGTCTGTGGCAAAAATGCTGTGGTTCCAAGTAAGCCTTTACTAAAGGGAAAGGTAATATCATTACAAAAGCAGTATTTTCCAATTGTGAAAACATTCTTTTAGATTTATTAATACTAGTGCTACCTTCCCAAGACTTTCCTGCTTTCATCTATTTTCTTTTTCAAAAATTCAACATACCCACTAAATATAATTTTAAAACCTAAATGAAAATCAAGAAAGAGAAGTAGAAACCAGAAGTCCAAGGCTGCTTAATCAATAGATGGGAAATCATAGAATCTGGTCAAAATTAATTTTCAATATATTTCTGGATGAATTTGTAAAACAAACCAAATCAAACTGAAACACAAGGTTCCCTCTGTGTAGAAACCCTGGAAATAGAGGAGCAATACGAGGCTCCCATGGTCCAAGAGGAGATAGTAAGAGCCCTGCTTGGCCAACTGGACACCCACAAGTCTATGGGGCCAGATGGGATACATCCTAGGGTATTGAGGGAGATGGCGGATGTATTGGCCAAATCCCTTTCCATCATCTTCCAGCAGTCCTGGAAGACTGGGGCGGGTACCTCTGGACTGGAGGCTGGCTGATGTAGTGCCCATTTACAAGAACGGTTGCAGGGAGGATCCGGGGAACTACAGACCAGTCAGTCTGACCTCAGTGCCAGGGAGTCATGGAACAGGTGATCTTGAGTGCTATTGCAGGAGAACCAGGTGATCAGGCCCAGTCAACATGGGTTCACAAAAGGCAGGTCTTGCCAAACCAACCTGATCGCCTTCTATGACAAAATCACTCAGCTGCTGGATGAGGGAAAGGCTGTGGATGTGGTCTTCCTGGACTTCAGTAAAGCCTTTGACACAGTTTCTCACAGCATTCTGCTACGGAAACTGTCAGCCTCTGGCCTGGACAGGCGCACACTCTCCTGGGTAGAAAACTGGTTGGATGGCCAGGCCCAGAGAGTGGTGGTAAATGGTGTTAAGTCCAGCTGGAAGCCAGTTACAAGTGGGGTTCCCCAGGGCTCAGTGCTAGGTCCAGCCCTGTTCAATGTCTTCATCAACGACCTGGATGAAGGCATTGAGGGTACCCTTAGCAAGTTTGCAGATGACACAAAGCTGTGTGCAAGTGTGGATCTGCTGGAGGGTAGGGAGGCTCTGCAAAGGGACCTAAACAGGCTGGACTGCTTGGCTGAGTCCAATGGCATGAGGTTTAACAAGGCCAAATGCTGGGTCCCGCACTTGGTGCACAACAACCCAATGCAGAGCTACAGACTGGGAGAAGCCTGGCTGGAAAACTTCCAGGAGGAGAGGGACCTGGGGATGTTGGTCGACAGCCGACTGAACATGATCCAGCAGTGTGCCCAGGTGGCCAAGAAGGCCAATGACATCCTCGCTTGTATCAGAAATGGTGTGACCAGCAGGTCCAGGGAGGTGATTCTCCCTCTGTACTCAGCACTGGTGAGGCCACTCCTTGAATCCTGTGTTCAGTTCTGTGCCCCTCAGCACAAGAAAGATGTTGAGGCTCTGGAGCAAGTCCAGAGAAGAGCAACAAAGCTGGTGAAGGGTCTGGAAAACAGACCTTATGAGGAACAGCTGAGAGAGCTGGGGTTGTTTAGCCTGAAGAAGAGGAGGCTGAGGGGAAACCTCATTGCTCTCTACAACTACCTGAAAGGAGGTTGTGGAGAGGAGGGTACTGGTCTCTTCTCCCAAGTGAGAGGGGACAGGACAAGAGGGAATGGCCTCAAGCTCCACCAGGGGAGATTTAGGCTGGAGATTAGGAGGAAGTTCTTCACAGAAAGGGTCATTGGGCATTGGAATAGGCTGCCCAGGGAGGTGGTTGATTACCTTCCCTGGAGGTGTTTAAGGCACGGGTGGATGACGTCCTGAGGGACTTGGTTTAGTGTTTGATAGGAATGGTTTGACTCGATGATCCTGTGGGTCTCTTCCAACCTGGTGAAGGGGCTGGAGCACAGACCCTATGAGGAGCGGCTGAGAGAGCTGGGGTTCTTTAGCCTAGAGAAGAGGAGGCTGAGAGGAGACCTCATTACTCTCTACAACTACCTGAAGGGAGGTTGTGGAGAGGAGGGAGCTGACCTCTTCTCCCAAGTGCCAGGGGACAGGACAAGAGGGAATGGCCTCAAGCTCTGCCAGGGGAGATTTAGGCTGGACATTAGGAGGATGTTTTTCACAGAAAGGGTCATTGGGCATTGGAACAGGCTGCCCAGGGAGGTGGTTGATTCGTCTTCCCTGGATGTGTTTAAAGCACGGGTGGATGAGGTCTTGAGGGACTTGGTTTAGTGTTTGATAGGAATGGTTGGACTAGAAGATCCGATGGGTCCCTTCCAACCTGGTTGTTCTATGACTCTATGATTCTATGATCTTGCTGACACAAGGCAAGACTGTTCTCACAGTGTAGTTTCCTGCTTGGTGATTATTTTCGCAAAATACCAGCATATCCAAAAGACTTCAAAATAAAATTCCTTTTCTATTTATGAAAGTGAACATTTATTAATCCTGATCCTTACTTTATGGCTTCAGAATTCAGCAAGTTAATTGTAACATTGTGAACGAAATTCATATTAATCTCAAGTTTCTACTAGGCATATGGTATCCATATTCCTTCATGCATTTTTCTCTTTAGTGTTCTCCAGGAACAACAATCTGCTGTTCTCTGACAGTAATCTGTTTTGTAAATTCAATGAGTGAAGCTTTACTTCCAGTCTGTCTAATAAGCCATGTAATTTGCAGTGATCAGGCTAACTTTTTCAAGTCATCTGATGTTTTGAGGTTGCATTCTCATTCTCACTGCTCTTAAATAAATTGGATCGCCTGCGTATTTGGAGGGACAGAAAAATATCTTGACTTCTTTCACAGTTCTTGTTGGAAAGGGACCATTTGTAATTCTGCCATCTGCACAAGAGCCTCCATAGCAGAGTGCAGTCCTCTAAGCTGGGTGGTTTCTCACATTTATAATATTCAAATCCTTCTTTTTATTTAATCCTGAGTATTTTTTCCTCTTTAAAATGAGCACTATTTTCTGTAGGAAGAATTATTTCTTCTGTTGTTTCTAATTTCTTCACATCTTGATGCCCTTTTTTTTTTCTCAGTCAGTTTAGAGTTTTCATCCCAAGAGTCAGTGCAGAGATCCTTCAAGTATAGATTCCTTTTTGGTTAAATGAAGAAAGAATTGGGTTGCTGTTTTCACTAGAGTGTAAAAGAAAAGCAGACTTGTTGCAACAGTCTTTTTTTTTTCTTTCTTTCTTTTAAATGTATATGTGTTTTGTATTCTTTAAATCCACAGTGGAAGCTGTAGATGAAAGTGGTGTATGCATAAGTTCAAAGCCTCTCCTGTTTGACTAGTATTCCCACCAGAAACATGGATGAGTAAAGGTGGATGGGGAGAATCTGACTGGACTCATCTCATCAGCTCGACTAAAAGGAAATAATGGGCAAAAAAAAAGCTGTTCTTTTAATTTTTGTTTGTTTACTTGCTTTCATTTTCATTCCCCTCTAGACAGAAAATAATCAAACTGAGTTCTGTTTAAAATAAGTGTGCTCTTGCTCCCACACACTATCTTTTCACAATCAGAATCTTGGTATTTTTCTGTTAGACGTTTTCTATGAGCATTTTAAAGGGAAAAAAAGTGCTAAAAGAGCACCTGGGGGAAAACACCGCAGTCTCACAAAAGATGAATTTCTACCTGATTGCATAATTAAGAGCAAAAATTGGTGTGGTGAACTTGTTTTATTTACTAGTATTTAGGTCATGATTTAGATATTTGTTTTTCCTGAGGGTCAGGGTTGCATTTGAGCTCTTCAAAGTATTTTTTCCCTGTGTGTATGTTCATTTTATTATCATAAAATTGTACCCCAAAGGAACTGGAATAAACTACCCTGAGTTTCACTAGAGACTTCAGGATTTAAAAGTATGAACTAGGTTATGTCCCCTGCAGCTTTCTTCATCCAATGAGGTTGTTTAATGAAGCTGTTGAAATTTGAAAGGCAAAATTTTCTGTGCCTTAGGAAACAGGGCAATCTTTAGTTGAGATGTTGAAAGAAAATATGCTATTTCCTGCCTCAGGTTTTCAAGACTAGACAGTTCTGATATCAGTCTGTTTCAGACACAGTAGCGGTTGATTTTGAATGGCTTGGAGTGTTCTGGTACTTTTTATTTCAGAATATTTTCATAAAGAAGAATAAGTAACAGTTGCTTCAACCCCTGGTGACTAGGTACACCTGCCATGTGAGCAGACTCCATCATCATCTGGGCCCCTCACCACAAGAAGGATGTTGAGGCTCTGGAACAAGTCCAGAGAAGAGCAACAAAGCTGGTGAAGGGGTTGGAGAACAAGTCTTACAAGGAGCAACTGAGAGAGCTGGGGTTGTTTAGCCTGGAGAAGAGGAGGCTGAGGGGAGACCACATTGCTCTCTACAACTACCTGAAAGGAGGTTGTAGAGAGGAGGGAGCTGGCCTCTTCTCCCAAGTGCCAGGGGACAGGACAAGAGGAAATGGCCTCAAGCTCCACCAGAGAAAGTTCAGGCTCGACGTAAGGAAAAAAATCCTCACTGAAAGGGTCATTAGGCAATGGAACAAAGAGTCTGCTCAGGGAGGTGTTTGACTGGCCTTCCCTGGAGGTGTTTAAGGCACGTATGGATGAGGTACTGAGGGGCATGGTTTAGTGTTTGATAGAAATGGTTGGACTCGATGATCTGGTGGGTCTCTTCCAACCTGGTTATTCTATGATTCTATGATCATGGCAATGGAAAGTTGAGAAAAGAACCTCCTCAGAAAATGATTCAGTGATCATAAGAATTGTTTTGTAATGAGTTTCTCACTGTTTGTTTGTAGAGATAAAATCTAATTTCATCAAACATAACTTGCATCCATTTTCAGTACATCAAAAAATGTGGTATCATACTAGTTCTGTCATTTGCCACTATTAAATCAGAGGTTTGTTAGCAGCTGTAAGTGGGAATTGATAATTAAGATTAATGATGTGATTCAAATAAAACAGTATATAATTGAAAAACTGGCTGATGTACAGGCAGATTTTTAAACAAATTTGGTCTTAATATTTGTGATGCTTCACAGAATGAAAGTCAGATGTAGGAGACTGCTTTCCTCTAGCAGTATAGTAGATTACATAAAATGCACTTACTGAAATTCACCCACCTGCATCTCCCATACTTTTTAACAACACCATATCATTTTGCCACTTCTTTTTTGGAAAGGTAGTTGACTTTGCCAAAGAGCAGAGCACAGATGGAGTTGATCTTATGGTTAATACATTTTGTACTTTTGTGTCTGTCAGAAGCAGCATCAAACAACTACTTGGTTTATTTGTCTCCAAATGACCAGGTACTGTCAGATTAGTAAGAAAATATTTCTAGATGAGCTCTTTTGGGAAAATTCCTATCCTTTCCTTGCTTCTCTGGCTGGGGACTAAACTCCTGTGACCACTGCTAATAATCCCTACTGACAACACCTGATAATTGGCTCAAAATTTCTCTACAGAGGAATTTTACTTTGGAAATAGACAGCCTGCTACTTATATAGTTAGTACTCACTGACACACACCCTTGGGTTTTTGAAGCGTTTGTCTCTCAGTGTCTTTGTTATGAGAATTTATAAACGCTGTATAAAAATTGAGATATTCAGTACAATTCAAATGATATCGTACTATGAAAACCAAAATGCTTAGTGAATATGTAGAGGATAGAGTTTGTTATTGACAGAAGAAGGTGGGAGGCTTACGTGGAGGCTTATGCTTATGCAGAAATTTCATGTTCGGCTCTGCTAATCAAGAACAGACTTTCAATACCAGCATCTGTCCCATTGCAGATTAGTGTTAGGTTGTTGGATTGTCCACAAACAATCTGAATCATTAAGCTCAAATTTCAGACCACAAATGGATATTTTGACACACTTTCCATTTAATGAAAAATGTTTAAGAAGTACCATTTAACTTCAATTGGAAATAAAAGTAAATATCAAGACTTTAGATTACCACAGAATGCAATCATACCCACCAACAGTGATGTACATTGAATTGCACTCAGGCCCTTTACTTTCTATATAAGATTTTGAAGTAAATCTCTATTACGTATTCTTTCTGTAGAGCCAGCAAATTCCAGAAGCCTTAGATTTGAATGTCTCAGATTATGGAATAAGGAGTGTATGGAGCAGTGAAACACTGGTACTTGCCATGTGCCACTAACCGAGTCTCTTCAAGGGAACCCACGGGTCTCGCATTATTTATTAGGTATAGCTGAAGGTGCAAAGAATTCATTTGCTATGGGAGGGCTACAGAGCTTATTCTAAACCTGATTTAGTCAAAACTGATTGTGTGCACATTACATGATTGTGTTGATTATCTAGTACCTCATCCCCTTCATGAAGTTGCTAGATTCTGCGCTCACAGATGAAGGATGGACCGAACCTTCACTGGATGTGGGAAGCAGCCAGGGATCTCTTTCACTCTACTTCCATGGTTCTTATGGTCTACCAAATTTTAACCACCCTGCTGTGGATTCTTGACTGCGTTCAACCTCTTTAAAAGCTGCCTAGCCTTTAAGAAATAAATCAGAGATTGGTTTGTTGTGTTATCCCATTAATTTGTTTCAAACTAGATTTGAGAGGATCAACAGTGTTAGGGGAGAGGATACATTAATTACTATCTCCTAGTTTTGCACTCATTTTGCCTGTAGTACTGTAGAGTAAAGTAGACCCTGTTGACTTTGAATGAAATTGAGCCATCTAATCACCTTCCCATAGGGTGTTATTGAGGACTGGAATCAGAATTGTAATATGAAGGAAAAACACTTTCCACTTTCCTGCAAGTTTCATAAATAACCACATTTTCTCTTCTGTCATTCTTGACCTTGTGTCTCGATTTTTGCATGGTGCACTTCACTGTGACATGATGCCTCCACTGGGGGAGCTGTCAAACCGCTGGTTGTGTCTGAATCTTACTGTTCAGATGAAGATCTGGGGAACAACGCTGCTGCTTGTGGAACAAGTCCAGACCATAAACCACATTGCAGAAAATAAAGTCAAATACAAGTTTTCCATCTGCTCTGCATGCTCTCTTTCTGTATCATTGCGGCTGTGCACACCTAAAGCAATATCTGATGCTAATATCTACCTAGTTTTGTTATGGAAAGCAATGGGAAGTTTATGAGAGTGACATTTTAATGCTTTTCTGCAGGAAGTCTTTTGACCCAGAACGGTTGTGAATAACCATAGTCGAAAAACTGAGGCTGAGAGGTAGTTTCAGTTTTAAAGGGTGTATTTCAAGTGGGAGATGTTATGGGCCTATGTTATGTCCTCTTTTTTCAAGAATTGTCTTTCAAAATCAATTGCACTTGGGATTTGATCAATGCATAACATGTTACTGCCTTGAGAACAGTATCAACGTGGTTAGCAATCCTGACACTCTGTCCGGTAGGAGCAATTCCTTTCTAATTTTCACTCCTTGTTCTTAAATTAGGATGGCCATCTTTGTCAAGCTAGGCTGTGAAGTACAATCTACTGAGATACTGGGGAGGCAGCACTAATTCAGGCACTGACAAAAGACAAGATGCTGCTGATGAATTCTCAGGTATGAGACACAATTCTGACTGCTACATTGTTCTAACCTGCCTAGATTTGCAGTCATTATTGTCAAAATAAATGTCAGCATCTCACAGAAAAAAAACCCCAAACAAACAAAAAAACCCCCCAAAAAAACCAAAAAATGAAGGACAGCTTCCATAAACAGAAAAGTAAACATCAAGGCCAAATATTTTGCCTCATTAATACTCATTAGGATTATGGAGGCAGGTAATATGTCATTGGGACTGAGTAATTAGGGCATAATGAATCTTCTTAAAAATACGTGCTTCTCAGGCAAAGACCATGGCGGCGAGGCAGGCTCAGCCTGTAACTCCAGCATCCTATTTCTTTGGTTTTGTGGAAATATTTTCTAACACTGAATAAGAAGTGACCCTGAAAGTTCAGGGAATGTTTGTGCATTGGGGCATTAAAGAGGGTGTAGTCTTTAAGAGGGAATAGTTTAACCCAATATAGGATATAAACACAACAAAATAATCTTGCTGCATCCTGCTTGCTCTGCACTGGTTGATCAGTGCTTTCACAGATCTTCTTTAATGCAGTAATTGTCATGGTTGTGAGTACCGAGTTCCAAGTAGTAATGCTTAATTTAGTGCCTAGAATTTGCACATCTCTACAGTTCTGTAGAATCACAGTGTTTCTTAAACAAAGTTTATAACACAATATTGTGTGAGTGTGGATAAGACTCTGTGTAGCACATGTCAGTGAGAACTTGAGTTTTGTCGAAATTAGGATTTGAACTAATGCTTTCAGAGGTTAATTTAATATACCACCAAGCTATCCCAAGATCTGCGTGGCTTGCAAATGTTGTCATGTACAAGATCACAGCAGGACATGTTGTGAATTAGATTAATGCTTGTTCCTGTGGAGCTGTACAGAAAACAGCAAGTGTCATTTTGCTCAAGTATTTTAGCAGCCTAGATCACAGCCTTGTCCTTGGAGGAGGAGAGATTTATCAAAGGAGAAAAGGCTTCCTACCATATGTAGCATCCATGATTCTTTGTCGCTTTTTAGTAGTTTCTGTAACTAGTTTTACTGACAAATAAGCTTTCTTTGGAAGCTGTACTTTCTAATGTCCTTGCATTTTTGGGGGAAAGGAGAATATTTGAGTGTTCTGTAGGGTGAATGTGTGATGCTAAAATACAAAGGACATTTCCACTCTGTAATAGGTTTTGTGTGCATATGGACCATGGTAGGCTACAGGGATGGTGCAGTGCCTTAAGTGTCTGCCTAGGTGTGATGCAGTAACACTGTTAGCAACAGCTGAGCTTCTTGTTTGTGAATTCCTAGAGAAACAGCAGTACCTAATGTATTAACCAGTCGTAATGAAAGTCCTACTTTGTAACGACCTTTTCCAGGCTGGCACAACCTCTGAGGAAAAGGACCCTCTTTTGTAAAATTTGTTTCTATAGTGACTTAATCTGAAAGAAAAAAAAAACCCACAAATTAAAACTGATCAATGACAACACAATGTTTTCCTGAAATAAAGCAGCTCAGTACATACTCCAAATAGGAAGCCATTTGCCTGGGTTTGATTTCCTAATGGATCAGTGTCCTGTGCTATTTTGGGCCTCCTGTTTTCTTAAGTGTGCTTGTAAAAATTCCTCACGTGGAAGACAGATAATCTACTGGCTGATCCTGCATTTTAGCCCCATGAAATTAGATGTATAATGGGATTGTAGAGCTATGGACATTCCTAATTACAACCATAATGCCAGTAGCAGTTTGAAAAGCATACCAGTTCTCAAACTGGAATAAAAGAACTGAAAGCCAGGAAGTAAATCCTTGACAAAAACCCCTGAACTCTTTTGTAGTGTGGACACTTATTAGACCTTGAGGTCAGTTGAGATCCATGAAGAGAGAATCTGTGAAAAACATGGATTTGTGACTGGGACCAATGAAAGTCTGTTTAATGTATAAACGCTAATAATCTCGTGCTCCGTGCCACACGTATTTTGTTACAGAGGGAGGTTCAGTAAAACATTTGAGTAATCTGACTTCTTTGTGTACAGAGAAGACAGAAAGACTCTTGGTCCTGTTATGACTGTTAGGACTGCTTGGTAGTTTTTATAGGGGTTCATATAAACTCTGCATTAACAGTGAAAAAGAATGTTATATAGGCAAATAACTGGTGTTTGCTTATCACTTTTTCAAGGCAGTTGAAATATGAAGGAAAACGATCAAAAACATACAAAATTGTGAACTTATATACCACCACTATTGCCTGGAGTCAAATAAGTCCTTGCGTAGGCAGCTGGCTGCTTGAATGACAGACTGACCAGTTTTGGGAAGAGTAATTTTCCTAATGATGTGCAGTAAGTTGTTTGTGATAAAGGAGGACAGGGATTTCTGATTTTTTTTGGTAAAAGCTTCATGCTAGTACACTATTTATTGGTAGTTAGAAGGAGGAATATCAAAAGTGCATTCTTCATAGAGATACCACAACACAGATACTACTTTCTATAAAGGTTAGCTTAAAGCAAATATGATGGCTGAGATCAAATCTAGCTATGATCAAAATTTTGTGTGTTCAACGTGTATGTGTAAACTGCATATAATTGCTTTGATTTGTTCTTATGGATTAGTTTTACTTTGGTAACGTTTTACCAGAAAAGATGGCTACAAATGTATTTCTCCCTTTGTGAGTGCTTTACTACTGCACTTCTCTTTGAAGGAAAGTCAAGAAGGTGAGTCATTGTACAGTAAAGCAAATCACAGGATATATTTGTAACATCTCTGACTACTTTCCTATTATCATTAGTTGTCTTTCTCACCTGAATAATCAAAGGGTGAGATTGTTGACATATGCAACTTCAGATATAGATAGTATTCCACTTAAAAAACAACAAACTCGAGGGAAATAATGAAGGGGATGGAGCAATGTGTTATCTAGAAAGGATCTGAGATTGAAAAAAAAAAATCTTCTTTCCTCCACAACATAGCGAGATGGCATAAAGAGTAGGGTTAGACTTTGGAAGGTGTATTTACTCAGTCTTGTCTTTGAAGTCACTATGCATTTACATTTGGTATTCTTACCTTCAATATGACCATTAGTAGTGCTTGAGTAACCTTCTTTGATATTGAACAATAAACTAAAGGTAGTGCATTCGGCACATCTGCAAATAGTCTGAGGCTTGACTTTGGGGTTTTTTGTTTTTTAATTTTGTATTTATTTCTACTGTTGCCAGAAGCAGAAATGAAGAATGAAATGAGAAATGTATTCAGAAACTGGGAGGAAGAACAACAAAGCAGAATTAATGTCATGGTACATTGTACAGGCCAGGGTTTGGAAGGTTTAAAAGCTGTTAAAACCTCACAGCAGCAGTGCTATTAAAGGACACTGCAACCCTAATGGCTAAGCAAGTTACGGTTGCCTGTTGCCAGAATCATGTGGTTTGGTGTAGAAGAACCATTCCTAAATAACTACATGTGTAATGTTCCCTAGCTAGAATTCTGGTTTTCTTCCTTTGATGATTTTAATAGATGAAAAGATAAAATGGTTGCATTACATCAGCAATGAAAAAAATATTGAAAATCTTGCCTTTTAAAACATGCTGATGAAACAAAAAAAATACTGTTCACACTCATATGAATAATTATAGCCACCATCCCAAATACAAAGGTACTTTGTTGTGATATAATACAGCTGTACTTTTCACATTGTGTCAATTTTGCATTGTAAAAAGTTACTATTTAAAAATTGCATCACTGAGACAGTTTGGGCTCATGCTTGTCAAGGCTTCATTTTGAATGTTGATGTGTCTTAGGATAAAATCAGCCATAACCCAGGAAAATGCTAAACTTGCAAAAGTTCACACACACTAGGGTTTTTTTCTGGGGTGTGTTCCAGAACACCAGGATATTTTATTTTCATGTTTTTCTATAGCCTCCTCAAATTGCTGTGTGACCTAAATGCACACAGCTTTATATGTTATTTGTTGCACTGATCAGTGGACAGCATGTGTACTGAGTTTGATTGATTTATGGCCTGGGCCACTAGATTTATGGCCTGGGTGGGTGTCTTTCATGAAGAGAATTTGAAGTTGTGTATATATTCCCTCACAAAGGAAAATTGTCCCATGGTGCAGAGGATGAGTTATTTCACCTCTGTACTGAGCAGTGTTCTTTTGAAAAAAAAATTTAGATTACATTTTTTATCAATAATTGAATAGAACTTTGGGATGTCTACAAAGTTGCAGATTATTAACTGCTTAAAGGCAGCTGCACATGTTGTTAGGGCTTTCTGCTGCCACCAATACTGAAAGGACAAAGCAGCCTTCTGGTACTTAAAGAAGCCTACAGGAAAGCTTGGGAGGGGATCTGTGTCAGGAAATCTATTGACAGGATGAGGGATAATGGTTTTAAGCTGAAAGTGTGGAGATATAGATTGGATATTAGGAAGAAATTTTTTAATGTGAGGTGGTGAGGCACTGGCACAGGTTGCCCAGAGAAGTCATGGCTGCCCCGTCCCTGGAAGTGTTCAAGGCTCAGTTGGATGAGGCTTTGAGCAGCCTGATCTTGTGGAAGGTGTCCTTGCCCATGGCAGGGACATTGGAAGTGGATGATCTTTAGGGTCCTTTCTGACACAAACCATCCTATGATTCTATATCGGGGAGGCTTTGTGTGTTCACAAATATATTCCTCTAGTGAAAGTACACAATGTAGAGACTGGTACTGGTTTTCACAGAGGGAAAGGAGTAATTTCTGTAAGCAACCAATCTTAACATAAACACTGTATTTTTCACAGTGCTAATTGGTGTATTAAGCTTGCTTTGCCGAACTATATGCAACAGATAAATTAACCTAAGTTTTTTCAGGCATACATGACAAAGAACAAAGTATGTGCAAGTAGTTCTAGTGTATAACTTGATTTAAGTTGATGATAAGCTTCATAATAGCTTGGCACTATGAAAGCAACTCAACTTAGAGAACATGACAAATGATTTGTAACAGAAATAAATACCAATGACTACAGCTGGGCAAACTCAGTTTGGTGAATATCATGTTCAGGAGCTACAACCACATTTCTGCTGTGGTCGTGAATGCACAGACTTGAGATATAGGTGTTACCTGAAGGATTTATTGACTTCTGCTTCTGTTACTTTTCTAGTCATTGCCATTATCACGTCTATTGTGCTGTATCTATTGGGGTTTTTTTGGCTAACATGCCATACTGGGATTTTAGGTCAGAGCAGAAGTGCTTCCAACAAAGTTGCAGAAGCTCTACTGTAACAGTGTAAATTGATATAATTTATTGCTAGAGTTTCATGCTGAGAAACCCCCACTTTCTTGATATAAAGGCCTCTCTCATGCTGGGAAGCTAAAAAGAAAGAGAATAGTGGCATGTTGGTTCTTGAGTGCATGCTATTAATAAAACAAACTGTGCTGCTCCAGCAGCCATGAGGCTAACACAAAATTTGACTGGCATCACATGCCGGAATTGCTTTTTGTGATAAATTGTGCTTTGCTACCCTCAACAGTTTTTAGTCTGTAAGGTACACTTACATCTTTGATGAAATTGAAATTCAGTGCCACTAGAGTTCTTCTACACCTGTAGAAGACTGGCTGAAAGGAATGGGTGTGGTGGTTTCCTAAAGGCGTTCTAAGAAAGGAAATTACTAAACTATGAAACAGCAATTATACACTTTCTGGGTTCCTAAAATATATATTAAATGGTTATCTAACACCTTCAACCAGAAATACTTTGCATTAAATTCTTTAAGATAAAGCATGCAGTCCCTTGTGAAACAGCGGACTCTAGAGTCAAGCGATGTCTAAATTGTAAGGAAAACAAATAAGTTGCTAGTGCAAAAGGAAGAGTTTCTTATTGGAAGAGCAGTGTAGTGGATGTATAGTGTAGACACTAAGATTTGCCCTGAAAGTAAGTTATGAAAACCTCTTCACCCAAATAGCAACTATATGCTGGTTGTTTTCAGAATGTGAGAGGCAAACAGGAGATATCCACTGGGCAGGCAACATTGATTCAGGCCTTCTGTCATGGGGACATTACTACTCTAGGAAGAGCTTTGCCTTCCAGTCTGATGTGGCCGCCATACAGGTACCACCCCGACACTGAGAGGAGAGTGGAATAGAGATAAGGACACAACTCCGCATAGAAATATTTGCAGAGGGAATTATCTGGGCTAAGTAGAATGCGTTGAGCAAATTAAGACAATTTTATGACCCCTTCATAACACTTAGTTTCTAAATATATATATTGCCGAGCAACCTTTTCTAGGACAGAGCAATAGTAGATTATTAAAGCCAAAAGCTAATGAATGAACCAAAATGTTTAGCTTTGCAGATTTTATAGTCTGCTTATAGGATAGTGAGTTACCTTTGTAATAGGAATAAATGCATAGTATAACACTGACATGCAAACACAATTAATAGAATTTAACAAGACAAAGCATGACAGTATGTTATACCTACCCCAAATTCAAGTTTCTAAAAATCTCATGCAAATAAATGCTATCTGACATCATGCAAGCAAATCTGAGGTGACCTGAACTAAATAATTCAGGAGGGTAGCAAATTATCCTTAATCTTATGTGATTTTACTTTTAGTAGGAATAGCCAGTATCATAACATTATACCTCTAGGTATGTATCCTAAGATGCAGCTGAATATCATTGTAAGGGCAATAAATAGTTTTCGCTTGTCTCCTTCGAGGACAAACTGTTGTTTTCTGTCAACAGTTGTAACCTGATAGTTCCTCTTCCGAAAGTCTCCCTTCTGCCAAAAAGTGTTTTATGAAAAATATGCTTGGAAATATATATTTTGAATTCATTATGTAAGCTATCTGAAATTATGGGGTTACTGGGAATTAGCTGCTTGAAAAAAAAAATGACAGCGAACAACCTGCAGCCTGTCTTCTTTCTAGGATGTACAGAGCCATTTTAAATTTATTTCCTCTATCTTTTAATTAACTGTATAGCTAAGTATTGGTTTTGGTGCAAGAGAGATACTTGACTCAGGCAGGTGCCTCTGTGCTTGTCCATTCCATGCTTCATTTACACTCCATGTATTTGTGAGCTCCCTTTAACATATAGTTATCAGTTTAGAGAATGTTTCTTGTGGCTTCTTGAACACTCTTGTGGGATCCACCTCTTAATTAAACCATGACCAGTAAAGAAATACCAGTGTTCAGAAGGTGCTCTGCTGCTGAGATTGGTTATGCAAACATGTTATGATTTCTACAGCAGCATCTAGGATCACAGAATCACAGAACAACCAGGTTGGAAGGGACCCATCAGATCATCAAGTCCAACCATTCCTATCTAACACTAAACCAAGTCCCTCAATACCTCATCGACCCGTGCCTTAAACACCTCCAAGGAAGGTGACTCAACCACCTTCCTGGGCAGCCTATTCCAATGCCCAATGACCCTCTGCGTGAAAAACCTCTTCCTAATGTCCAGCCTAAATCTCCCCTGGCAGAGCTTGAGGCTATTCCCTCTTGTCCTGTCCCCTGGCACTTGGGAGAAGAGGCCAACTCCCTCCTCTCCACAACCTCCTTTCAGGAACTTGTAGAGAGCAATGAGGTTTTCCTCCTCTTCTCCAGGCTAAAGAACCCCAGCTCTCTCAGCCGCTCCTCATAGGGTCTGTTCTCCAGCCCCTTCACCAGCCTTGTCACTCTTCTCTGGACTTGCTCCAGAGCCTCAACATTCTTCTTGTGGTGAGGGACCCAGAACTGGACACAGGATTCAAGGAGCGGCCTCACCAGTGCGGAGTACAGAGAGAGAATCACCTCTCTGGACCTGCTGGTCACACCGTTTCTGATCCAAGCCAGAATGCCATTGGCCTTCTTGGCCACCTGGGCACACTGCTGGTTCATGTTCAGTCGGCTGTCGACCAACATCCCCAGGTCCCTCTCCTCCTGGTAGTCTTTCAACCAGGCTTCTCCCAGTCTGTAGCTCTGCACAGGGTTGTTGTGCCCCAAGTGCAGGACCCGGCATTTGGCCGTGTTAAACCTCATGCCGTTGGACACTGCCCAGCGGTCCAGCCTGTTTAGGTCCCTTTGCAAAGCCTCCCTACTTTCCAGCAGATACACACTTGCACACAGCTTTGTGTCATCTGCAAACTTGCTAAAGGTGCACTCAATGCCCTCATCCAGGTCATTGATGAAGACATTGAACAGGACTGGACCTAGCACTGAGCCCTGGGGAACACCACTTGTCACTGGCCTCCAGCTGGACTTAACATCATTTACCACCACTCTCTGGGCCCGACCATGCAGCCATTTTTCTACCCAGGAGAGTGTGCGTCTGTCCAGGCCAGAGGCTGACAGTTTCTGCAGCAGAATGCTGTGAGAAACTGTGTCAAAGGCTTTACTGAAGTCCAGAAAGACCACATCCACAGCCTTTCCCTCATCCAGCAGCCGAGTCACTTTGTCATAGAAGGCGATCAGGTTGGTTTGGCAAGACCTGCCTCTGGTAAACCCATGTTGACTGGGCCTGATCACCTGGTTCTCTTATAAGTGCTTCATGATAGCACTCAAGATCACCTGTTCCATGACTTTCCCTGGCACTGAGGTCAGACTGACTGGCCTGTAGTTCCCCGGATCCTCCCTGCTACCTTTCTTGTAAATGGGAACTACATCAGCCAGCCTCCAGTCCAGAGGTACCTCCCCAGTCTTCCAGGACTGCTGGAAGATGATGGAAAGGGGTTTGGCCAATACATCCGCCATCCCTCAATACCCTAGGATGTATCCCATCTGGCCCCATAGACTTGTGGGTGTCCAGTTGGCTGAGCAGGGCTCTGACCACCTCCTCTTGGACCATGGGAGCCTCGTATTGCTCCTCTGTTTCCGCCGGTATCTACACAGAGCGAACAGGTTTCTTTACAATTAAAGACTGAGGCAAAGAAGGCAATAAGTACCTCAGCCTTCTCCTTGTCCCCTGTCACTGCTGTGCCTCTGAGTCCAAAAGGGACTGTATGGTCTCCCTTGTCCTCCTTTTACTGTTTATATACTTATAGAAAGATTTTTTATTATCTTTTACAGACTTAGCTAATCTGATCTCTAGTTCAGCCTTAGCCCCTCTGATTTTTTCCCTACATAGCCTTGCTTCCCTCCTGTAGTCAAGAAGTTGCAGAGGAGACTTTCTGTAGAAGTTGCAGAGGAGATTCTGTTGCTGCTATACTTGTACTCTGCTGTTCCATCATTATAGATTATTTCTGACCCAAAGTGTTACTCACAAAATACAGCAGATAGATCAAGGCCATGAGAAGGGCATGCTGGCTACCTCAATTAAGTAGATGAAGAATGGTAGACAATGCAGAATGAAAGGATTTCATTGAACTCCTTAAGAAGAAAGGTATTGCTGGGTAGCTCTTTGAGTTATTTCAGCATCTCCCTTTTCTTGAAAAGTGATCAGTGTTAATCATCTTTTAAGAAAAAAGTAACTTAATGTTGCTAAAAATCCAAGGTCTTGCTAGTGCTTTGTAGCATCTTTTATAGCAGTGTTTTGGTCATGTTATTGATAGCAGATGAATAAGTGGATGGGAGAAGCTGAAGGAGTATGTGCCTATAACTTGCCTCTTGTTTTTAGCCTGTATCATTACAGCAGAAAATAGATGCAAAGAATTTGTACACAGATGAGGTTTATGTGATGAAGATGTTAAACTGGTTTCGGCTTTGCCTTTAAGCCAGGTTTCTTTCCGGCAAGGGCTTCTATGTAACCTGAACAAAATGTTGAGCCTATGATTTGCACTGAGACTTAAGGGAGTAAGCTGCAGGAAAGCCTATCCCTTTGTTCTTCAGGGGCTCCTTATATTTTCTAATAGAATATACAGCTTTATGTTTTGGTTTTTTTAAAATTGGTTCACTTGTCATTTATAAGTGTACCTACAGTCCCTTATTCTCAATCTCCTTTCTACAATTATATACAAAAAGAAATCAGGATAAGGGAGTATCTGCCATGAGAAGCATAGATCACTGTGAAGCAGAGAAGCCTAACTTTAGCCTGGACTTTTAAGGACTGCTCAGCTACAAATAAACCTGCTAGAAAAAAACAATAGAAGAACTCCTGGGTTCATAATAAAACATAATTGTTTTCTGGATTTTTTTAAAGAAAAGGTGCGAATTTCCACAGATTTTGAGAGGCACCAACAGCTCCCTTTTTTTGGTATCTTAAATAAGATGAATGCTCACTGATAGTAGTGGGAGGTTAACAATCACCCACTTTAATCAAAAAACTTTACATTTCAAATGTAATCTAGAATCAGGCTGGGGAAATCTTTCAAAAAGTGGTGATATTGAACAAAATGGTTGTAACTTAGATGTTATAATTGGCTACTTGGGGATTTATCATAATGCTCATTTTTATAGATGCTTTTGATCAACTAGGAATAAATTGTATTTAAAACGTCTGTTGTAATTAAGATTCTATATCATACTTTTATTGAATTTAACTTCTAAGAAACTATTACATTTTTTAGTCACTTTCTTTATTCCTAAAGTACCACCAATTTTGACAAAATATATTCAGAAAAAATCTTGGCAATATTTTTTTTAGAATAAAACATTTTTATTTCTGTTGATTCAGAATTTGCCAAGTATTTTATAGCCCCTTTAACACCTTGGATTTATAATAGTCCCATGAGACTTATATGAGGGCAAATGGCAGGATAATAAAACTAATACAAGTGGAATAATTTGTTAAAACCTCCTGCATGGCGTACATTTTTTGTCTTCTGCAGCTCATGGACCAATCTCTCTTGACACTGAGGCTGGGATGACTTTCGTAACTGACTTTTGAAGGAGTAGATAGAGCTGCACAGATCCTAATGTATTCCTAAATTGCATTACTCAGTTCCTCACAAGAGGGCCTTGGCTTCTCCCAGAATCTGGCTTTCCAGCAGGTGATTTGGTCACAGCTAACAATAAAAAATGTGTCTCACTTTGAAAATTATAATTTGCTATCTATTAGAAGGTAAGTACTGGCTTCATACCACTAAGAAGGACCAAGGATTTATCAAATCCATGCATGCAACTCTGTTCTCCATGTTCCTGCATTGTTGCAAGTGATCTTTTACTGACAAAATGTCATCTTTATGCCCTCTCTTCCTAGAGTGGTCCATGTGCAAATCATGTTCTCTGCCTGACAAAGTTGAGTTTGAAACCTTTCCTTGTCCTTTCCTTCTCCTTACAACCTTTTTAGGACAATGACCGATGATCTGTGATGTGCAACAGAAGCAAGTTCCATGTTACACTCATTCCTGTTAATCTCATCCTGTTAATACTTGTTCAGTGTAAGAATGGCTATTAAGGATGACAGCATTCTTTAAGGCAGAGAGCAGAGTTACAGACCATGCTATTGCTTTGAGGATTTTAGTCTCCATTCATACTGTTGACAAAACCAGATACTGAAGGAATTTATCTCCCATCCACATTGTGACACTGGGATAGTTTCATTGGTATCATGATTACTAGTGTTTTAATATTGTAAACCATTGTATCTGGGTGAGATGGATAGTCTTTAAAACAAAGGGAAAAAAATCAGGTGAATTTTATTTTGGATTATGTGCTGAAACAGAGAGTTTTTATACTCTGGATTATTTTGCCATTGATATATCACCTTTGTGATTACTCAGAAGTCTCATTCCTCCTATTTTTGTATCATCTGTAAACCTCCTGAAGATCTGCTCTGTCCTATGGTCAAGGTCATTAATGAAGATACTAAACGGTATTGTGTCTGATGTTGACTCTGTGGTATGTCACTAGTGACTGGGCATCATCTGGAGTTTACATCACTGATCCCAACTGTTTGAGTCTGGCAGTTCAGCCACCGTTAATCCACCTCATTGCCCATTTTTCTAGTCCTTACTTTATTAGTTTGCTGATATGAATGTTACAGAAAAGCATGATGAAACTCTTAGCTAAAAGCCCACAGAGACAACATCAGCCACTGAGTCAATCAACTAATTGTAAAAAGTTATCACTTTAATCAACTGTTACTTCTTCCCCTTCAGAAATCCATGCTGACCATTCTACATCACTGTCTTGGTCTTAATATGTTTGGAAATAATTTATTCACTCCATCTACTTCCTGGGAATTGAGGTGAGGTTGACCACCCTGTAGTTCCCTAGAATTCTTTTCCTTGCCTTTCTTAAAGATAGGAGTGATGTTTCATTTCTCCCTGCCCTGAGGAACCTCTCCTTTCAAAGGTAATTGAAAGTGTCCTTGTAATGACAAGAGTCAGCATGCTTTACACTTGGAATGCATCTTGTCCTAAATGCTCTCTAACCTTCACCCGTTCTTACCTACAACCTGCAAGTAACAGCAATTAATTAAATGTGTATCTGTATCAAAATAGCAACAACTATTTCACAACCATCTTTTCCCCTTAAAGAAATAGTTACCTTGAGCTGCTAATACATTGAGTTCTTACCAAGTGGTCCGTTATCAGGCGTAGAGTTAAAGTCTTTGACAAATGCAACAGAAAAAGTCAACTGTATCTCTTAGAGCAAGGAGGAAGAGGAGGTTGCATTTCTAATTTTATGGTGATAATTATCCTACTGTCCTTATTCTGTCTCATGCTTCAGCACAGATTTATATTGCTGATATCGTATACCTCTGGCCTGGCTCTCTGAGAAGCAGATAAAGTTGTCTTTTTACAAGCCTGCAGAGAAGAACTAATTCAACCAAGTTAGTCATGATTTATGGGCATTTATCCTAATCATCTATTCTGACAAGCCTCCCATTAGGATACTACTAGATTTGGAAATGCATCTAAAAATCTAGTTTCATTTAACATTCTGAAATGTGCAGAACTTGTCAATTCAGAGACTAATACCCTAATACTTGGCATAACTGATTCCAACTCTAACTGCTTTGGAAAGGTAGGTAACTATTTCTACCAGCTTAGTAGGGCCACCAAACGCAGCTTATCAGTTCATTAGCTCATCAGTAGCTAATATTAGTGATGTTACTGAGGTTTCAGGTAGTGCTTCACATTTTAAGCTAATATCTGTCTAATCTTTATGATACTTTCAAATCCAGCCTTTTCAGGTAATTAACTCTTTGTAAATGGAAGGAAATGGAAGCAAAGAAATTAAATGGTCTGATAACACATTCAAAGCAGAATGTGGGGCTGCCCAGATTTTTAATTCTTCCCATTTTCTTTCAAACAAGCAATTTTAGAAAATAATGTAAAAAATGAATCTATCATTATGTGCTGAAGATTGCTGACTTTGGCAATTCTTGGCAACTCTTTTACAGAAGTAGTACATGAAGTGCTTCTATGATGTTCTGAAAAAATTATTTGCGACCTGCATCTGATGATGGTTTTATTGCCTCATGTATTTGAGGGATGTTATCTTCTATGACATTTTTTCCTGGTCACTCCCTCCAAGAGTGACATTTAGAAGGACGTAAATGTTCATTAAATGGAAGACATAGGTTTGATGTACCTAAGTATCTACATATCTCCTGAGAGCAATCGACTTCCCTTGTCTGGGGGGTTCATGGGATACAGAGCAAATTTAATGAACAGTCCTACACCAGCCTCATTTAATACTTCTTTTATACATTACTCCTTGAAGACTGTGTTCTGTTCCGGGCCCCTCACCACAAGAAGGATGTTGAGGCTCTGGAACAAGTCCAGAGAAGAGCAACAAAGCTGGTGAAGGGACTGGAGAACAGGCCTTATGAGGAATGGCTGAGAGAGGTGAGGTTGTTTACCCTGGAGAAGAGAAGGCTGAGAGGAGACCACATTACTCTCTATAATTATCTGAGGAGAGGTTGTAGAGAGGAGAGTGCTGGCCTTTTCTCCCAAGTGACAGGGGACAGGATGAGAGGAAATGGCCTGAAGTTCTGCCAGGGAAAATTTAGGCTGGACATTAGGAAAAAATTTTTCACAGAAAGGGTCAATGTGCACTGGTGGAGGCTGCCTGGGGAGGTGGTTTATTCACCTTCCATGGAGGTGTTTAAGGCACAGGTGGATTAGGTGCTAAGGGGCATGGTTTAATGTTTGATAGAAATGGTTGGACTCGATGATCCAGTGGGTCATTTCCAACCTGGTTATTCTATGATTCTATGATTACCTCCCATATACTTTATAGTAGGATTCAGCTTTTTAAAAAAATGGTAGTAATTGCAAAATTCAAATGCAAATTGGGAAGGGCACAACAAGGCATTTGTTAACTTTTAATTAAGGTATCTACTGAGGTTTTGGCAATGTTTCATATATCATCAGGCAAACTACAGTTTTCCTCAGGTATACCTGGAATGTAAACTTGAGAAGCCAAGCTCAATTTGAAGGACAATTCATTCCTAATTGTCCTTTAATTCCAAGGCGCTCATGTTCAAAAATGAGCATGAAACAATGTTTCATCTGAAGTGCAAAGAATATTAATATTCAGAGAATGTTAGAGGTTATTTGGTGTCAGAGTTCTGTGAACCTTTAAATTGAAGTACAGTCCCAGTTAGTTTCACCGTATCTTGTGCATTGTGGTGGAAAGGCTGGAATCTTCCTCTCCAAGAAAGCCTGAGGTTTTTAACTTTTTCACATTTCCTTCCTGCTGCTAATATCTGGAGCTTAAATACCGAGCAAGCTGTCTGGAATTGCGCTGTCCTGAAAGAGGTCAACCAAAGTTTCTAAGCAGTAGAAGTGATCATCCCTTCAAACTTCTGTAGCTGAAGCTTATGGCATCACTTATTTCAACATTAGCTGTACCCCTTTCTATAACCTGCATCTGAGAGCTTAGTTATTTAATAAAAGAAGCGATCTTTGTTAATTAATAACAGAAAAGCTTTTACAAGATGGAACAACTTTCAAAACAGCCATAAGTATCCACTTACCTGCAAGAACACAGGAGGTAAGCTCCTACAGTGAAACGAATTAAAAGCAAAAAGAATTATGAAGTAAGTATGTCCACATTTGCAGAGAGTGTATAGGACGTAAAGTTACTAGAAGCCATGTATGTCATCCAATTTGCACGGCCAGAGGATTTGCCAGTGGTAGCTGAACGACCTCCGACTTTACACATCTTCATTTTCAGTTCTTCATTTTCATTTGCTTTCAAAAAAGCATAATTGCTTTTTCATGTTTGAATATACAGTCTAAAAAAAAGTTTCACAGAAACTCATGACTCCCACTCATCACTCAGGCAAGGATGAAATATTTGGACTGATATCTACTTTTTCAGTAAAACATGCATTTTTTTGGTTTCCTGGGTACAGCAATAAAAGCGTTCCAAGTTTTTGTGGTTTATGCAGACAGAGTCTTAGCTCTGAAAACAGAAGAAGGGAGAGAATTAGCAGGTAGCTATGCCCAAGCAGAGTCCACTTTCAGAATGTGTACTTATTTTAATAATATTTTTTGTATATGAAATTTTAACTTACATTTAAAGATAGCTTCCAGCTACCCCTACCCAGTGAAAAATGAAGTAATTTTGATCTTGGAAGCCATTTTAGCAAATATTTTTTACTGGCAGAATCTTGTGTTTGTCCCTGATGAAAATCTTTTTCCTCCACTGTTCTCTGTAGTTATGAGCTATTAACAGATAACAAAGCAGTGTGCCCCAGTCCAGGGGCCGCCTTAGGGCAATCTAAATATTCATTCATAATAAGAAAGAAAGAAAGGAAATGTGGCAAGTGTGCAGAATATAGCTAGTGCGCCAAAGCATAGATTTGCAGGTCAAGAAAAATTAATGTCTCATATTATAAATATATTGGTACGAATTTTTAATATCCTAAAATTCAGGGCTATTCAATGCAGAATTGTGGTTCAGCCCATCAAAAATAAATGAATAATCTAGAAATTGTGGTGACAGATTCATGCTCAGAATATTTAAACCACAGTAGTGATTGACTTATAGATATAGAGAGGTCAGTGTATAGATTTGACAATGCCATTTTTCCACCATCAAGTCTGGGTTTGTTCATTATTACAGAGCTTCAGGTGTTGTGAGATCTGTTCCCAAGCACACAGTGACATTCTGTTAGCAGTTTTATCTGAGATATTAGCTACAAATTATTAGCAATCTCATCAACATCTTTCATTCTCAGTTAGAATTTTCTTTAAAAATGTTATGGGGGAAGCCTGTCTCCAGCTAGCAATAAATGAATCATTTGTAAGGCACCAAACGGAGTAATACTGCACATTCTTAGTGGAGTAGCCAGCTAACATCATTCCAGGTACCAGCACTGAAGGCAGAGTATGAGTTCCTGCTGGCACACTGCTAAAGCTTCAAACTCTCTCAGCCAAAACTAGTCATGAGGTTTCTTATTGGTAGGTAGGCATGTAATTATGTGCTTCGTATGAAATTCTGCTTCTGCTGAAGTCAATGGCAAAGTTCCTATTGATTCCTCTGGAAAGCCGTAACCTGGTTTCATGCATTCAGCCTAAGTATTTAAAAATGGATGAGTATCCTGTCTAAGGTTATCCTAATGTTTTAGCTGTGCACACACTCACAGTGACCACAGCATCTGTTATCAAGATTGCTGGGACAGGAAGGAGGTAATAAACAACTGTGCTTTTGGGGATCGCTATGACACCCTGAGTAAATCTGACCAAAGTCCCAAAATAATTTTGCTTACAGGTGAGCAAATAGACTCTCATGTTTCCTTGGCCCAAGGATCATTGAAGGGTTTTGATCTTCATATCATTCCTTAATAACCCACTGATCTGGTATATTTTGCATCTATAATCTTTACAAATCTTCTCCAGTGTGCAAATTAAATTCTCTTTAAAACATTTTTGATAAATATCATCTTTAGTTTTCTACAGTGGTCTGGTAATTATGAAATCATATACTGAAAGATAAATAAACCAGGAAAGCTTTCTCAGCTGTATATGGGGAAATGGTTTATAACTTGTTGCTGCAAATGTCTTGATCAAGGAATGCCTTAAGTTTAAAAACATCATCCTTGAATCAGTTCTTTTTAAGATATTAAATTAATTTTGAGGTAATAATGTGTTTTCCAGAAAAAGGTAGAAATTATGTTACAGTTAACTCTTGTTTTCTTAGGAAACATCTCTGGGAAATTATTATTCATTTTGAGTAGGGAAACACAGTCGGGTATAATGAAATACCTTTTTGTGATTACAAGCAGAATTGTTCTGGACTGAAGTATAACAGAAAAAACTTCTAAATTCTGTTCTCTAGAATGGAGTTCATGTTCCAAAGAAGCAAAATAAGTTTATTTTAAAAATAGGTTGCTGTACAACATATGAATTTTCTTAGGGTATGAATTATCACTGCTTCCTGTAGTACAGTCAAGGAAAGTGCCTTTGGCGAGATTTCAAGTGTGCTGGTATTTGGGCCACTGTCATTGTTAATGGGATAAAGTTTTGTTATGTGTTAATATGATGCTGACATAGCAGGAGTCTGGGTGAAATGTAGTAGTGCCATGGAAGAAGCAACATTTGTCAAGACCTGACACAAAGTTTCCCTGCGAGACGTTTTTTCCTATTGCTTAGACAGAGACGTTGCCCTGAAAAGTGACTACCTGTAACAGTAGTCTGTATTTATACTGTCTTAATAAATACCAGCTCAATCCTGCAAATTCAGCCTGGGATCTACCAGGGCACAGGACTTGTACTGTTTTGGGCATAAACATCTAGAAAGATTTTGGGGTCTGTCTTAAGTTTTGTTCACAACCACTACCAGCACCAGTTGGAGACATACAGTTCACCCACTAAGAAAATAAATTCAAAGCTTGTCTAAGTGAAAAAGTTAATGAATTTTAGCAGTATGGTTCCAAGGTGATATGATATTTGAGGGTCAGATTCTCAATAAAGGGTTGAAAGTTGATGTTGTACAGGAGCCATCATTATCCCTACTTATTTATATTGCTTAAACCTTGAGCTGAATTGCTCCTCTGTTCTTTCAAAAAATGGCTCTTGTCCTGGGAGTAGACTGGGCTGTACAGATAATATGTAATTTTGTGGTCTTCTCTGAACTGATATCCTGGAGTGAGCTCACAGGAATGAGTTCCTTAGTATGATAGGTACAATAGGCAATAAAAGGTATATACAGGATGACACAAACAAAAAAGTGTACATCTTTATGTGACAGCTTTAAGAGCAATATTTATCTAACCCAGAGAAATGAGTTTAAGGCCATCAGGAGCACCGAAGGGCATTTGCAATAGCAGCCAGATTCAGAGAGGCGAACAGTCCAAGTAAGGCTTTTGATCTATCAAAAGGAAAAAATAGTCTCATGAAGAACAGGTGAACAAAATGTATTTTGTGCCTCCTGTCCTTTTAGCACTGAAAAAGATGAAGATTTTTCATTTTTTTTCTTTATAAGGAAAAACATAGAATCAAAGAATCACCAGGATGGAAAAGACCTACTGGATCATTGAGTCCAACCATTCCTATCTGCCACTACACTGTGTCCCTGAGCACCTCATCTATTGTCTTTTAAACACCTCCAGGGACAGTGACACAACAACCTCCCTGGGCAACCTCCTCCAGTGCCCGATGACCCTTTATGTGAAAAATTTCTTTCTGATATCTAGTCTGAACCTTCCCTGGTGGAGCTTGAGGCCATTCCCTCATATCCTATCCCCTATCACTTGGCAGAAGAGGCCAGCACCCTCCTCTCTACAACCTCCTTCCAGGTAATTAAAATCACAAAATAATATTAGTACTGATTTAATTTAAGCACTACTGATTTCTTTATCATAGAATCATAGACTCACCAGGTTGGAAGAGACCCGTCGGATCATCGAGTCCAACCATTCCTATCAAACACTAAACCATGTCCCTCAGGATCTCATCTACCCGTGCCTTAAACACCTCCAGCGAAGATGAATCAACCACCTCCCTGGGCAGCCTGTTCCAATGCCCAATGACTCTTTCTGTGAAAAACTTCCTCATAATGTCTAACCTAAATCATGTGGTATTGATGTTAAGTTGTGAAGTCAGACTGTGTTTATCTATTTGCCTTAAACATTTTGTCTGAGGACTACCCACTTGTGACACCAGCTTGTCTGTCATGCCACAGTTCAGCGGGTGGCAGTGCAGGTGCAGGCACGGCTCTCCCTCGCTGGGGTGAAGTAGGGCTTCTTTCCCTGTTAATATTCTCTGTTAATGTTATTATTGCTCCTCAGGAAGCTCCCATTCATTGTTCCCACTGATTGCTCCCATCGATCTCGAGTGGAAGCAAGAAAGTGGTGGTGACTCCTGAGGATGTTATCACACATTTTTGTGAGTTCTGTCCCTGGGACCCAAAATTCTGTCCTTTGGAGAAACCAGATTACTATGCAACTTTATATGTGCCTCAAGTTTCTTAATACTCTGGTTTTAAGCCACCTAAATTTATTTGAACCAGTGGGATTCTGGTTACAAAATCAAATTGTAGGTTTTTTTTTTCTTTTGGAAAACAAGTGGCACCCCTTTGAGTCCTCTAAAATTTTATTGGTTGTAGGTTATGCATTAAGGTTGAAGTTGTTTTTTTACCATTGCTAGCAATCTAAAGGACAGAAAACCAAGGATAAGAACTGCAGTTTTGACTTCAAATGTTATACTTCCACTGGTTTACTCAGCTTTTGTTATATTAACCCTGATGCTTGCCAACAAACGCATGCCATCCTTGTTGTCTTCCCCACCCACACCACCTCTATTTCTTCTTCTTTTCCTCCCCATCTTTCTTCCTCTATAAGGTGTATTCCAATCCCCACCCCTGTATGTCTTTCGACTGAGAAAGTCATTAGAAGCCTCGGCGCGAACTAGCAACTCATGGTTCAAGGAAACCCTACCAACCCCCTGTCTTTTGACTGAAGAAGTTGGTAGTGCATGGATCTGGGACATGACTACTCCTTCCTTCTTTCTCCCTTGGTCATGTTCTCCTTATCCCCTCTGCTTTTGAAAGCGTCACCACTATAGATGACATGGACCTGAGTTTTTGATGTCTGTGGCAAATATTTAAGTCATGGGGTGGAACGTGAAGTCAGTTCTCTTTCCCTTAACCATTTTGCCTGAAGACTCCCTGCTTGTGTGTCAGGTTCAACAGAAAGACAATGTAGAAGCAGGTACTGCTGTCCCTTGCTTTGCTGGACTCCAGACCCAGAGCTGGCTGCAGCTGGGTGGAGGTGATGCAGCGGCACATTCAGCTGAGGAAGTTGCACCCTAAAGTGTCACCACTATAGACAACATGGATCTGAGTTTTTGATTTGGCTTCTGTGACAAATGTTTAAGTCATGGGGTGGAATCTGAAGTCAGACTGTGGGTAAGTGAATATTACTGAAGGCAGACTTGTCTTGACAATGTATCATTTTATATTTTTATTATGGTGTTCTAGGAGGGAAAATATGAGAAATACACAGTGGAGTTATTTAAATGATTGCTCTACTCCATGCAAGGATGACAGAAACCAAACAGCTTTCTTATGAGTTTGCAGACTGTGTTGGGTTATGACAATCTGTAGTTACTGAAACAGCCTGTAAGCATTTCTGCATAGAGAGGTCAGGAAAGAGGTCGTCATTCATGGATTTGATATGAATAAGGTGAAGCACCTGTGTAGTTTTTTGACAGGACTAGCACAGTTATTTCTTTTCCATACTAGTGTTGTTTTCCTACTAATTTGACATTCAGATCCAAGGTCTCTTACTAAAGTCAATGATTTGTCTTTCCTTAGCCTTGAGGAATTCATTGCTGTTTTTCAAAGAACAGTTGATTCTTGGTGTATTTTCCAGCATGGAGTACAATTGAATTATAATATAAAGTGAAGAACCCTAATTGAAGCACCTTTATAAAATGAAGTAATTGTTTTCTAATCCATTTGAGTCATGCCACATCTGACTATTGCATGACTTTTCTCAGAGCTGCACGTGAACAGTTGTATGTGGTTTGAAGGTCTTGGGGCTTCTGTTATGTATTAGACATTACATATTTGTCCCTTGAAATAAAAGATGCCTCCCTATAAAGGAGGCAGCTACATACCACAAACCAAAGTGACTCTTCTTCTGCAGTTCCTCTGCCAAACTACTGAAAACATTCAACAAAGTACTCTCGAAATGCTGTAACTCTTAATGCTAATGATCCTAAGAAGTGAGTTGATTTGTATCTTTATGTTTGGAAATGTTGCACGTGTCTTAATAGACCTCTGTAATCACAACTGGAAGTTAATAAATTGGAAGAAAAGTAGTTGAGTATCATTATCTTGAAAAATGTCCCTGTGTATCTTGTTGATTTATGTCCTAAAAAGTCTTCTTTTAAAGATGTTGTAGGGTCTGCCTGGAAGCAGCTGGGATGCCAGTCAGGAAGGGGGCACGGGCTGACCAGCTGTTATTTGAACTGGGTATTATACATGCTGGGTTTTGTCTAGCACAGATGCCATAGAGAGGCACAAAAGAAATTTTAAAAAAGCTGAATTTACTGTAGCAGGTGAGGGAAAAGGTGAAGAATACATTCACAGAAACTTTATTTGTCCTACTACATATGGAATAAATGGCTTAACATATTTATCTTGATTTCATCCTGAGAGGTAAGAAACTATACTCTGATTTTACAGGTTGGAAGTTTACACATAGTTGGATGAAGTGAGTTCATCAAACTTCACTGGTTATGTGCTACAACCCCAGTCTCTAGTAGCCCTGTCAGAACAACTTTACAGAGCTCTAAATATTTTTGATGGAAACAACCTCTCAATCACAGGCTAAAGTCTCTGTTGGGTGGTAATTCCACTCAGTTCTGCTCAGGCTCCATGTTTTAAATTCCACATTGTGTGCTGCTGTTGCAATGGTATTGTTCAGATGTGGGCTGATAAGAGACCTCAAGAACATTGTTGAAAATAAACTTCCTGGAAACAAGCTGTAGGATTAAATAGGGATTGTTAATTCTCCCTAAAGGTTTATATTGCTTTTCGATGTTGGGACCAGGGATATTTCATTGATCCTCGTGAAAGGATGAGGTAGGTGCCATAGTGCATGTAGGTCACTGTCGCTACATCTAAACTACTGTTGAAGCAATTCTCTAAAAAGATAGCAAAGCTATGACGTAGAAAGGCTTTTGGTGTAGCTGCAGCACAACTTTCTCAGTTTCTTGCCTGTCTTCCAAATGGACAGAGCTCAGTCATAGAAACCTTTCAATATCCTGTATAGCATTCCTGGTGACCGGTGTCAGGATACCTAACTAAGCCTCAGATATTAAAAGGATACCTTGTCTGATTGAAGCTGTCAGCAGACAGCAGGAGCGTACATTTTAGAAGGCATAACCACAGTATTCCCGGTTAATTTGAGGTCTGGGTTTTTTCCCCAGTTGTATTTTTTAAAAAGCCAGTTCCTAAGACAAACAGAGAATTAATGATTGGAAGTATAGGCAATCTCTTCTGGGTGTATCAAACACGCAAGTTAGACTGAAGACTCTCTCCAAATTCATACATATTGAGGTGGTGTGTATCTCGCAAAATGGTTGGAGAGACATTTTCAGTCATGTAAATATGGTTCTGTGCTGGCAATATTCATCCACAATTTCTGTGAACCAAAAAAAAAATATACCTCCTCGCTTATAACTGGAAATTTATTTACATATTCCTAACAGAAAAGTATGATTACTATAATGTATCTGTTTGCTGCTTAGCTGACCTTATTATTATTACATTACAAATCAGTAAATTGCAGGCAGAGGTTTCTGTGTCACCTTTCTCCTTTTCTCAGGATATGAATTCTCTCCTTATGTGAGCAGTTCTATTTAAGTCCAGTGTAACCTACATAGGCATGTAAACATTGCACTCAACATCACAATACATCTTCTTTAAGAGCACCTGGCACTGTCACTAACATCTGCTATTTGTGGGTTTTGCACTTGTCTTTTCTGCATACAGGTAGATAAGGTCGGCGTTCTTTTAGTAGATTCCAGGGTTTCCTCTTTGTTTAAGCACATGTTCTATTAGAAAAGTACTGATGGTGACAGTGCATCCCCAGGGAAGGCAGTCTCACAGATACTCTTTTCCCAAGAGACATGCAACACTTTTGTAACAGCTGGTGTTTTCTAAGAGATCAGCACTTGTATGTACATCATATTGGCAGTTTATTTTTACCTCCATTTATGAATGACCATTTCTCATATTAAGATTGAATCAAGTGTTCAAAGTGGAACATTTAAACTGGTATCTCACACTGTATATTAATAATAGCATATTCATATAGTTATCTTCTTAAAGCAAAGGAATGTATCTTTTTTTGTTACTTGACCAAAGTATCATACCCTATTATTACTTAAAATATTATAAAAGTCTGAATTCCATTTTCAGTGGAAACTAGGTTTTAGCCATTTTCATCTGCCATGTTAATGAAAAATAGAAAGAAGATTTAGAGCTTCAAACTTTAAATAGCCTATTAGAGGGAAACCAAATAGCATAACTACCTTGACTAATACGCATGTGTGCTTACATTTTTTTTAATGTTTTCCTATTTTTCCCATTCCAACCCTCGCAAATGTCCAAATAGTTGTTCTTTTCTCAGCAATCCTGATATTTTCTCCTTTGAGTCTAGTAAGTTGCTGACTTTTCAAACTACGTAGCATGATACTTCCCACTCTTTAACATTCAAGAATTTGTTAATAATAATGGGGCAACCACAACTTCTCTGGGCAATCTGTGCCAGTGCCTCACCACCCTCACAGGAAAAAAACTTCTTCCTAATATCTCATCTGAATCTCCCTTCTTTCAGCTTACAACCATCCCCTCTCACCCTATCCCTTCATGCCCTGATGAAGGCATCGTCTTTCTTGTAGGCCCCCTTTAAGTACTGGAAGGTTGCTATAAGTTCTTCTCGGAGCCTTCTCATCTCTAGCGTAAAAAACTTTCACTTCCTTCTATGACATAAATCTATATAATGTTTAGGCCAACAAAACGAAACATAGTCTTTAACCTGATATGTTCACCAGACGACTTCTTACTTCCTTTCAGGTATGTTCCACAAAACACTGATAATCCTACAAAACCTAAAAGCATAGGGATAAACCATAAGTCTTTGACGTACTTTTTTGCTAATTGTGTTTTTCCTGAGAGTGTTTGGATTTATTTCCAAATGAAGAATCACAATTAGCATATTTCAGAGTCTTGTGTTAAATGCTAATCTGAGGGTTACCTTTCTGTAAATTTCAAGAAATATACCCAGACAGCTAGGTGATATAACTAGACACTGTTTCTGGAGTTTCCTTTGTTGGAATGACAGATTAATGTCATCTGAATTTGCAAAATTATTTGAATTTGAGCTGTGTGAAATGTTCACAATAGAACTTGAATCTTGAGTATTTAAAAGAAATACTCGGTCTGTGTGCGTGCACTTCAGATGAACCTGGGCTGAATGATATATGTACACTGAAATGAAAAGCATTTACCTGCAACTTAAAATGAAGGTAAATTCAGTCACATTTTAAAAATTTCTCTTTTAGTTTTGAGGCACACTTGAGCCTAATCCATGAACTAAATCTCTGTTTATATAAACTGGTATTATTCCATGGAAGTACCTATATGGACACTTGTCGGAACATTTTACAAAGAAGAGGGCCTGAATGCTCTGGGACTGATTGATACTGAGCAACTTTAACAAGACCATGAAGCAGAGAGCCAAAAGATAAACAAGTACCAACTGAAAGGAAAACAATGGAAGAGATTTTTCAACATAGTTAGCTTTAGTATAATTTGGTTTCCTAGCATGCATGGTAGTTTAGCCAATAATATGTTAATAACAGCTTTATGTACAGCAAACTTTAACCAATAATACACTGTAGTCACCATCCTGGGCACACAGTTATGTAACCAAATAGGGTTTTTAAAGAAATAGCTAAGCTCAATACATTGAACACTTGCTGATCATATTGATCTCTGCATTTGACTCCGTGATCTCCTGTCAACAGACGCTCTTTGCACTGAAAGGCTGGAACTGTATTCTTTTGTACCAGCTGAGAAACTGGCCTAGTATATTGAAAACTGCATTCACAAAACTGTATGGAAACTGGCTTTCCGTGTAAATGTCTGAACAAATTTCTTTTGTAAAATCACTCCTCTTTTCCTCACCACATGAGCATAAAATGCTTTAAAAAATTGCCTTTTTTTCCATTTGTGATTGGGTGTATCAGAAGGAATGTCCTCTGAAAGCTCTTGTATTACAAATTGAACTTCACAGCCTAAAATGGCAGCTTTGGATTCCTTTCTAGAATTGTCCCAGCACGTGGACTGCCTGAAGTCAGCCAGCTGTGCCAACACTTCTTAGTTGGACTGGAAGCTGGTGAACTGATGGCATGCTGTGCTGGGGAGGATCTGTTAACTCGTCCTAGCAGCCAAATGAGCTGAAGTACCCATTCCTGAGCAGAGGCTGACTTTTAAATGTAGGTTTCAAATCTTGCCTAGATTCTTCAAATGCCTCATGCACAAATATGGGAAATATTAAACAGCACCTTCCCCTACATTGTGCACAGTAGACACATAACAGTATGACCAGTGGTGACAGAATATTCTCAGGAATTATTTTAAAGTAATTCTTCATAAATACACAGTCTTACGCCTCCCTTTCCAGGCCACCTGCAATGACCTGCTGAAGGGAATGTTGGTAACTGATGGAAATTGTCTGGAATTATATGATGGACCTGAGATATTCCTTTTTTTCATATCACATATACCCAAGCAGATCTCATCTATATCAGCAGTCATATTTTCCTGTCTCTCTCTAAATTCCATCATAATTCTCCTAGTACAGTGGCTGGATACGTAGAAAGCCAATAAGCCTTTGGGAGAAGCAGATCCCAGACAGAGAGCTTTGCGACTTTCCGGAATGTTAAAGTCCACAAAGAATAAGACTCTACTTTATAGCCTGTGCACATGCTCACATTCATCTTACAGTTGGACCAGGAGGAATAATTAACAACTAAAGAGGAGATTAAGTCAGATAAGTTTTCATATAAAGGCTGTCTTGACACACAGTCCTGCTCTGCTGTCCAGAGATAATTTGGCACTCTGCTGAAATACCATTAGGTATAACAAGTGCGGCAGAGTTTCAATCACTTTAACAGATGTATGCAAAATATTTCACTCCATTTATTTTGACAAACACATCTCTTAATGGGTTTTATCTTTGTGGAGTCACTTAAATAACTCACAGAAGGCCAGAAATAGAATTGTTAATTGAGATTTAGATAACAATTTCTATTACAGGACCATTTGCAAATGGTAATTTAGGAGTTAATAAATGACAAATAGATGTTTAAAACCTATTACAGAAGCTTATGAGTAACATAAGTAAATCTCTTTTGTGGAGCTCATGAAGATTTTTTGCCTAATTTTTGTTGGTGTGTTTGAACATTACTTTTGAACATTACACCCATTTACTTCTGAATGAAGGAAGTGGTCAAAAATAATACCTAATAAATGCTACTCCAAAAGAGAAAAGGGTCCCTCAGAGATTTCTTACATGAGTTTAACCAATGAAGAGCTAGAAAAACTAAAAGTTTAGTCTGGTTTTGGCCGAGTTGTTCAGATGCAGCTGTCTTGGGGCCTGTCTAACTTCTGAGATGTTGAGTACTTTAAAATGTCACTAGGACATAAGAATTGTTATTCCTTCCGGGTCGTACTTGCAACATGGCAATAGCAACCATCTACCAGTGGTGGTTGGAGTTCTGATAGATGATGACCTGGAGTGCTCACTACAACCAATGCTTGGTCACTTACAATGCTGATCACATCTCTGTCTGGGAGACACACTTATGCTACCCTTGATCTGGAGTAGTTGAGTGGTGGCATGGCTGAGCCCCACTGCTTCCTCATCCAGACCCTTGCTATCCAAGCAGCATGCCTCGGGCTGAATATGCATCATCCTTTTTCTAACTGAAAAATATTACACCTTTCCTTCTAGAATAATCTGATTCATAGATGCTGTATTGATGGGAAAGTCCTAGGTCATGAAATTTACACCATCTCAGCAGTATATTCCTGAGAAATTTACTTTGCAGAAGACAGCAATGACTGTAGTCATGTCTGTGTAGTGAAGACTCCGTTTGGACCACTAAGTGTAGCAAACTCATGGAATAGAAAATCAGATGGAGTCATTAGCCTGTAGACCAGCTATGCTAACAGCTGTAGAGAAGAATCCGAAACACCTTAAGACAGTCCCTTCTTTACTTACAATGTGAATTGCACCCTGCTGCACCTTCTCGTCTTCCACTAATACTGATAACATTCAAAATATCTGGAACAGGATAAACTTACTCTTTTCTCTACTCTGCACCATACATTCTTTTTATTCTGTTTCTTTCTTTTGTGGGGGTATGGGGTGGTTTTTGAGTACTGTATGAATATGCTTGACCTGCTAGTATATGGAAATACCTCATCTGGACAGCTATAAATAACCATATTTTGGATTTTATTGTGGACTTGGGAAAGTTCATCTGTTTTTCCTTTTTATGATATCATAAGACAATTTAATAATCATAATGACATACTCCAAGCTCTACTTCTGTACTTTTTTTACCTCATAATCACAGTCCTCCTTCAGTTCCGAATTCTTATCTATTTGCTTTGGGTCTCTTATTCCAGGCCAGATGTGTGTTTGTGACCAAACAGTAAGCTTCTTTGAGTCCAAATCCTCCACAACCATTTAGACATGTCCTCAATCTTCTTTGTAAGCAACTACAAACTTTGCCAGTCTAGAAAATCAAATCAGTATTATGTTTTTCCCATTGGCCCATGTCCAAGAACAATTTGGGGTAGTAGTAGAAACTATTATCAAATTGATAAAAGTTTAATCTGGGTGATTTTTTAAATTTCTTTCCTGGCAAAAAAGACTGAAATAAACCAAGTGTCATTTCTTCTGTCTGAATGAATATGATAGTCCCTGCAGGATTGTTCTTACTTTTGAGCAGTTCTACGAATTTATATGGCATTCTCCAGAAACAAATGTTGGGCCAAAATTGGGTTGCCTTGGTTCGAAACTGTCATGTTTCTAGCAAGCAGGCAGTCTTGCTGACTTCATTAGCAGTCTTGGTAGGATGTCAAGGGTTAAGGATCAGAAGAGTCACTTAAGATTCCTGCATATATTATAAAGTAGTATTTGCAAGATGCTGTCTAAATCGTTATCTTCATTTGCTTAGGTTTGCTTTTGTATTTAATTTGTATGAAGTAAATTCACATTTCATTTCAGAATTGCCTGACTTTAAGATAAGTTGGTGTGGGACTGACATGCGCTGTTGGGTATATGTCATAGGATTATTATTTTCCAATGCAAGGACAAGATCTGCTTTCAGTTGATCACTGAGGTTTGTAGTCAGTTGGGGTTGCTCTGAAAGGGTGTATTGATATCACAAAAATATAGAATGCCTACGGTGCAAATTACAGTGATTTGGGACTGTTAGAACAGAAAGAGAAAGTCCCATTCCATATTCCACATAACCATAGAATGTCTTTCTTCACCGTGAATTCAACAGAGGAATAGTTAGTTTGAATAGACTTAAAAAAAATCATTATAGTATTTATTGTAGCCTAAAAGGCATTTTTGTGGCCTCTGAACCTCTGTAACTCCTCTAAATCTAACCTGCCCTTCTTGTTGGCAAGGGGATGCAGTTTGAAAATCTCCATTTTTATCATGCCAGCTGTGAAAGACTGAATTTACATCACAAGTCTCACAGAGCGTCTTGGACTGAAAGAACTAAGCCAAATACCAGTTTTATCAATTTGCTTTGGAAAATGGAAACACTAATTATTTATGGGGTTGTGCAGTATTTTATGACATGTAATTTCATTTCCAACAGGACACATAATTATATTATATTACCAGAGATGGGTTTTGCAAACCCAGGGCACCAATTCAAGCCCCTTCATGCCAAAAAGCTTGGATGATTAATAAAGATAAGCTTTGGTTTTCCCTTTCTGATCCCTTCTCTCACAAGTTTTAATGAATTATAGATGTTTTCATGCATGTGCACAAGTGTAAGATAGTATATATTTTCTTCAGCCATTTTCATCATGACTTAAATTTAAACAACCCCAACAACGCAGATTTTCAAAGGGAAGAGAACAAATTTTCTGTAAATATATTGGAACAATGAGGTCTTTCTGGTTTATGCTATTTCTCTTTTCTTCATGTAAAATACTTCAAGCAACACTCTAAAAAAAGATAACCTGGACTAGAAATTATTCTTGGGCTTGGTTTTATACATTTTTTTCTTTCCATCTCAGTATTCTGACCTCTGCTGGAGTTCCTGCCTTCCTTCTGACATCAGTCTTATTTAGTAGAAATGTGATATTGGTTAGATGTGAAATCAGCATGTGAAAATGTTATCTAGTAATAAAAATGAGATCATCAAGCTATGTTCTGCTGAAACTTGCAGAAACAATTTCATATAACTATAGTTTTTCTTACATAAAATTATAGCTGGCATGATTTAAATGACTTTATTCTTTCTTCCATTTGTATTAACTGTGACCTGCCTTAACTTATACAGTATCTTGTCCCGAGGTGAAAATAAACAAACAAAAAAAAAAGTAAGAATGTTATCTTTCTAAAGGTCATGTCTCTCATGATTAATGTGTTGTTTAGAACACAAATATCACTTAGTAATTATAATGTGAATGCAACTACCAAAAATTTTAAGACAGAAAAATCTTGCTTACATATTTATTAAGAGTTACACTACCCAAAGCCATTTGGAGAATTTTCCCCATAGATATCCACATTTCATTCACAAATCAGACCAAAATATTGAAAGGCCATGAATGCTTTTATATTTTCATGCTGCAGGCTGTGCTTTCAACCTTATATTTCCAGGCTGCCTTAGCTGAGTGGTCTCTATGTTATTTTTTATTTCATTGTTAAATTCCTGGTTAATAATGTGGAATGTGAAAGAGGAATGCTCATTGAATATGGATGAAGGCAGAAGGAGCTTAGTGTCTTTGGTGATCATAACTACTTTCTATTTTTCTCTTTCTTCCTCTTGTACAGCCTGAAAGTGCTGCACAGACTGCCGTGAAATGCCAACTGTCTGTCAATGTCATCCATCAAGGGCCAATCAAGGATTCACTGTGTCAGGCATATATATGGTTTAAAAGTAATGTACCTTAAATTCTGTAATGCTGAATGAAACACTGTCTATAAAGCAAGGCACTTAAGATCAATGTGGAATGTAGGGTTTTGCTTCCTACTTATATTACAGCCACTTTGTTTAGTCTTTTTGTTATATATTTTGATGACATAAATTAATCTGCTTGCTGTCTCCAGATCATGTGAATTAATTGTGCTGAGACTAGAATGGGTGTTACCTGGCACAAAGACAGCCTATATTGATGTAAATATTATTCATATTACTAGTCAAAGGAGCACAGGATGGAAACTCGGGTATCATGGCTCTGTTCCTGCTTTCTGGTGACCCTAGGTAATTTGTTTTCTCTCTACCTCAGAGTCCTCTCAACTTGCTGGAGCAGAGATCCAGCTTAGTCCTAGCTAGATTATTGCAGTAGAGATCCAGTACCTCATTTTGAGACCTGTAGTTTATAAGCTGGGTTTTCTTACTCTTAGTTTTGTCATCTATAAAGAATTAGCATTTTTTTCAGTATTATATTTAAAAATCAAAGCAAGTCGACTTTTTTTCTGGAATGTTGAACGTTTCCCTCGATATTATAATTCTTGTACTTAGAACAGTGCACTGCATTTTTTTTCACTGAGGCTGGACATGGAATACCATTTTAGTGACTCCTCATCTATGTAATTAGAGCAAACCCATTTATCAAAAAGGTTCTTGTGAGGCTTAGTTGCTCTTCTACATATTAACTGCTTTACTTCCATTGGAAATTATCTTCTAACTTTATCTTGTAGAGTAATTTTATAAAAAGTCTATAGAAATTATCGTATTGATAATTTATTGAGGGTAGAATAGGATAAATTTGATTTTTTTTCCAATTTAGTATCTATCCAGATAGCTATGGATTTCCTAACTATTTTTATCTTTCAAATACAACCAAACATTTCTAGTCTCTAACATTTCTCTAAGCTGTGAAGCCATACTTTTGTCCTCCGTATTTCTATATATGTGTTCAATTGTGCTAACAGTCTCCTTCTTCAGGACCCTTAGCAAAGAAACACAAGAAGTTCACCCATGTACATAAAATTGAAGATTTATTTTTGAGATTGCTTTCTTACCTTATTGTGGAATTGGTTTCTCCACTTGTGGTAGGTCTTACAGCTCTTAGGGAACAAGTATGCAGTCCAAATTCACGGGAATTCACCATATTGCTAAATAAACTGCCTCAGTGTAACTTAAATGTCAGATTTATGGGCCTTCTGTTTGCACTTCCCTTTCAGAGGCAGGTACCGTAAGATATATTGAATTTGTTGGTAAAAATTCTAATACATGCAAAGTAAATGAACAAAAATCTATTAATACAGTTTGCCTTCATATTAAAATGGATGAAAATACTTTCTTCTATTCTGACAAAATGAGCTTTCAAATTCACATGTTTATTTGCAAATAGTATTATTATGCTACTTTCTCAATTGGGATTGCCCAGGTTGAGGTTTACAGAAATCGTGAATACTGAGGATGGCTTTCAAATTACCAAGTGTGCTGGCACAAGGTACCAGGAGCATCTACTCAGCAAGATGGCAAAGAAAGTGTTAACTCTCCTGTGCACTGAGAAAGACTTCGTCTGGATCCACTGATTGCTAACACTGTTGGCTCAGCCTTCCTGGTGACTTGGGAAATATCTCCTATGTTATAAGAAGAAACTCACTAACTAGAAGGGTTTGCTGCTATTTAAATGTGAATCTTTGGTGCTGATTAGAGGAAGTGAGGAAAAAATTCTTTCATAGTTTATTTCAGAGTTAGCCTTAGTTGCCTGCAGCCTTTCTGAACTGTCCCTGCTGCTTTTCTGAGGGGTGGTTGGTTTGTTGAATACTACTCCTGAAAATGCCAACTTAGAGGAAGCTTTCATTTGTGAGTATGAATCAAATTCTTTATGGAAAATGTTTTGACTCTCCTTTAATTCTGTTTTAACTTCCTCAGACTAAAAATCCTGGTAGAGGTAGAGAACGTGGCCTCGTATTTCCTGTCTTTTCTTCTTATTCTCTTTGTCTGAAGTTCTGCTGGCCTGTGAGGGAAAATGGAAGGAACTGGATTTTAGCCCAAAGAAAAGACAGCTGAGACATGCAGCAGGCATTAAATATTTTAAAAGTTTCTGCTAAGAGGAAGGAGGACAAACTGTTCTTTTGTTCAAGTCATGAAACGAGAAGTAATATGCTTAAACTGGAACAAAAGCTGATTTAGGAAGAACTGTGTAGAAAGAATACTCCAATGACGAAGATAATTAAGGACTACAATAGATTGCATATAGAGTCTGGGGAAGCTTACTCACTGAAGGTTTTAAAGAGTGATTACAGAACCATCTGTCAGAAATGCTTTAGTTGATTCAGAGAAGGTGGATGCACCAGATGATCCATTTGAGTCTTTCTTATCACTTTATTATTTAGCAATAATAACCTAAAGAAAGAGGGGGAAACTACACCAAGTATCTGCAGCAGAGTGATATTCATATTCCAGTTTAAGCTGCCATGATTCACTTCTCCAAGGCTAGCTCCTATGTAATGGCAGTAACAGAGGGCTCCAAAAATACTTATAAGAAGTAATGTGTGTGCATCCTGTCAGCTGCATGTAGTCATATCCTAAAGGGGAAAAAAATTGTACAAGAGGAGCCAGGACTCCAGAGAAACCTACACCAAGATATTAAAATATACCCAGCAATATTTCTTGCACAACCCACACTGGGAAAGAGGTTGGTGCAAGGCACTGAGGTAAGGAGCTCTTTGTATGACCAGCCTCTGCATTTCCACTGGGCTGCCTGGTGCCAAAGGGCAAGATAGGAGTGCAGGGTTTGAAGACAGCAAGTCATAATTGCCAAGGAATAAGTGAAGGGGATGCTGATATGTTAAAAATACAACTGTAATCAAAAACTTACCCACATGCTACCCAGCTCTAGTCAAGTAGCTCAAGTAGTCTTTGCCACCTTCACATCAGGATCTTGCAGCAGATATATGTGAGTTACTAGACCATCGGCTTTAAAGTAACAAGTTTTTTTCAGGGTATATGTTGGAGAGACATGCATGGATTTGATTTCCAATAAAGTATTGTCAATTTGAAAAGGATTGGAATTATGCATATTTGCATTCAATTGAGAAATGGGATAGCAATTTTCATCTCTGGTCATACGCTTCTTTTTTTTTTTTTTGATGCCATTTGTGTGCTAAACATTGTTATGACACTTGAGTGATCTTTATTTAATGACATTTGAATGATTAAATTACCTGATGGTGTAGACAAGTTAATCTAGTTTTTTCTTCTCTATAAGCAGTAAACCATTGATAGCTGGAAGTGAAGGGGTTAGTTCATAGAATTTGCATGTCACGCAATGTTAATTTAAAAAGTTAATTTAGTTCATTTCACTAGCAAAAATCATGCCTCCAGGATTATCCTTTCTTTGAAAGCTGTTCTGACTGTTTTCTGTTGCCTATCAACGTGATTCTTTGAAGATGTTTTCTGCAAGACTGTTCAGGCTTAGAGCTGTGCCCACCTGTAATGACATAACTAGCAAAGCAAATTGCATTATCCTCTCAGTAAGCATTTTAGTTCTGTATTGTTTTAACCTGAATTCCTGTAAATCAGCCAGAACAATCAGTTTTAATGAATCCTCTAAGAGGAAAACAAACAATGATGGAAAAGACCTGTTTTTTTCAGTTTAATAAAAAAAAAAAGAAAACAGAGATGAAGCGCTGCATTTTCTGTCATTGAAACACCTGATGCTTAACTAATTCTCATTGCTTCCATGTGCTAGAGCTTATGAACTTCCTGAGAAGAGCTGAGAAGTTGTTTTTCAGTGTTTGCTGTGAACAGAAGTCATTCAGCAACCTAGTCAAAGGACTACACCAACAGTAGGGAGCAAGATGGTCATGGTCCAAAATACTCTGATTCTGCTTGTTAACATATTAGTGATCTCCAAATACTTTTGCATCAATAAAGGGCTCTGTTTGTTTGCACTGAACCCCAACACATGATTTTTCAGCTTTATTCAACTGAGGCCTTCTTTCTGCTAACTAGTTCTATAAAAATTAATCTCTCTGAGATACTTTGGTTTCAAAAGGAGAGGAAAATTGGAAAGCCATAAGGACTGAATTTTAAGTAAGACTTTCTCAGCAGACAGAATGTCTTGATTCTTGACTTGTAAAGTTTATAAGCTACAACCACAGAATAATTAAATATTTGAGGTTGGGAGGGACCTCTGGAGTTAATCACACAGAGATGTTTTAAAAATAATGAGGTTAAGTAGCTGCATTCTAAATCTGGTAGTTTATTTAATTGTTAGATGACTATAAGGTAGAAGCAGGAGCTCTTTTTTTAGGGAGGCGAAGGAAAAGTACATTAAAATGAAAGCATAAGAACTGTAAACAAGAAAAGAAGAATGAGAAAGGTGGTAAAGATTTTCTACTTGTACTTTGAAAAGAACTAGTTTTTGGGTTTGGAAGACTTTTGTACATTTCACAGCGGTTAAAGGTAATTTGGTAATTGAACTTTTACTTTTGTATATTATCATGCACATTCTCAATCTGTTCTGCGGATGCAATTTTTCAGTTCTTCAAATTAATTCCTTCACTACCCATGAAACCATGTTTTTTCAGGTAGTAGGTTTGACTTTCTGCGGTCTGCATAGCCGCAACTTCTTTAAAAGGAGATAAGTAGAGTTCTAGTGAAGTCATGCAAGGCATACAGGTGAATTAAGGTGTTAATTTTCTATTTTTGCCACTGATTGAGAGTCATACTTTTCTTTCCTCTTGTAATTCTTGGAATTAACATTTTTTTAATAATATTGCTATATTTTTATATCATAGTAACAGAACCAGGCCTTTTTTTCTTTTCAACTTTTAAAGTCACTTCAGTGATAGAATTGTCCACTAGCTTATTTCTAGGCCATTCAAGCTAGAACGAGTATACTGTGCTATACTAAGTTAAAAGCATGGTTTTCATATAAGCAGTTCCATAGCTGCAGAGTTTCCAATATATTTATATTTTTATGGGCACCTGGGAGACCGTAATGCTCTCTATATGGATGTATTAATTTACTAATGCCTTTGAGATGCCCGGTGTAGCCTCAGAAATTTCCCAGGAAAGTAGTAGTTGTCTCAGATGAGCAATAAGTTCTAGCCTACCTCAATAAAATCTACTGGCCAAATACCCTAATTACAGCAAAGATGAGTAATTGATGGTAGTCATCTCCAATTTATACTGTGTTTTATCTTTAGAAGATAAGAACCTACTCCGTTCAACCGGCTTATTTTACGAGTGCTTGATCAGCAAACTTATACAGTAAAATCTGACTATAAGCTATTGCAAGGGATTGAAAAGAAAGTGTTATAAGAAATGTCTTTGTTTGTATTATGCTGGAGCCCATTTAGATTCAATTTATACTCTGCTTCCCTCTGACTTTATGGAGCTTTTACTTTCATGACTATGAACAGCATCTCTGTCAAAATGTGCATCGTAGAACTAGACCTGTAGAGGCATTTTATGGTTCCCTCCCCCAGAGAGCTATCAAAAGAGGAGAGTCTCCACAGTATAACATGACATCAGCTAGACAGCTTCCCATTATCAAAGCTGTCCTGCCAGTATACAGAAAGGGATCAAGTGTTTTCCTTAAAGCTCTGTCTGTCTGAAGTGAAGACTTACCTGCTTGTTACTTTGAATACTCCCTATTTAAATGGCCTCAGGATAAAAGAAAGTATGGTTTCACATGATTCCATGAAATTTTATTCTATTATTTGACTTGTAAAGACATAAAAAAAAATCCTAGCTCTAGCCTATTCAATTTGTAGTGTATTTTTAGAGGAAAAATACCTATAATTGAGAAGATGCTAACAAATCTCACTCTTTTGCAGTGAGAGAAACTTTCAGTAATTCTTCTAGAATTCTTACCTGGCCTGTAAAATGTATATAATATAAAATAAAATATGGGATATAGCAGAATATAAGGAATTGTTTTAATGGAAACAAAAAAATTTCCAGCATCAAGACTGACAGATAGAATTGATTACTAAGTGTGTGTGTCTTCATAGAATCATAGAATGGTTTGGGCCAGGAAGAAACTTAAAGATAATCCAGTCCCAACACCCCTGCCATGGGCAGGGACACCTACTACTGGATCAGGGTGCTCAAAATCCCCTCCAACCTGGCCTTGAACACCTCTAGGGGAGTGGTATCCATGAGTTCTCTGGGCAACCTGTGCCAACCTATCTCCCCTCTCACAGTAAAGAATTTCTTCCAAGTATATAACCTAAATCTCCTGTCCTTCAGCTTAAAACCATTACCCCTCATCCTATACTCACACTCCCTGATAAAGAGACCTTCCCCAGCTTTCCAGAAGCCTCCTTTTAAGTACCAGAAACTGCTCTAAGGTCTCCTCAGAGCCTTCCCTACTACAGGCTGAAAAAGCCCAAATATCTCAGCCTGTCCTCATACAGGAAGCACTACAGCCCTCTGAGCATCTTCAAGGCCTCCTCTGGACTCATTTTAACAGATCCATGTCATCCCTATGCTGAGGACTCCAGAACTGAACACAGTACTCTAGGGAAGGTTTCATGAGAGCAGAGTAGAGGGGAGAACCCCCACCCTTGCCCTGCTGGTCACACTTCTTTGGATGCAGTCTAGGATACAATTGGCTTTCTGGGCTGTAAGTGCGTGTTGCTGTGTCATGTTGAGCTTCTCAAAATGAACATGACCCTGCAGTGTGCCCAGGTGGCCAAGAAGGCCAATGGCATCCTGACCTGTATCAGAAACAGTGTGACCAGCAGGTCCAGGGAGGTTATTCTCCCTCTGTACTCGGCACTGGTGAGACCGCTCCTTGAATCCTGTGTTCAGTTCTGGGCCCCTCACCACAAGAAGGATGTTGACGCTCTGGAGCGAGTCCAGAGAAGAGCAATGAAGCTGGTGAAGGGGCTGGAGAACAGGCCTTATAAGAAACGGTGAGAGAGCAGGGGTTGTTTAGCCTGGAGAAGAGGAGGCTGAGAGGAGACCTCATTGCTCTCTGTAACTCATTGCTCTGTTGTAGAGAGGAGGGTGCTGGCCTCTTCTCCCAAGTGACAGGGGACAGGATGAGAGGGAATGGCCTCAAGCTCCACCAGGGGAGATTTATGCTAGACATTAGGAAAAAACAGTTCACAGGAAGGGTCATTGGGCATTGGAACAAGCTGCCCAGGGAGGTGGTTGATTTACCTTCTGTGGAGGTGTTTAAGTTACAGGTGGACAAGGTCCTGAGGGACATGGTTTAGTGTTTGATAGGAATGGTTGGACACGATGATCTGGTGGGTCTTTTCTGAACTGGTTATTCTATGATTCTATGATTTTCATCCACCAGCTCCTCCAAGTCCTTCTCTTCAGGGCTACTCTCAATTCATTCTCCATCTGTCTATATTTGTGCTTGGAATTGCCCTGACCCTGGTGCAGGACATAGTGCTTTGGTCAGAACAATCTTGTTTGGACTGAATGTTGATTATGAACATATAATTGCATTTATAATTTAGGCTTTGTTGTTTTTGAAATGCACAGCTTAAAACAAATGGATAAGCAAATGCCAAGTGCCTTCAGTAGTGTGAATACAGCCACAGAATTTACCTCCTTACTATTTCTATTCTCTCATATCATAGCTGCTACTTAAAATCTGGAGGGTTGATAGGTTTAAATGGTAAACCTTTCTTGTGAGAACTGTCTAATCTTGTCGTCAGCAGCACTAGCTAAGACAAGAAGGCTACTCAGCATGAGCTTGAAGTTGATTATGACAGCTACTGCCATTCTGTCTAAAAACATATTTGAAGTGAAACATTTTAACAGCAGTAGACTGAAATCTGTCATTGTTACCTGAGATTCTGTAATAGTCTCTAGACGGCCTTTAGAACAAAATGGTTCAGTTGTAGAAGGCGTAATTTCCTGAAAGCCAAGTTATTTTTGGTTTGTTATTTTTTTCATTCAGTCTGTCTTGTATTAGCTATTTGGTAGTCGTGGTTCTTAAGTAGGAATTCGTGGTAGTTTCAGCCAAGATACCCTGGAAAAAATGTATTTTCTCCTTTGAAATAGTGTAGCTGTAGGCAAGATATTTACTGATCTGTGTTAGAGATTTGATGACTTGAGGGATATGAGAACCATCAGACATGTGGAATGTTTATAGTATCTGTTATGTTAACACCATTAAGTAGTATTGGTATGTAGTGCTCTATTAGATGGGCGTGGCTGAATTTGTAGTGGTGGCATCTAGAGCATACAATGGATCATGCAAAAGCCCAATACAAGAGAGGCATCACCTTGGAGAGTACATGCAGTTTCTTTGCTCACTGCCTGAGTAGATGGGAATTTTGGTGGCATGTAATATGGATGGATTTGTTAAAGCTTGCCTGGATCAATACATCATTGGTAGTATTTCAAGCAAGATCACTTCTTTAATAGAACAGACCTCTTCTCCAGATTGTGGAACTGGAACAGAAAGATGGTTTTCTATTAGAATCATAGAATCACTAGGTTGGAAGAGACCCACAGGATCATAGAGTCCAACCATTCCTATCTAACACTAAACCATGTCCTTCAGGACCTTGTCCAACCGTGCCTTAAACACCTCCACGGAAGGTGAATCAACCACCTCCCTGGGCAGCCTATTCCAATGCCCAATGACCCTTCCTGTGAAATTATTTTTCCTAATGTCTAGCCTAAATCTCCCCTGGTGGAGCTTGAGGCCATTCCCTCTTGTCCTGTTCCCTGGCACTTGGGAGAAGAGGCCAGCTCCCTCCTCTCTACAATCTCCTTTCAGGTAGAGCATAGAGAGGTCTCCTTTCATAGAGAGCAATGAGGTCTCCTTTCAGCCTCCTCTTCTCCAGACTAAACATCCCCAACTCTCTCAGCTTCTCCTCATAGGGCCTGTTCTCCAGCCCCTTCACCAGCTTCATTGCTCTTCTCTGGACTCACTCCAGAGCCTCAACACCCTTCTTGTGGTGAGGGGCCCAGAACTGAACACAGGATTCAAGGAGCGGTCTCATCAGTGCTGAGTACAGAGGGAGAATAATGTCCCTGGACCTGCTGGTCACACCGTTTCTGATACAAGCCAGGATGCCATTGGCCTTCTTGGCCACCTGGGAACACTACTGGCTCATGGTCAGTCGGCTGTCAACCAACATCCACAGGTCCTTCTCCTCCTGGCAGTTTTCTAGACAGACTTCTCCTAGTCTATAGCACTGCATTGGGTTGTTGTGCCCCAAATGCAGGACCCAGCATTTGCCCTTATTAAACCTTATGCCATTGGACTCTGCCCAGCGGTCCAGCCTGTTCAGATCCCTTTGCAGACCCTCCCTACCCTCCAGCAGATCCACACTAGTGGATCCACGCTAGTGTCATCTGCAAACTTGCTAAGGGTACACTCAATGTGTCCAGGTCATTGATAAAGACATTGAACAGGGCTGGAATCAGCACTGAGCCCTGGGGAACACCACTTGTAACTGGCCTCCAGCTGGATTTAACACCATTTACCATCACTCTCTGGGTCCGACCATCCAGCCAGTTTTCCACCTATAAGAGTGTGCGCCTGTCCAGGCCAGAGGCTGACAGTTTCTGAATTCTTACAGAATGCTCTAAGAAACTGTGTCAAAGGCTTTGCTGAAGTCCAGGAAGACCACATCCACAGCCTTTCCCTCATCCAGCAGCCAAGTCACTTGGTCATAGAAGGTGATCAGGTTAGTTTGGCAAGATCTGCCTCTTGTGAACCCATACTGACTGGGCCTGATCACCCGGTTCTCTTGCATGTGCTTTCTGGTAGCACTCAAGATCACCTGTTCCATGACTTTCCCTGGTACTGAGGTCAGACTGACAGGCCTGTAGTTCCCCCGATCTTCCCTGCAACGCTTTTTGTAGACGGGCATAACATCAGCCAGCCTCCAGTCCAGTGGAACTTCCCCAGTCTTCCAGGACTGTTGGAAGATGATGGAAAGGGGTTTGGCCAGCACATCCACCAGCTCCCTCAATACCCTTGGGTGGATCCCATCTGACCCCATAGACTTGTGGGTGTCTAGTTGGGCTAGCAAGGCTCTGACCACCTCCTCTTGGACAATAGGAGCCTCATTTTGCTCCTGTAGCTCCTGGGTTTGTACACAAAGGGAACAGCTTTCTTTACAATTAAAGACTGAGGCAAAGAAGGCATTAAGTACCTCAGCCTTTTCTTCATCCCCTGTCACTGTTGTTCCTTCTGTGTCCAATAGGGACTGTATGGTCTCCCTAGTCCTCCTTTTATTATTTATATCTTTACAGAAAGATTTTGTTTGTTATCTTTCACAGACTTAGCTAATCTGATTTCTAGCTGAGCCTTAGTCCCTCTGATTTTTTCCTCTACACAACCTCACTTCCCTCCTGTAGTCCACCCAAGAGGCCTGCCCCCTCTTCCAGAGCCCATAAACATTCCTCTTCTTCTTGATGTCACTCAAGATCTCTCTATTCAACCAAGCTGTTTTTATCCCCTGCTGGCTTTTTTTTTCCAGAGCACGGGGATTGCTTTCTCCTGAGCTGCTAGGATCTCCTTTTTGAAGAGCTCCCAGCTCTCATGGCCTCCCTTGCCTTTAAGTACTGTCTCCCAGGAGACTTTGCCAACCAGCCTTCTGAAGAGTTTAAAGTCTGCCCTCTGAAAATTTAATGCTACTGTCCTGCTAACCTCCCTCTTCACTTCACCTAGAACAGAAAACTCTATCATCTCGTGATCACTTACTCCTAGGCGTCCTCCTACTGCCACATCCCCCACGAGGCCTCCTCTGTTCACAAACAACAGGTCCAGGAGGGCACCTTCCCTTGTTGGTTCATTAACCAGCTGCGCAAGGAAGTTGTCTTCCACACACTCCAGGAACCTCCTAGACTGCTTCCTTTCTGCTCTATTGTTCTTCCAGCAGACATCAGGAAGACTGAAGTCTCCCACAAGAACAAGAGGCATTGATCTAGAGATTAACCCCAGCTGTTTATAGAAGAGCTCATCAGCTGCTTCTCCTTGGCTGGGTGACCTGTAACAGACTCCCATCACAAAATCTACCTTCTTATGGGCTCCTCTGATTTTAACCCACAGGCACTCAATCTCCTCATCACCACATTCCATCTCAGTGGTGTCCAAGTCCTCCCTTACAAAGAGGGCTACTCCACCTCCTCTCCTACCCTTCCTATCCCACCTGAAGAGTTTGTACGCCGCAATACCTGTACTCCAGTTATATGAGTCATCCCACCACATTTCCATGATGGCAACAACGTCATAGCCTCCTTGACCTACGACAGCTTCCAGCTCTTCCTTCTTATTCCCCATGCTGCATGCATTGGTGTAAATGCACTTCAGCTGAGCTGCCAAGCGTTCAGCCCTCTTAGAGGGAACAGTGTTTGATCCCAATTGCCTGCTACCTGGAGTAGCTTGCACCAGAGTGCCTGTATCTCCTTTACTGCTCCCCACCATGTGCTGATGGTCCTCACCAGCACACCCTCTCCTAATCTCTAGTGCTCCACATCCGGGCACACTCTTGCCTAACCTGATCTCAATTCCCTCCCCTCCACATCTAGTTTAAAGCTCAATTTATGAGCTTAGCTAAGTTTTTAGCAAGGGCCTTAGCCCCACTAGGAGACTCACGTGTCCCATCCTTAGCATCAATGTCAGGGGGTGCATGAGTCACCCCATAATCAAATAAGCCAAAGCACTTTTTCTCATACCAGGCTCGGAGCCAGGCATTAATCGAGGTCTTCTTTGTAACTTTCTGGGTCCCCTCCATTTAGCCTTGGGATGGAGCAGAACATTTACCTGTGCCCCAGAGCCCTCCATCATTTTCCCAATGGCCCTGAAGTCTTTCTTGATGTCCTTAGTCTTTCTTTTTACTAAGTCATCGTTACCAGTTTGGACTACAATCACAGGATAGTAGTCTGTCTTGTGGACCAGAGGGGGAAGTTTGCTAGCTACCTCCTTCACTGATGCCCCTGGTAAGCAGCAGACCTCTCTGTGGAGTGGGTCAGGTCTGCAAATGGGTCCCTCAGTTCCTTTGAGGAGGGAGTCCCCTACAACAATCACCCTCCTTTTCTTCTTAAGGGAGGATGTTGTTATTTTTTTCTGAGGATTGTGTGGCCCAGGGAAAGATTCTAGGCTGTGGCAGCCATCATCCTCAGGATTAGATTCCACCTGCAGCATCTGGTACTTGTTCACCAGAGGGATCTCAGGTTTTGCTGTCTGCTTGAGGGGAGCAGGTTTCCTTCATCTGGCAGGAACTGACTGCCATTCCCCATCTCTTATAACCCCAACCTTCAGTTTGCAGGTGGATGGTGATAGCAAACCATTTGTAGGGAGAAGTGTAAATTGTGAGATTTTTCAGGAAAAAATAGGATCAGAACACACCGAGACAAGAATTTTTTTTCACTTTCCAATAATATGACAAAATCACAATCTAATGCTGTTTCTATTTTATCTTGCTATATATAAAGCTAACACTTTTCCACATTTTTCTTCTTTCCAACAAATCACCTGCAGTAAGTGTTAACTGTGATGCAACTTAGACTATTACTAAATACAACAGAGAGAGTGAGAGAGGTAAATTCAGGAATCCTATTGCCAGTTCAAAACAGTGGACACTTTAAATATGCATTTGACTTAAAATTCCTCATAAATGATGGTTTGTGGGACAAATTGGAGACCAAAGAGATGGTCCTTAAGAATTTGTTATGTTGTGGAGAAAATACACATACAGTGGGTGTTCCAGGGTACTCCTAATGACCTCAGATGATTTTTGTTTACATTGATGTTTTTTAATATTACTATTGTACTATGGGAAAGTACAATGCATCAGAGGTGTTCAAGGCCTATGCTCTACAACAAAGAATATATTTCTTACCTGGTAGCCTACACAAACACCTGTCTTCCCTTAACACCAGTTGTTCTGTACCTTTCTCTGATAAAGGAAGTCATGTGCTTCCTTTAGAGGACAATTCAGTGATTTGATTTGCCACAGGGATCGAGGCCAAAGGACTGAGGAGTAAGATAGCATTGCAATGTGAAGTGTTGCCTTCAAGCATGAAAGCATGAAAATGATTGAAAATTTCCTGATTCAGGAGCTGAAAGTGTTATGTAGTTTCACAGCAAGTTGTGGCTCTAAGACACTGTTGCCCTATAAATTGGGAAATAATTCCTTGTGTGACCCTGTTTTCCTTTAGTAAGAAATAAAATTTCTTTTAGTTCCAGCAAATAGAAGGACAACAGTGTGGAATCCAGTGTTCATTCCGGTTATGTGATTCATTCTGACTTGTGTTGCTTAAAATAAAACAGATGCTAAGTACACTGCCTGCTGTTAACTCAAGGAATCCAACCATATTCTGGCATTTAGGAAGATGTGGTGGGTTGCTAAAGCTGAAAGTTAGGTCCTGTATGCATCTAATTAGCATATTGTGACTTAAACCATGGATCCTAGCATGCTCAGTGGATTTCTTGTTAAAAATTATTTCTTCATATTATTTACAGTTTCCATTACAGTTCCAGCAGCATTGATCATTGGCACCGACAGTTTGTCCCATTAACATTAGCAGGAGTACTGTGGGAAATAATTGTTTGCTTAAACAAAGTAGAATTACATTATTGTGAAAGCTTATGGAGTGACGATCCCTAGGAAGGCATGGTTGAGATTTATATCTGTTGAAGATATTATCTCTCTTGGTTATGAGTGCTCTTCAGTTATCTTTCTTGCTGTTGTTTACTTTTCTATAGAAGAATGCTGTTGCTTTTTCCTTGAGTTATATTTATTCTCATTAATGATTTCAACAGAAACAGCCACAGCACAGTGTCATCCATCTAATAAGTGTTTTTCAGTAGAGCTTTATTTCTCATTTAAAGAAGTAAGGAAAATGCCTGTTAGTTAGACAAGGTCTAGAATATTTTCTTGTCATCGTGATTGTTAATGAAGACTTCTGGTATTTTCAGTTGTTAGACAGTTATTTTTCTTAGCTGCTGGAAAGTGTTAAGGAAAGACAAAAAAGGTAAAACATCTTCACCCGAAAACATAACGATGTTTTGCATAGCTGTAGGTATGACCCATCTTTGAATGTGAGTGAATTGGCAGCTATAGTTAAAAAAGAAATGGGAAAACTAGCAGGAAAGGGCAGTCTGCTAAGGACTGGGTATATAGATCCCTGTGATCAAAGAGTGTAGCAAAAACTCATTGCAGCCTGGTGATTTTTGACAACCATCAACTCTTTTCCCTGACATATTTCCAGATTTCTTTGCTAGGGTGTCCCTGCTGTTTGAAAGCAGTGTTTTTAAATCTATGGTATATTTGCACTTTCCAAGATCCAACTTCCCTCCCTTCCTCTCCCCCTTGTCATCTAGAAATTCAGTACAACTGTGACTTAACAGCTTGGCAGCAGCAAGTTACTGTTATGTACAGCCACAATGTCTCTGTCCTCAATAGTGTCCTTTTGACACTATCAAGAAAACTTTTCAAGATTTCAGACCTGGACTTACGTGTGATGTTATTCCAAACTAGGACCTGATCCACTGCACTTCCTACCTGCCCCCTCCCTCATACCTGTTATCTATCCCACTTAGCTAGAAGATGATTTCCCTTAACCACAGTTCTGCCCTTTGGTGTTGTGTTTCTTGCCCCAACCATCTCTCAGAATTTTAGCATTCACTTCCAGATCAGGAAAGAGCAAAGAGGAGAAGGGGACACTTTCTGTGGAATTCCTAGGTTTGGTCCTGCTGGTTTTTTATATATTATAGAATCATAGAATAATCAGGTTGGTAGGGACCCATCAGATCTTCTAGTCCAACCATTCCTATCTAACACTAAACCAAGTCCCTCAAGACCACATCCACCCGTGCCTTAAACACCTCCAGGGAAGGTGAATCAACCACCTCCCTGGGCAGCCTATTCCAATGCCCAATGACCCTTTCTGTGAAAAACCTCCTCCTAATCTCCAGCCTAAATCTTCCCTGGCAGAGCTTGAGGCCATTCCCTCTTGTCCTGTCGCCTGTCACTTGGGAGAAGAGGCCTGCTCCCTCCTTTCCACATCCTCCCTTCAGGTAGTTGTAGAGAGTAATGAGGTCTCCTCTCAGCCTCCTCTTCTCCAGGCTAAACAACCCCAGCTCTCTCAACCGCTCCTCGTAGGTTCTGTTCTCCAACCCCTTCACCAGCCTCGTCGCTCTTCTCTGGGCTTGCTCCAGAGCCTCAACATCGTTCTTGTGGTGAGGGGCCCAGAACTGGACACAGGATTCAAGGAGCAGTCTCATCAGTGCTGAGTACAGAGGGAGAATCACCTCCCTGGACCTCCTGGTCACACCATTTCTGATCCAAGCCAAGATGCCATTGGCCTTCTTGGCCACCTGGGCACACTACTGGCTCATGTTCAGTCGGTTGTCGACCAACACCCCCAGGCCCCTCTCCTCCTGGCAGTTTTCTAGCCAGGCTTCTCCCAGTCTGTAGCTCTGCATAGGGTTGTTGTGCCCCAAGTGCAGGACCCGGCATTTGGCCATGTTAAACCTCATGCCATTGGACTCTGCCCAGCAGTCCAGCCTGTTCAGATCCCTTTGCAGAACCTCCCTACCCTCCAGCAGATCGACACTTCCACACAGCTTAGTGTCATCTGCAAACTTGCTAAGGGTACAATAGAGATAAGCTTGTTTAATCAGAATATTTTTCAGTGAAAATACAGCTAACTGAAGTGCTAATTCAGCGACTGTTTTCTTAACAGTACTTTTGTTTGAAGAAATCTGTTTTGGTGTGCAGTCTGAAAAGGTAGGTGTTCTGTGGAGATTTCTGTGGCACTTGCACCCATTAACATACTAGACAGTTGCTTATTTCCCCATTAACTGATACCTAAGCTGGACACCCAGATTTACCATAGAGAAATACTTGTTGCTTTGGATTTATTCTTTATGGAAATATTCACAATGCATGTAAAATCAGTTTTTGGTTGTGAATCAAATTTGTTTGCCAGCTGTTAGTTACTCTTGTCCTCTAGTGTTCTTCAGATTCTTGTTTTCAAAATCAGTATTATATAAAGTTAGAAATGCAAGTGTTTTGAATGGATTCTTTTACACCATGACACTTCTTAAAGGCTGGATGTTTTCATAGACAAATAAATTAATCAAAGTTTAATCAACAAACTAGAAGAATCATAATTAGGTGGTGATCAAAAAATAAATATATTCTCTAATTAATAAGAGTGGGGCATGGAAAGTTCTGCAAATTAAAAGATGTTGACCAGCTGGAATGATAATAAGCTTTCATTCTATTTTTCCAGCCTGAAATACTGTTTAGTAGCAGTTCAACAGTCTCTGCTCCTGAGGAAAAGTAGGAAGATGATGAGAGGAATAAAGATAGCTTATAGAAGATAACATGAATAGAGCTACTTTGAACGTGTAAATTTAGTCAGGTAAATATAAGGCAGGGGGCAGGACAATGAGGAAAGTCTTCCAATGAATAATTTCTTCACAATGTCTTTTCTTGGCTCCCCCCCTGGGGTGGGGGGCAGAATTCTGTTAACAATGGCAGGAGGAAAAATAACTACTCCCAAAAAATGCATCTCTATACATCAAAGATTGTCTGCATCTAGGTTTCAATATCTCCTGTGGGTAGAAGTTGTTGCAGTCAGTCATTTAATCCTGTGAGTAAACATTGCCCCTGTATATTGCAAGTGTGTGAGGAGAGGAGGGAGACCTGCCATCCCCATGGATAGAATACCTCTAGTAGGGGTGCAGATTCTCAGATGCCACTCTTCCAAACCAAAATACTTTGATTCTGAGATGAAATATTTCAGATTTCAACCTTTTTTTTGTTTGTTTTTTTCAAGTTTGTCCAGAAAAGGGAGTTTTTCAGTAAACTGCTTTTAGAGTTACAAGTAAAAATTTTGAAGTAAATATGAATGTGATCACAGTTGCAGCATTCCAGACTGGTGACGCAGAAGGAACCTAACATGTTGGGTTAACAGGTTGACACATCTCAAGTCTTCCTGTATTTCCATTCCAGTTAATACAGGAGGAGAGGTGTCGACCTAAAATCTGCCATGAGTGATTTCATAGAATCACCAGGTTGGAATAGACCCATCATATCATTGAGTCCAATTTCGACTCAACCTTAATAGAAGTTAAAAAATCCCTTAAGTATTTATAAATTGTTGTAAGCAACTTCTGTTTCCCTGATACCGCGGTCACCAAAGGAAGTATGAGAAGTCCTCCAGAATGTTGATGCCTCAAAATTGTCTCAGGTTGGGAAGCTGAGAGGCTATTTCTAAATCATGAGTTTAAAATAATGCTGGCTGGTGCCATTTGCAAAGACCTGCATGTACCCCTACTGAAGTGCAATAAAGATCCAACCACGTGGCTTTGCCTAGATAAAAGTCACAGGGGAAGGACTCATGGAGTACTTTGTCATTAGTCACTGGAGAATTAAAGAATAGTATTTTCTCTGGGAAAAGTAATTAAAGGCATATTTATAAATAACTTATTTCCATGTTTACAGGGGTGGAGGTGATTACTGGAGACCTTCCCTCTTCCAATTATATCTGACACAAAATAATTATTTTTCTTTTAAGTACACAGCCAGTAAAATGAAATGAAAATGAAAAAGCTGTCAAGCATGCAATTGTAATGGTACGGTGTTAAAGGCTGGGAAGTGAAAAAGTTAGCATATTGAGAAAGACACCTAATATCTGAGTCCTGAAGTTTAATTTTGACTGCGCATTTTACTTTTAACAACAAGAGGAAGAAATATGGGAGGAAAATAAATAAGATAGAATATGCCCAATTAAAGTTTTTGAATCTCAGAAATGAGAAGAAAAGACTTAGCACCATGCAGCCAGGGAAACTGGCTTTGCTCAACTAGAGGGAGGGCAACTTCTCATTAAGATTCTTAGTCTAATTCTCTAGTTTCTATATTTCAATGGTATATGACAAGTGATACACCTCTAACCCAGCAGTCCAGTAAAAGAAGTCTGTGATTTTTCAAAACAGTGTCATTTTTCAAGGTGCAGGCAAGTGAGTGCTTTACAACACCAGCTGCCAGGTGTACGGCAGATCATAGCACATTGGAAAAGAAATTGGCTAACCTGGATCCTTAAAAAACTGCCAGGACCATAGCTAGATAGAGAAATAAAATGTAGAATAAATTGAATGCAAAAAAATATGACATGGAAAGAAATAAGAACTATGTATTAAATGAGAAAGAAGTGTCAGCTGCTTTCATATCATAATACCCACCAACTTTGAAATATTATTCTCATCAGTACATGTGCCTCAAAGAAAGTACATACCATATGTGATATTATAAAAATCCTCAAAAAAAATCAGTAGGCATAACTATTTTGGGGGAGAAAGACATAGCACTAAGTATATTTTAGATTTTCTACTTGGCATCCCAGCCTCTTTGCTCTGAATGGTTTTCTTTGAAATGCCTAAATCTAAATTTCCTGGCAACATGGGTATTTATAAATTAACTGCCTCTACCTAGCAATTGTAGACACGTTTCAGGGACAGTTAATGATTTAAAAAAGCTCAAAATGCAATGTAGATGAAACCACATAAGCCAGACTGGCTCTTTCACTCTCCTTGAGACGAGTCATTTGCAAAGAAAACCTTGCCACTGAGGAGCTTTTCTAAAATTCAGATCACCATTTCTTTTGACAAGTCAATGTTCTAGCTTGGAAAAAATGCAACACATGACACACCATCAGCCCTGTATTGAAGTTTCAATTTTGAGGTCATCAGCTGGTATTTGCATATCAGTCACACAAAGAAAGCTTTTAAAAATATGTATATAATTTACATACAAAATTTCATGGCTGCCTTAACTCAGCCAAATATATTTACTTTTATTCATTTTAAAATGCCACGGCAACCATCTTGGTCTAACAAGTGATTATGTGATTTCTCAACTATATGGAAGCTAAATAGACCTATTCTCCTAACAGTTTATCTCCCTGAACCACAGAAGACTAATGCATGAGAAGTTATCAATGTACAAGCAAATGGATCAAGGCAATGAGAGGAATAAAGGTTGCAACGTGTTTTGAGGTTGAACATATATTTTTCCCCATCTTATTTCCCTGCTGCTAGTCATATCCTTTGTCATCTACTGATTTTCTGCTAGGGTTGTCTCTGCATCCCAACCCTCAGAGTGAAAAGCTTGAAGTATCGAAAGAGCCTACAAGTAGGAAAGAGAGAGTTAGTGAAGTTACCCATCACCAATTTCCTTCAGGGCACTTAAGCCTGGCTGTAATGCTCAGACTTCTTAATTCAGAAAGTCCTTTGTCAGTTTAATGTGCATACTCATAAGGCAGGGCCAGACACAGCTTCTTTCTCTTCTTACCTATTAGGAAACACAGGAGAGAATGAGTGCCTTCATTACACAGTTATATCTGGAAGAGAAGGGACAGTTAGGGGGATGACTGAATGAAACTGGTAGATGGCTGCAAGATTCAGGACAATTTCTATCTTTCGCAGAGATTCTTTACAGTATGTAACCTCAACTACCTTGAGCAATCCTACTGCCTAGTACAGTATTCTCACATTCTTCATAAATTTTGTTGCAAACTGCAGATAATCAAGTTTCACATAAAGACTAGTCTCCTACAGTTGTGTTATTGTTTGCAATTTCAGCTTGTTTTGTTCTGAGGTCTTTCCAAGGTTCTAATGACAGTGTGGAAATGAAAGTGCTAAAAAATATTTACAAAGGCTCAAGCTAGAATAAAATAGGAAAAGGCAGTCAAATATCCAGATTATAAGGTTTTGTGAAAATGAGAAAACTCATTATGTGTTTTCTGAGAACTTTTCATAATATTCATTTCAATATGTATTTGCGAACTCTATGTGAATGCTACTCTGTTGTTCCTTTTCTACATCATACCCTAAAAGACCACGTGGACTTCTGCAGTGCAGTGAAGCTTTTCATTTGTGTACAAATTGCATTGTCTTTTGCAAGGCAAGAAGAGCATGGTGCATTTGACTACTATCCTTTAAGAATCTGAAACCTTGATTCCAATCTTGGCTTGAATTTCAAATGAAAATAAGTAAATACTTCATCTTTAACCCTAAAGTTTTCACTGATGCCCATGATTAAAGTATACCTCACAGCAGTTTATGTAATTGTGCTTTTCTTCCTCTATTTGAGGGCTGTAGAACCAAAACACCAGGGTTTATTGATGGTTAAGGAAGAAATACATTTTTCAAATTCAGTACATAAAAACTTCCACAACAGCAGAGATTTGTTCAGTTTGGGAATAAGGTGCATTTTCAGAGCAGTGAGGAAAAATGAGACTGTAGGGTCCCTGAAATGAGCTGCTGGAAGCATTGTCAGAGTTCCAGGTCCAGTTTGGCACCCACTGCGGCTGCACCTGCTGATGCCATTTCGTTGACAGGTACAAATCACCAGTCATCAAGGAGAAAACCATGAAACAAGCAACAACTGGCTCTGACTGCATGAAGTAATTAGCTAGCCCAGAGCCCTAGGCAGTGGTTCCTAAAAAGAAGCAGGTGGACTGCCAGGGAAGCATCTATATTTTTTCCCCACCGGAGTACAAAAGCAGCCACAAACATTGCAGAGGCATTTTCCAAAGTGCTCACTGAAAAGAGCCTCCACAGGGCACAACCCATCGTTCTCTTCTTGTTTTACATGCATCTTTCAAATATCTACTCTCTTTCACAGAGATTTTCCACTTGTATTTGGAAACTGAATATGTTTTGCATCTTATATGAGTTGGCTGAGTGTAAGCAGAGAAAGATGGAGTTCTTGTGTGATGTTGAGCAGTGTGAGCTTTAGTTTGGACATTTGTCTAATCAGGTGGTCTACAGCCAGGTTATTTCTTCCTTAAAGATTTGGTTGCTCTACAGCATTGTTGGAACAGATTTGTCTTTCTAGTTCAGACTGGGACTGAATAAACACCACAGGTGGCAGAATATGAGCACCGAACATTACCTGCCTTTTTGATAAAGACAGATTGTAAGTCCTAAATGGATGATATTGGCACTTGTGAAAAGTCAGTTCTGTTCCTCGCTGATTATCAGAGACATTTCAGCAGAATGTCCAGCAAAGCTGCAATCACAGTAATTGCATAACAATTGCAATCACAGGCTTGTCTGGCCTTTCAGGAAGCAGAACAGCTATTTGTTATACAGCTGTGGACAGGTTTGCAAATGACCTGAAAGCATGGAGTTTGTTAGTGAACTTTGCCTTCCTGAAAAACTGTCTAGGAATCAGGAGTAATATATGGACAAAAATACACGGGATCCACTAGAGCTGAATTTGGTGTGATGCAAAGCAGTATCCAAACAAATCCCAGCATCTCAGAGGCAGAGAGGAGAGAGGAAGCTTTCAAAACTGAAGTCTTTGGAGCAATGTTTTCTCTCCTGTTGCTTTTCCTGTTTTCTGCTCTTATTCCCTGTAGTTATATCTTCTACCTCCCTTCTATTCATTTCACCTTAATACTTAATAAGAAATTTTAGATTTTATTGCCATAGACAGTGACTCTTGTCACATACGTGCTACAGAACAGTGTACGATAATGGCCAGACTCTAGAATATATAAAAATTTATTGATCCTTGAACGGCAGGATATTGACAAACTATGCAAAATGTAAAATAGCCAGAGCCAGGAGCCTAATGTTTTCTGTAACTATTCCTCTATTAGCAGGCATATTCTGCCCTTATTTCAAACTGCTGATCGTGAGTTAGCACTTTTTAGTATTTCTTGCAGTTGGTGATGGTTTTCTTTCTGGTCTGTGTAGTCCCAGGTGCTGACTATGTGAACTCTAATCCTCAGACTAGAATAGGGAATCAACTTGGTGGAACATGAACACATACAAAGGCCAAATCCTCAGCTGAATTTGTGCACCAGAATGGGGCTCATTAATTGCAAAGAACTAGAAGACCTGACCCTGCATCAAGTTGATAATTTGTGGACTAAAATTAGTGAGGCTAAGCAGAGACTGGGCAAGGAAGTATATGTGGTGACATTACCAGTGTGCACATAACAGAGCCCTGCACTCCCTTGAAAATTGGAACAAAGTGTTGAGGAAGAAAAACACTTGTGCGGGTGAACTCCTCAACCACCGCCTGCATGTGAATTCCAACTGACTTCTTCTGCTTAGGGGAACTGGGAATGCTGCTCTAACCCAGTCAGCAAACACCATCCCTCCAATGCCTGTTGGCACTCTGTTTAGGCATATCTCCTGTTATCTCCTTCCTATCTGTTTCTTTCTGTCCTGTTTGCCCTCTGCTTCTGTTTTATGCTTGTTCTCATTTGCACTTGCAGTTGTTTTTTGCCCTTATTTATTTTTTCACCATTAATTGTGTTCCTCTTTGGGGATGCTCGATGTAAATCTCCAACACCAAGTCAAATATAGGTTTGGCACTTACCTGGAGCTTGGAGCAAAGCAGCTGTCTGGACTGCAAGCCCTGCTCTGAGTCTCTTGGTGAGAAATGCTGTTAGAAGCTGAGTGGCTAGTAGGACTTAGCTGCTGCTCTTAATTACAGTCATGGGTGTGCAGCTTGAAGGTCCAGAGTGACATTGCTTTCCTCTCCTTGCTCTTTTTCCTCTGCATTTTTACTGCACTTGAACAGTACTAGAATCATCTCTTGTAAACCCATCAGTTGCCCTGGGAAAACCTGTTCCAAAGCTTGAAGGGCCTTCTCTACCTCAAACAAACCCTATCTTGCAGACAGGATGTATAAGAAAGAGTTGGTGTCATTTCCTTCTTTTCATCCCTCCATGACTCGAGGAGAGAGAAGACCCTTCAGCATCACTGTGCTGGCTTTGAAAGGACAGAGCTGCAGGAATATGTGCTTCTCTTTGTACACCAAGTCAGCAGGGAGGCATTGCCATGTCAAGGAGGTAAACTGACCAGAGACAGCATCTCTTACTGAAGATGGGAAAGGACAGGGTAGACACATTACTGTCCCATGGGTACCTTAGAATCAGAGGGAATTCAATTCCTCAGGATGTGACACAATGTGGGAACAATGGAGAACCAAGAAAGCTTATGCATTCTGAAAAACGTAGGTCCCCAGCAGAACAGTTGAACATGAAGATCTTGGAGGTTTTTTCCAACTGTAATGATTCTGATTTAGCTCATGACTTTTTGTAAACATGTGTGGTCCTCCATTTTGCACAGAAAACTACATGATTAAGAACCTCTTCCAGGTTTCCCACATATCGTATTGAGGGGAAAGATGAAAAGATTCCCATGTGACTTGTTATCACACTACCAGTCCCAATGCCAGAGTCATTCTAAGCCACTAAATGTGGTAATTCTCATTTCAGAGCCAAAGGGCAGTACGGTTCAACACCACTTTCCTAGTTTGTAGAAAAGAGAGTGGGGAAAATACAACTGTAAGCATGAAAAATGAAACTGTGGTGTAAGAGCTCAAGAGGCTGCAGTTAGAGCAAGAAAGGAGGTGTAAAAGACCCAGCAGGGACAGGAACAGATTGTGCAGGCAATAAGAACTGAAAACCTAATCTTTAGTGAGTCTGCAACATGTAGGAACATCAGCAACTTTGGAAGGGGCTGGTGCCCTACTCCTGAAGAGAAAGGTAAATAAAATACATGCAGGCTGCTCTTGTGTTATCATGAGGGAATCTTAACACAGAGGTATCTTTATTATTTGCTGCTCCTGGTCAAAGGTTTGACATTCTTGGATATACCTGCTAATTGATGGTGGTTTCTCACATTGTTCTCTGAGTCCAAAAGAACTGAGAGGTGATCTGTTCTATATGGGGGAAAAAATACTTGATTCCTCAGCCTGTTTTAGGTAGACATCAGTATTCAGCATTTTGGGAGTGACAAAATGCCATATGTTCAGGTTCCCAGGGAAATTCAAGACACAGTTTACACAGCTCATTATATTTTTCACATTATCACAAATTAAGATATTTTTCAATGATTGATGTTTGACCCTTTGATCAGCTAATCTTATGAGGGAAGTAGAATTAATTTCAATCTTTGAAAAGGTAAAAAAAAGCCGTATTTCCTTTCTTGATGTTGTACTAATAATATCTGCAATGAGGTTGGAAGTCCAAACCTTCATTTTTAACCATCAAGAAAGAAAAGCCCTTAAAGCACTAGAAAAGGATAGAAGCAAGGATGTGTGGAACTAAAACAAAAACAAGCCTTGGAGGATAAGCTGAACAGTGAATTATGATTCATGCTGCACCACAGATTGGAGCTTGTCACACACAAGGAGTTGTCAGGAAGCAATACACAGTTAAGGATGAACACAGAGCATGCCTGAAATTTTGATGGTAGGAGCCAGTCCTCAATGGGCATGTTTATTTGGTGCAATGAGTCCAACAAGTTCATTAAGCAGGGAAAGCAAAGGCAAGTCTAGCTTCTCTTCTGGTACTAGTTTTGTTGAGTTGCCTTGTTCAGATTACTTCTGTATCCCTATTTGCTGGGACCAAGAGCATATAATGGTCCACAATATGGAAATTTCAATGTCCTTCTAATCCCTTGATCATAGAATCATAGGCATAGAATCAGCGGATTGGAAGAGACCCACCAGATCATTGAGTCCAACCATTCCCACCAATCTCTAAACCATGCCCCTCAGTACCTCATCCACCTGCACCTTAAACACATCCAGGGAAGGTGAGTCAACTACCTTCCCCTGTCACCCTTTTTGGTCAGAGTTTGATGTTCCCACAGTGCATAAGGTGATTTGCTGCAGATGTGAGTGTCCCAGAACTGTTTGTGGACTGATCAGATTTTCCTGAGAATAGATCATGTCTTTCCTCACTGTCTCTGATGTAAATCCTTGGTGGGATGACTGGCATTAACAATTTAGGAAAGAAGGTTCACATCATTAACAGAGAAGTTCTTGCACTTCGTAAAATGCATTTCATTGGTTTTGGAAATTCTGCAGTTTAACAAGGCAAATGTTCTTCTTGAGAATGACAGTTTTGTTAGTGATGCTGTTTATTTTTATAACTCTCTATGTCCTCGAGTTTTCATAGGTTGGGATAAACTAGGCAAAGCAGAAAGCCAAAAAGCAAATAATGTTTAACTTCTGCCAGACATTCAGCTGACATACTGGAAAGGGAATATAAAGTTATTGTTACTTTCTTAAAAATTAGAGGCTTACAAATTGAAATAGCCCGGGTGAAAATCTCAAAATGATATGAAAACTGGTTTTAGTAGTTTAGCTTTTCTGGTTTTGTGGGGTTTTTGTGTGATTCCTTCCTCTTTGTCCCTAATAGTCTAAGGACACAAGGTTTCCAATGGTGATAGGCAGCCAAAAATTAAGGAAAGACCTACTATTCCTGTGCCTTTAGGACTTCTTGCATAATACAGCATACATATCTCTGATCCTGTGGTGAGTTAAGAAATGGGAAGTCTCCATCCCATGGAAAAGGTGAGAGAGGAACAGAGTTGGGTACACAACTAGGGCACTGACCCTGCCACCACAGTTGAGTGGGAGACACCTTGGGACAGTGGAAAGCCTGGTTTTCAGTGATTTATTCATTTTTCCCCTTCAGTCCCTATCACTGGAAGCATTGCACTGTACCATGACAATGTGTACCATGGTAGAGGCAGAAAGAGACTAAAGCCCGATTCATACTTCCAGTAAGTGTCTGATTGTAGGGTGGTAGACAAAGCTTCCATAACTCTCCACCAAGACATTAGTGTTAATGCTGGCCTGATTTAGTAAACTTCACTTTACTCTTATAAGGAAGTTTTTAATTATACTGGCCAGAATAACGAAGTGGCACAGGTCAGAAACTAAGCTAGTGAATGATGACAGACTCCAGCTGAACATTATCTGACTGGTAGAAAGTCACCTGTGTGGCCTGTGCACAGCCAAAGCCTAGGAAGGATTAAACAGCTGGTAATGGCATCCAAGAAAATCAGCCACTTGAGGTAGCCTGCAGGGAAATTTCACTGATATTATGAAAGGAATATTCTTAGCACCAGTCCTATTTGGACTCAGGAGCTCCCATGCAGCTCCTGCCCCTGAGCTCCCTTCATGGAGATGCCTGTCTTTCTTTCAGCACCGTTGCCCCTTCAGAATGGGTGGGCTGAGGAGAGACCATAGGAACGTGAGGTGAGCACTTCTCCGCTTGCCCTGCTGGGAACCACCAACCCATTTCATACTGGAAACCTGTCTGTATCTCCCACAATGCCTTTGTGGGATCTCACAAACCCAATCTCACAAACCCAAACACTGTCCTCACAACACAGAGGAGCTGTGACACCAAATAAGGACTTCAACAGTGAGTAGAAAAATACTTCCTGAAGTGTTTTTTCTTGCCTCTGTGCAGGGCAAGACACAAGCATTTATTGTAGGTAATCTGAGTAGCTTACAGCAGAAATGGTTGGACTGGATGATCCGGTGGGTCTCTTCCAACCTGGTGATTCTATGAAATGTAAATATTGCAGTGGACAAGACTAATTCTGCCAGGATGCTCAGTACTGCAGGGGAATGTTCTGCGGTTCACAGGCTCATGCCTGTTCATTGACCATGTGAGGCTTGGGATCCACTCTGTATGCCTTGTTGACCAAGGCTGTTAGCTATTACTGTGACAGATATGATAGCTGAAAAAAATATGAATGAATAGCAGTGGAGAAGTAGTATTATTTCAGAAAAATATTCATATTGAGGAATTTGACAATGGGGAGTGCTTATTCCAGACAGAAATTTCCAGTAATGGAGGGAGCTTGATTTTACTTGGTGATTTTTTTTCTCTCTAGCTTTGTGTCAGAGCTCATTTGTTTCTTACTGATTAAAAGAAAAAAGCTTTGAAACCAGCAGAAATGATTTACAGTTAGTCTTTTAGAATAGGAAAATCAATCAAAATATTTTAAAAATAGAAGACAATAACTGGAGCTGCTCATCAAGATTTAAGACTAACTGTGGGCTTGACTGAGGGCTCTAAAATTAGCTTTTATTTTATTTTTCATGTCGGCAAGTGCAAAGCACAACACGATAATTATGAAGCTGAATTGTCACTGAAAAATGACTTAACTGGATCTTTGCGGTAGATTAAAACGGAATGTCTCTTCCTGCTGTAAATCTCTTCAGCAAATGATCACTTTATCTCAGGGTTTGTACCTCCTTGTTTGGGGCTGTTTCCTCTTCAGATATTTTGCAAGGCATAAGCCATACACGTACTACTACTTCAGTAGGAATAGTCTGATTTTACACCATGTGACAATTCGGTTCTACATTTATTCTTTGTCAGTCCATTTATGTTTCTCCATGGATTTAAAGCTTGTTGAAAATTCATATCAGCAAGTAGTAGTCTTAGTGCTGTACTGAACTGCTACTTCTCATTGTCTTCCTTGAAATCTTTATCACTTGTGAGCAAGGGCTCCCAGCTGAGATATGGCACTAAAATATATTTGCCTGTCTTAGTTTTTTCCCATTACCTATGGCTTTCAAACATTTTAGTGTTAGAAAACTACCAGTCTCTCTGTGGGCAGTATGGTTTGCACCCCATCACTAACCCAGAAAATCCTAGCTTAGGTAATGACATAAAGGTCAAAAACTGTGATTATAAGAAATTAGACCCCACCGCCTGGTTTGCTATTGATTCTAAAACACTCAGTATTGCCCATAAATTGCAATAGAAATGGAAGTCCTTCTGCATCATGATAAATAAGAACAGGTGATTTCTAAGGTAAATAAGTTTTCTACAGAACACACCAGAAGAGTACTCAAGAGACCAGGTCCCTATTCCTGTTACTCATAATGCTGGGCTGTAATGAAGTCACGTAGCAATCAGCTGCTCTATTGTAAAACTGAAAATACATTACATTAGATCATCTAAATGTGGCATCTGGGCATATGTTCTAAATGTAGTTTGTCCCTTTCTGTGTCCCTCACACAAAGTGGTGGTAGTACTTCTTTATTCAGGTTGCTTATTTTGTACAGGGCAATGGCGTAGTTATGAGAAGAAAACAAACATTAATCATTTAAAATAAGAGTGTTTTACAACCTGGTGAATTGATAAGAACCTGAATTGATAAGGACCCAAATTTATAAGACCCAAAATGACACTCTTATTTTGCCAGTTTTAGATGACTATTAAACAATAAACATTTCAGAATGAAGCATATTGCTTCAAATGAAATTATTGCCAAATTTAAACTGAAATTTCTGTTACCTCCTAAGCAAGAAATTGCTTTAAAACAGAAACATAACTAAACTTCTCATTTTGGAGGCATCAAACCAAATGTCTTCATTTTGAGGTGTTTTTTTTTTCCAGAAGAGCTTCTTCCAGAAGCATTCAGGTCAAATATTAGCCAAGACTTTCAGTCCATCCAAATACCTGGCCATGTAGTTTTCTCTGTAGGAAAAAAACCTATTTGAAAATGTTTCCCCAACTTACATCACTGAAGCAGCCAGAACTTTGTTTTCCTCCTGTGACCTCCAAGTCCTGAATGCCTCAGTCTCATTTTCAGTTAGAACTGAGCTGCTTCTAAATAGAAGCTACAAAACCTAGATGTGTTTCCTGAACCATTAAGTGCATTAGCCATCAAAGGGAATGGAAACTCCTCCATTTACTGAAGAATTGATAAACAAAGTGCAAGGATGGTTACAATTTTAGAGGCAAGATTTCATCCTAGGTTACCTGGAAACAGGAGGATACTTTTGGAAAGCCACACCAGGCTCGCTTAGGAGAGAAGCCTCTTATGCAACCTGATGCCTATCTTTGTCCCTTTTAAAAATATAACTATTCTCATTGCTTTTTCCCAGGACTTCAATGAATTCTGCAATTCATTTAGCCTTTACCAGTGGAAGGATATAACATGTGGTCTCCATGAGTTAAAGATGGATGTAGATAATGGTCCCACTTCCAAGCTTTGACAAAATGAGCCAGGATTCAGATTTTGCAACTGCTGTTTTTCTTGTACTGCTGACCAAACTGCTCAGGAGAATTCAAACCTGGTTCAACTTGTATAACTAGAGCAAGCAGGTGGCACCAGAAGCCATATATGAAATTGGTCTCAGCTTAAAACCTGCAATGTGAAGCTGATTTGAACTAGTTTGTACAAAATAAGTTATGTTCCAGGAAAACTAAAATAAAATCCTGACCTGTTGTAGGGAAACTAAAATTAATCATCTTTTTAACATTGCCAATGCATTTAATTTTCATACATGCTTTCCAGGCAATTTCCGCAGCTAAGCCATAAAAATGTTCTCTGCAGTAAAAAGGCCTTCCTTAAGTATTCAGGTATATACAAAATATCTAATGAGTATGTCATTATAATTAAACCAAAGCTGTAGAAGGCTGGGATAGTAGAAAGCTCATAAGATTTTATGAACATTCTAGTCAGCCTAGGACTGTGATCCTAGGCTGGTCCAGCACCAGTTTCATCCAGACCAGTTACCAGCTCCAGAGGTGCCAACCTGACGCACACAGTTCAGCCAATTTTCACCTGTGATCTTTTGTAGGCATCCCGAGCTCTAGGGTCACAAAGCTTCACCCCCAGAGTAAAAGTTATCTTGCAACCCAAACCATTAAATGATCCTGTGATTCTTTGAAATGACAATCCAGACGTCACTCAACTATGAGTGGAGTTTGGAGCAAGACCCATGAATGCATTGAAAAACTGGGATCAGCTTCACAACATGCAGCCCCACCTTTGGTCTGTGAGAAGTATGTGAAAAAGAACTAGAGATATCACAGGTTTCATAATCAATGTGATGAACTTGAAAAAAGTGTATCCAGAATTTGGCCTAATATTTGGGTAAGAAACCCAAAACCCAACAGTTTGTCTAAAACATGTCTGCCTTCAACCAATGCTTGTGTACGCTACAAATGAGACAGGAAAATGCCTTGCTTTCTTGAGTTATTTTTTGAAGAACACCCAATGTTCCCATCTTCTGAGTAGCAAAGGTAGACACATTAAGAACCAATTTTGTTGGAGTCCCCAGACATGAAAGGAGTAATGTTGTTCAAAAATGAGTAAAAAAAATAATTACCTCTTTAGAGGGCAGAAGAGGATAGATTCAAGAAGCCAGCCTTATTACTTACACACTCACTCTATGATTGCTTGAACCTTTCATAACTGTAGCTCCCTCCTGCATTAAGGCAGAGGTTTTTCCAAGGACTGTTGTGACAGCTAGTGCTTCACCAATTGATTTGTTGTTTTTGAAGGAAAAAAATACTCTATCTGCCTAAAATCAGATTGACAGAATGCTGTGAATTTGGAATAGGTGGCTTTGACCAGATTCCTGTATAGCTCCTTTTTGTGTGCAATACAGTTGTATTAACAAACACAGCTTTCCTTCTTTCATGGCCTCCCAAAGCACCATAAAGTCCTGCAAGATGTGGCACTTTCACTAAGAATTGTTTCTCCTTGCAGAACTCCTGTGTCTGCTGAGAAATAGGAATATTTCATGAGAGTCTTTGTGCCTGGTAATTTTATCAGTTCTTATCAGGTTGTGGAGAAAGAAGGGGAAGTAAATTGGATGTCTTACCTTGAAATGCTTTCAAAAAGAAAATGTGACATGGAAAATAGATGCCTGGAGGGTAATGATTTTTTTTTTCTTGTTGGGTTACAGGAATACAGACAGGTCAATATGACAGAGTTATGTCAGCATTCATGAGCTAACTTTCTCTTTGCTTGAGAACTTGCTATAATGGCTTGAGAAACATGCTCCACTGTGGTTGCTAAATGGCAGATTGTATCCCATGTCAGAGGCTGGCAGAATTGTGACAGGTCCTGAATACTGATCAAGCAGGAACTGATGATTGCTGCAGTTTGCCAGTGGCTGTGAAGTGCTTGAGACACACAGCAAAATCTTCCCTTTCAGCTCTTTTCTGTGTTTATCACAGTGCATAGAGAATACTACATGGCAGCTCAGACAAGTGAATGGTTTCCTTGTGGCATCGGGTCACAAGGCACCATGCCTTGTAGCAATCATAGGAATCCCACCAATTCTAAAAAAAATAAAATTGATATCAACCCAAAGGAGGAAGGGGAGGTGGGGAGAGCAGAAATCCCATGACTATAGTCAGTTCTCAAAAATGGTCTATTTGTGTAAAATCTGTACGTCAATGTTGGGCAAACATCCAACAGTGGTTAGATTAAATCCTTTTCCTTATCGAAAAAAAATACTGGGTTATACTCATCTATTTCATTAGATTTACATGCTCTTTTCAGCACTGTGTCGGCCAATACTTTAGATAGCATAAATCAGCATCATTGGGTATATGAGTGTAACAGCAGCTGAGGCCCAAGGGCTTGATAGGGATGGGCTGGCTTATGTTCAGCCTTACATTCATGGTTGCTTTTCGCCGTTTCATTTTTGTAATGTCTGTAAGTGAGATCCCTTCCTTAACACTAAAGAAATAATCATGTCACTTCTAATATGAACAGACCACTTAACGTTTCTGTAGTTCCTTGGATTTGAGGCACTTGCAAGAAATTTTATGCTGCCAGAACTTGGCACATTATGGCTCACGTGCCATTGCTTATGCTTGCTGAGGCAGCAATCACAGTCAGTGCTGGCAGAGAGCAGCTATGAAGGCAGCATCGATCTTACCCTGCTTTATGCGCTGTCTGTCCTCAAATCAAACCTTCCAGCCTGTGGGAAGGCAGGTCTTGCTTTTCTTAATTGAGATATTAGGAAACAGAAGCCAAAAAGAGTCACCTCACCTGCCTGATGCTGTTTGCAGCCTAACCATGGATGCATACCCAGCTTTGAGGTCTCTGTTTCCTGGTGCTTTGCTGATGAAACATATTTCATGATCAGCACAATCAAAAAGAGGAGGCACATAATCCAAACAAGAAGCAGGCACATACATGCTAGGATACATGTGAAAACTGTGGATTAAGCAAACAAATTTTTGTCTTACTTAGAGTACAGTTGGAGATTTTGAGAGAATTCAATGGATTCAGGACATTGTAATCCCTGTGCTGCTGGATGAGGCACAGAGGGACTGCACACAAAAGCTGCCTGAGGCAGAGCAACCTGGTGTTCCCCAAGAAACTCTCCTTACCAAACAGTGGATGGGGATCATACACTGTCCCACATGTGGGTCACCCTACTGGCCATAAGGATCCTGAAGGCACTGCCATTCCTGTTAGATGTGTCATCACAGTGTGTATTTTGCAGGCAGATGATTAAAGCACTAGTTGTTATTATTATTTTTTTTGCTCAATGAGGGTACTGTGAGGAGCCCTTGTTGTTCCAGGCCTAGAGGTAATTACTGAAAATAGACTTTGTGAGGTGAAAAACTCTCTCTGTCCCCAGCTATTCTGGAATGCCTTCACCCATGTCACAGCTATGGCTGACACACTGGAAAATGCCACCTAACATAACAGTGCTGCCTGTCTGATAAAACAGATATTGGGTCCTTTGTGGGGGTACCATATGTTGCATATCTCCTGACCAAGATCTCAGTAAGATCTGGAGGAAGGCAGCCAGTTGTTCTGGACCATGATTATGTTTTGAGCTACAACTAAGATCTCATTTAAATGCAACTAAGCTCTCATTATTTTCTTTCTTCAGTTAATTGTACTGCTCTGTGTCTTTGTTACATTTCCCAAGCATCAGCACATATGAGCAGATGATTAAAAATTCTCTTTGACATACATGATACCACAGATGACTGACCTTGTGCCATACTGCAGCACTTGTCAAAATGCTGCTTCTGAAAGATTGTTTCTTGCTCCTGCAATTCCTACGAAGAGTCCTGGCTTAGTCTTTTTAGGGAGGTTTGGGTCTGCACTGCCCCTTCTGGCCAGACTGTCATCTGGAACTGACACTGCTACAGAACCTTGAGAAAAAGGTTCATGTATGTAAGCAGAGTAGCACGTTATTCCTTGCATACTGTTGCATACTGCCTCCCATGCTTGTGGTAGTTAGATACTTTTTTTTTTTTTTTTTTTTTCAACAGAGCCTTACTAAGCAAATGAGGGAATGCAAGGTATTGGTGAAGAACTCCTAAAAGAACAGTGAAACATCAGTGTAAAGGTATCCTTTAAGACACATTTTCTCCACTTACAAGGAAAATTGTTTTGCTTCTATTTTACCATCAGCACAGAAAAATGCAGTATGTCTGTATTTGTCTGCATTTTTGTAAACCTTAATAGGGTGCAAACTGAAGATAAGAATGTGATCCTGGTGTAAGTGAGGAGTAAGGAATTTTTAGTGCTATCAGTCTTACTAGTGTGAATCTCATATGAATGTACAGTATGAGTGATATATAAAATGAGGAATAGAAAAGCAACGAATGCTACTGTGCTACAAGAAGACAAGAAAAGGAGCTGGGAAACAGAGAGGACATGGAAAAAATAATCACAGTTTTTCATCCTTCTTTTAATATTTCACTATTAGATAGATTACTAATAACATCATGTCTTGATACAGATTTTGTTGAGGTAGAAAGCAAGTAGATTTGGGCTTCCTTTATAGACATACACTTTTTACCCTGATTCTTAACAAAAGTACTTTTGTGAGTATAAATTTTGTTGGAAAACTAGTTTGGAGCCATATACAATCCTTCAGAGATGAAACATATATTCGTAGAGTCACTTAGGGATCAGGACTGTTCCTGTGATTTAAAAGTGCCCAAGTATACATTAAGTGATTGTGTATTTACAGTTTTGCCAGGGCTATGTATTGCATGTACATTTTAAGGACTACTTTATTTCCAAACAGTGTGATTAGCAGTAAGTCACAAAGCAGTGTCAGCTGCTAGAGAAAACTTGGGCTGTGTTGCTTATGAGTTGCATCATATTGGAAGAGATATTTGGAGGTAAGGAAGAATCTGTGATAATTCACATTTCCTGACAAAAGGTCCCATTTTTGGCAGATGTAGACTAGTATATCTCCCTTAGCATGAAGGCTGTTAAGTTATTATCTCCCTTGAGGAAAACATAGAATAACCAGGTTGGAAGAGACCCACTGGATCATTGAGTCCAACCACTTCTATCAAACACTAAACCATGTCCCTTAGCACCTTGTCTTAAACACCTCCAGGGAAGGTGATTCAACCACCTCCCCGGGCAGACTGTTCCAATGCCCAATGACCCTTCCTGTGAAAATTTTTTTCCTAACATCCAGCCTAAATCTCCCCTGGCAGAGCTTGAGGCCATTTCCTCTTGTCCTGTCCCCTGGCACTTAGGAGAAGAGGCCAGCACCCTCCTCTCTACAACCTCCTTTCAGGTAGCTGTAGAGAGTAATGAGGTCTCCCCTCAGCCTCCTCTTCTCCAGGCTAAACAACCCCAGCTCTCTCAGCCGTTCCTCATAAGGCCCCTTCACCAGCCTTGTTGCTCTTCTCTGGACTCGCTCCAGAGCGTCAACATCCTTCTTGTGGTGAGGGGCCCAGAACTGAACACAGCATTCAAGGAGCGGTCTCACCAGTGCCGAGTACAGAGGGAGAATAACCTCCCTGGACCTGCTGGTCACACCATTCCTGATACAAGCCAGGATGCCATTGGCCTTCTTGGCCACCTGGGCACACTGCTGGCTCATGTTCTGTCGGCTGTCAACCAACACCCACAGGTACCTCTCCTCCAGTCAGCTTTCTAGACAGACTTCTCCTAGTCTGTAGCTCTGCACAGGGTTGTTGTGCCCCAAGTGCAGGACCCAGCATTTGGCCTTGTTAAACCTCATGCCATTGGTCTCAGTCCAGCAGTCCAGCCTGTTCAGATCCCTTTGCAGAGCCTCCCTACCCTCACACAGGTTGACACTTCCACCCAGCTAAGTGTCATCTGCAAACTTGCTAAAGGTACACTCAATGTGTCCAGGTCATTGATAAAGACATTGAACAGGGCTGGACCCAGCACTGAGCCCTGGAGAACCCCACTTGTCACTGGCCTCCAGCTGGTTTTAACACCATTTACCATCACTCTCTGGGGCCTGGTCATCCAGCCAGTTTTCTACCCAGGAGAGTGTGCGCCTGTCCAGGCCAGAGGCTGACCGTTTCCGTAGCAGAATGCTGTGAGAAAACATGTCAAAGGCTTTACTGAAGTCCAGAAAGACCACATCCACAGCCTTTCCCTCATCCAGCAGCCAAGTCACTTTGTCATAGAAGGCGATCAGGTTAGTTTGGCAAGGCCTGCCTTTTGTGAACCCATGTTGACTGGGCCTGATCACCCAGTTCTCTTGCATGTGCTTCATGATAGCTCTCAAGATCACCTTGTGAAATACGCTGTGATCAACTGAGCAGTGACAATGAGAGAAGAACAAAGCCATTGAGTTGCATTTCTAGGAGAAATAGAGACAGCAGTGCCAAAAGTAGAGGAGGCCTTCTTCTGGTCTCCTTTTCTTCTTCCGTTGGCATAGCTTCTTTTGAAACCCTGTCTCCTTTAAGAAACTAGCCTGTGCAATGGGCTCTGCCCCTCTTTGCCAGCTAAGTGTCTGGGAGGAGGAAGGAGTTACTGTTTAGCCATCTCCAATTAAGAATTCTTCAGCAACAGATTTTTACCTTCCTTTTTTTGTATTTAGAGCGGCAGGTGTTGCTGCCTGCTACTGCTTATTAAGAGATTCCTGGTGCTTGAAAGGCTCATGCTGTTGCATGCTAGCATCATGTGTTTAGTCATCCTTCTTCTGGTGGCTGGAGCCAGCAAGTGTCAGTACTTTAGGTTCCTTTTAGATCAGCTAATTAAAAAGATAGCTAAAAATTAAAAGATGGGAGGAGAAGAAAGCATCAGTTTATTTAGTTCATTATCTAAAGGAAAGGAGATGAGTTACTGTGAAGTATTTCAACCTCTTTCTTATTTGTGTAGATGTACACACCAGTCACACAAGGAAGGAGACTGATCCTGAGTGTCTTTGCTTCCACAGTTTTCATCTTTTTAGAGGTTTGGTCGTCAACTTGGGATGTTGGCATTTTTCATTAAAGCAAGAAACACTTTAGGTTTTGACCTGGTTATTTCCTGTATTCCAATAAGCCTTTTACACCAAAGATATTTTGAGACTTATGTTTAATTGAACAAAGGTTTATAATTGTTAGTGTAGAGACTTTTGTATGTATGCTGACAGCACCATTGATCTTATACTCTCAAAATGAGCTGAAAAATATGGGAATTATCACCTTCGTTTCAGACACCAAGAAAGATGACTTGGGTGAAGTGAGATGGTTTATCCAGGATTACTCTGCTAGCCACTGGCACAATAGCAAATGGAAGTTTTATTTTCTGTCCTCCTCTCAGTGTTGTGCTGTGATGACAAACAATAGGATTTCAAATGTTCATTGTAGTCTCAAAGATGCCATCCTTCTATCTTGTGAACGAGTGGTTTAAATTTCATCTTTGCCAAAAAACATTGGATATTGCCAATTGCAAGAGCGTTATCTGAGTGAGGAAGATGAGTGAAGAGGACCCAGGGGCATTACAGGAACTTCCAGCAAAACAACCACTACCTGTGCAGATACCTGGTTTTCTTCAGGGTGTTCGCCTGCAGGGTGTTTTTGAAATGATCAAGGAATTTAAAAGGGGAGAAAATTCACCCACAAATAAGGCCAAAGGTCAGAGGTGTATCTGCCATGACAATGTTCATGGCTATTTAGTGAAGGAGAGAATGCAAGATTATTTAGAAGAGAAAACTCCCTGGTGCCTGCTTCATTGTTTGTTTAAGTGCCAGCAGCCAGCCATTGTTTGACTGCAATTACTTTATAAAAGGAAAAGAAAAGAAAAGATTGTGTCCTTCCTGCCAGTGTAGCTACACTTTTTGTATCTGGCAGTCTGCCCTTCTGAGGCAGAACTTTAATGGGAAGCTGAAAACTGTGCAGAATTCAGCTTATGAAAATTTCTAACATTTAGCGTTCAATAAAATATTAAAAGGGGATATGGTGCTATGATTTTTTTTTTAATGCTGTGGATCCCATTGGAAAAAACTCAGTTTTCTCTGGGTTACAAATTCTTTCCAAACCCTGTTTCAGTACCGCAGGAATTGCCATAATGGGGCTGAAATTGATTAAGAACTATAGAAGGTGACAGGTTTGAAAAGGAATAGTGTTTTCATTATTTAAAAATTAATAATGGAGGGTTATTCTGCTTTAGATGCTTACATGTGTCAGCAGCAAAGTAAAAGATGTCTTGGAAAGTGCTTTTTCTGTAGATGAAAAGTATTGAAGAAAACATTTTCCTATGTTGCAAAAGTCAGTGAAAGAGAGGTACTGTAATACTATTTACATTTATGTATTGCTTTACATTCTGAAAGATGAAGAGTTGATTACCGATTACCTTGGATAAGGGAATTGCTTCACCCACCACTGAAATGCAGTCACCTCCCCACCCCCAAGAGGGATGTAACAGGTGTTCAACAGTGTATAGCACAATATTGGGAACAAAAACATTGCTGCCAGATGAATCATGCTAGGAAATTATATGCAGGTAAGGCTGTTGAATGCAGGCTAAAACTGAGCCTGGAGTTTGAACTAAAGAAAACCTTGATCCAGATTGTATTCAGCTTTTCCAGCCTATATCTAGTCATGGGCATGGTTAAATCCAGCAGTTGGATCATTGATTTTTTTAATTTAACTTGTGAGCATGGCATTATTTCATCACATCTTCCTGTGCATGACAGTGTTTCCTCTCACAAAGTAGGCTCTAAAAATCAGACCACAACTGAATCAGATCCTAAAAGTGGAGCAGTGTGTTCAAGAAAGGACTAGGGACTATATCACTAGAAAGGTGACCCACCTGCTACTCTAATGTGTATTTTTTTTTTTCACTTCTTCCCTCTTTCACTCCCCGTTATATCTCCTTCTTAAATGGCTTCCTATTCTATTTCATGCAGAAATTCTTATTTTAGCTTTGAGTCCCCAGAATGGGATGTATGGGTATCCCCGTCAGGTAGGATACTTGGTCCGGTGAGCCATCACCAAAAAGATCTAGTCCCTGGTCAACAGAAGCTTCACAACAGATGCCTTCAGTATTCACTGTACTGGGTTGTTTAGATCAAAATTTTGCAGGCCATGTTCTCTGTTGTTCTCTGTTAGCCATCAATATTGAGTTTTGCTGCTTTTTGGTAAGGAAAAGGCACAAGATATTTGGAACAAAAGGTAGGTTTCAACTCAGAATAACAGATGTTTCTTCAAATAAAAGGCATCTGAGGGATGAACAAGCCATGTCTTCAAAGAGGTCTGTTGTGGAAAGGACTGCCCTCTAATGACAAGGTTGTGCTCAACTTGACATCTTTGTTCTTTTTCTATAACCAGTGCCGGTATTTCCTAAATTAGTTGCTAGTTCCAGTAGCGATAAACTAATTTGCACTGCTGTTCAAACTTTGGGGATCTACAAGTGTGCACACTGAAATTCTCAGCAAAATCCCATGTAGTAAATGGCTTTTTAAAAGTCATATAGGGAATCAATGGCACAATGAGGAACAGGCAGAAACTCAGATCCATTTGTTACTTTCCTGGTGCACTCCTAGCTGGTGGACAACTGCAACCTCAATAGCCCTTTCCTTACCATAACTGTTGTGTGCATCCTTCAAGAAGCTACATATTTAGTCTCTCTTAACTCCACTTTGGTATACATAGAATATATATAAATTCAAGCTAATATCTATCAGGAAAGAATGAGATGAAAATTACAGCTTCGTAGTCAATTTACAGTAATTTGCAATGCTACTGCCGTGCTTACTGTCTTTGAATATATTGTCCTTGCTCCAAGGAATTGAAAGTGTTGTTTGTTATTTTCCCATTTTAGCTCTAATAGGAATAAATAAATCACCTGGAGATACAGAGTTTCTGAATAGTTCATTGAACATATTTGTTTTTAAATCTGGCACTGGGAAGGTGGAATGCATGCAGAAAGTTGGTAGAAGAAATGTTAACTCTTCCTCCCAAAGTTCTTACCTTTCTTTTACTGCAGTTGGTTGTTTCCTTGCTTTGGTATAATTCTGACAAATAATCCATAAAATGTCTGTTCATTCACCTTGTTCATACCATTACCTGCACTGAAAATTACCTCTGGGGAGTGAGAGAAAAGTGGGGAAAGTCATCACAGCTCTTTTCAGCAATAGACATAGCATTGGTCATCACAGGTGACTGATCTAAAGCTAATAAAAGCACAAAAGTCTTTCATATCTCCTTCCCAGGAATTCCAGGACCAATCATAATGATAAAATATCTACTCTAAAAGGATAGTTTTCACGTTTTTCTTGATGAACTGTGCCAAAATGTGGATGGCAGCTTAATATCTTCCCCAGTGGAAATGTCTGGGAGTTATTTCTCTGCTTTTGGTGATGAACTGATGCAACACGACACAACTCGTGCTGTGCAGTAGCCCCAACCTGTATTGTGCATGGTAAGTAAACTGCTTTCATTTTGGGAAGGTTGCCTCATATTTTCAGTTTATGGCCAGATGTTTCTATGGCTGTTATAGAAATGTCCTTACTTTTAATTCTTCCCACATAGAACTACAGAAATTCTGTCATGCTGCATTTTTCCTCTGTTAAAATATATGAGTTTGGTTTGGTTTTGCAGCAGTTCTGCTGCATCTCACAGATTAACATGAGTTTTTACCCCCACAACACCAAAAGGGAAATTTGGGATTAAATTCAAACTCTGCCATTTGGGTTTGTGGGAACAACAGAAGGGAGGATAGTAATTGAAATTACTGCCCGAGTCCCTCCAGGTCAACTAACCCTAAAACAAACAACATATCAAATAGATAAATTACTGAATCTATGCTTGTGTGAAACCAATCTTAGTTATTACTAATGATATGATGTTAGTTCTTCAAAAACACACTCTACAACTTATTCTGCTCTTCCTCATTAAGGTAGTTATGAATATTTCCCATTTTTACCAAATCAAAATTCTGTTTGGCAAAAAGTTCCATTGATGAATTAGAGGACTAAATTCAGGAAAGAATGAATATCAGCCAAGTGACAATGAAAGGCACAGGACACATCTTAACATAATGACAATTGTTTTATTATTATTAATTATCGTTATTCTTGTGATATTAGGTCACTATAAACTCACTTGTGTCCTTGCAGTCTTGGGAGAGTTTCATGATTTATATGTGTGGTGTTTGGCAACCAGAACAGTAGATAAATACACTTTTCCTCGCTTGTTTTATTACATGAAGTGCTCAAGGTAATGTGGGGAGAGGTTATTTTTTACTGGGAAGAAGCATCAAGCAGTAACATTTTTTTTATCACTCTAGTAATGACAGCAATAAACCGTTTATCCTTTACAACTACTATTTTACTGTAACTTATACCTTTTTCTATGCTACACTTTTAAAGTGTTAAAAGGTCCATTTGAATGCTGCTAGCTGATCAAAGCTTTCGTTGCAAGTTGTAAAGCGATCTGGTCAAAATAGCCAGAAGACTCATAGAATGGTCTGATTAAAGGTCAGACATACCCATCTGGCAGGTGAGAGAGTCCTCACTGAGTGATGAGTGGTTACACCAGTAGCAGGTTTTGTTTAGGGCTGTCTTATTATGTTAGGACTAGACTATTGACTAACTTTTTTCTTTGTAAGAAAAAATTTATGAGCTCTTATGAGATTATTTTTTTAACTCTGTTTTTGAAGTCCTCTACTGGTAAGGTAACAGTTCTTTTCTGAATCTCTAAGAAAGCACTGATGATTTTCTGGAAAACCTTCTCACTACTTAATATTTAACATATTTCAGAACTTGCCTAGATGACCACGCACAAGAGTGGCAAATGGGGCCTAGAGATACAGAATTCTTACTAGCTGAGAGTTTTCTGTAGTAAGCTGCCCATTTTACAGAGGAATTATAAAATTTAAAAAAAAAAAAAATGCACAGGTGTTATTAGGTGAGAAGTTATCTTCCTTGTCCCAGATTAACAATCATTCTGCCTTAAGACATTTCTGTAAATTACAGAGTCAGATTAAGTGTCCAGTGTATAATTTTGGAATATAGCTCCACTCAAAGGCAGAAAGGTAAAGGAAAAACCTGTGAGATCTCTAAGCAAATGTAGCTCTGAAGCATTATATCAGATCATGCTTATGGCTATAATTGCTACAGGTAGACTGAAGTGCAAATATCTAGTTCTCCATAATAATCGAAGAGCACCTGAGGTGTACATGAAAACACAGTGATTTTCTGATGAAAACTTCTAGAAAATAAGCGTTGCCAGTGCTTTTTGAAATTGTGTTGAATTTCACTGCTATTTGAAATATTTGGCTTGTCCCATTGGGTCAGGGGTGATAAAGAGGTCTCCTTGTTTTTGTTCAGTGTAAAATCTCTTCTATTTTATTACTTCTGCTATCATGAGATGTGATTCTGATTGTACTGCTCTGATTATAGAGCCTCTTCAGACACCAAGCAAATCTTTTTCATTCCAAGTTCCCCCTTTCTCCTTTTCTTACTCATTGCTCATGTTTGTGCCTCAAACTGGACTTTAAATATATGGAGGACTAACTTGAATTCACAATATGAGTCCGTGAACCTGAATTACTGTGAAGTAGCTTGGGGCAATTGGGGTAGCTAAACCACTGATGGCCAGGAACTGGTCTCAAGACATATTCAGTCTTCTGGTCACTCTTGGGTAACAGCAAAACAGTTGTTGCTTTTGATTTTGGCTTTGTTCTGTGCTGTTTTCATGAAAAAATGTTAATGTTGAGACTTGGAAGCTCCTTTGATAGCATGCTCATCCCATCATTGACTAACAGGCCCCAGCTCTGTGATAAGAAATGGGGAAAGCTTATTGCCTTCTAACACTGAGAAAGGAATCTGGCTGCAAAATGTATTTCTCTGTAGTTCACCCGCCATTGGTAGCAGACTTGAATAAAGATGCTCCATTTTCTCCATTTGAATTGTCAATGGTTAGGTTTTATTTTCTGGCACTTTTTGTTGCACCCAGTGTATCCTGGAAGCCAACACAGAAGGTGCTCAAATTTTCTAGGATTCAGCAAAACAGGGAGAACTGCCACCAGTTTGCAGAACATGTCCTTTTTTTTTCTTTCCTATACCACTTACAAATCATCTTTATGCTTACATAGCACTTACCAGAGGTCAACCTCAAGCTGAATAAGCTTTAGCAAACTCACAGCCAGCAAGGAGGAGGTAAAAATAGTAGCAATAGCATGCAGATGGCACAAGTGCAATCAGTGATCAAACTCAGAACTCTTTCTGTCTTTGTTTTCCTGCAGGTGTAAATTGTCAGTAAACATGAGAAATATATTAAATTTGAGTGTAGGAAATTTTCAAGTTTTTAAATTGTGAGGAATAGAATGAAAGACAGACCACTAGTTCCCTTTTCCAGCTGCATGGACACTACTGCAGTGCTCAAGCTAGGGATTGGTTCTAGGGAAACGGGAGAGAATTCACCACGGGGAGGATCCATCAGTAAATTGTGGCCTAGTGTCACTGCAAATTTGTAACGTATAATCAAGTACTCAGCAAGGTATTAGATTCATTAGCTTTCATGATGAACTGCCTTTCTTATGCAATATACCATTTCTCAGTCATGTGACTTTGTCTCCAAGGCAGCTACAACTGGAGATTTACACAGTGAGTCTGTAGAGGGAAGTAAATCAAAGAGGGAGAAGAAAACCTCAAGATTTTTCCGGCAGCTTGATGATGCATGTTAAGACTAAAACTGAACTTAAAAATATCTCACTACCCCCATATGGTCCACAGGTGGCAGCAAAATGCGACCTCTTCCTCTTTCTTTTAGCTTAGGTTTTGCTGACAATTCCATCATTTTTAGTTGGCCAAAATGTTGCTCCTGCTCGTTTTGTGTCACAGAAGCTATCACACAGCCAGTAAAAAAAAAAATTGTGGTTTGCATCTTACAACATGAAATTTGTCTTGCAACAAAATATTTGCAGGTTAACTTCATTTTGGTTCACTCTGCAAATATATTAGTGCAGCTAAATCTGATGTCCATCTTATTGATGTCTTACAGGGAGCCCTGAGGGATCTTGGTGGAGTTCAAGAATGGAGTTCAAATGGAATTGACCTCGTTCTCTTACCTGAGCAATTAATAATTCATTTGCCAGTACTTACTTACTCTCTGTTCCCTCTGCCCTCAAGATAGAAGTCAATGTTTTGTTAAGTTAGAAAAATGTGCTGGCTTTCGGCTGGGTTTCAAATTACATGCTGCAGTGGTAATGGAGCCCTGTTACTTTGGTCCTGGCTCCAGTGGCACACAAGATTTTTTTCCTCATTAGTGGGATAGGAGATGAGCAATACCCCAACAAGTCAGCTCTGAAGCAAAATGTGAGCTGTGGACACTTGCAGGGCATGTTCAGCATGCTGCAAAACTGCAGAACCACAAACTCCTACTGAACTTATTTAGCTGATTTTGGCAGAGAACATTGCTAATCTGCTGTCCTAGGTTTTCTTTTCTTTTCTTCTCTTTTCTTTTTTTTTTGCAGCATATCTCTGATCTGTTTTTCAAGGGGAAAAAATATAGGCAATTAAATAAGTTTGGAGTGGGTTCAGTCTACCTTTCCCACCCGTATGAGAGATCATGATATTTTTTTCTTATTTTCAAAGAAAAGTATTTCAAAATATTGCCTCTGATTTACAGTGGGAAGATGAAGATTAGACAGGTAAGAAGCATCACACCTAGGACCCAAGTTCCTAGTTGTTAAGATGAATGTGTTGGGCCATCCTGCAGAGGTGTAGTAGCCCTTGGGAAGTATTGAGGTAACTGAGCAAGTTCCTCCCTGACACCACAAGAGACCAAGCTTGGGACCGCAAGGAGTGTCCTGAGAGCCCTTAGGGACTCCAGGCATCCAGCACTGACTTAGATTCTGTTACTTGTGTTTTGAGACATACAGCTCTGCATAGATAAGATCACTAAAGTGCAAAGCTGACTGTAAGCATTCAACTGCTCAGGACATTTCTGCTTTGGGATCTTATAGGATGCAAATACAATACGCCATACACTCATGATGCTGTCAGACACAGCAGCAGTAAGGCTCAGTGATACACATTCCCAAATCTGATGATCCCTCCCTTCTGAAAACATGGGTCTCAAAGTATTTGACAAAGCATCCAGCTTGGTACAAGTCTGCCAGGCAGGAAAGAGATGGAGGAGGACTTCAATCCCAAGCCTATCAGCAAGCAATTAAGGCCCAGAGAGAAGATTTAAAAACACAAGGTGAAAAAGCACTACAGTGCTGTATTATATGACTAATAAAGTAGACAAAACATCATCAAATGCCCAGAGAACACTTATAGGCTTTATTTTAGGTTTTGTAAAGTGGATTAGGGACATTTATATTCGTTAAGGAGATAAAAACCCTTTCACTGGGACTTATGCGTTTCCTTTTAAAAGTTTGAGTTTTATAGGTGGTGGAAGAGCAATAAACAGAGCAATTAATCGGTCAGAGGGAAAAAAATCATCAGTTGTGTGAACTGCTTTCAAAAGAGCAACAGGATTTCTTTTTTTTTCTTAAATCCCTATTTAACGGAATACTGTATTATTAAAAAAGATAGATGATATACAAGGATGGAAAAAACTCTAGGATTAGGAGTTCTCTCTTGACTTTCTCTCCCACTTACTAAAATTTATCTCACAGTAGCATTTAGAGGCATTGACTGAGACTGAGTCCTCTCTGAGCTCTGTAGAAAGGCAATCCCATCCTGCAGAAGCATCACTTTGAGCGGAGAAGTTTCTAAGTGAGGATGAGAAAAAAGGGAAATAGGGTCTCCTGTTTAAAAATGGCCATGACAGTTACAGGCATAACTTACGTGAAGTTGCAAAGCTTCAAGCAACCTTTTTTTTCATTTTGATGGCTAGTATGGGCAGGGCTATCAGGAATATACTTATTGACTTATTATTTATTCCCTTTCCAGGTCGTATTTTCTCTCTCTTCTCCAGTTTCCTACACTCTGTCCCTCTCTTGCTCTGCAGTTTCTGTCTACTTGGTTCTCTTTCCTTCCTTTCTCCTCCCTTTCCTATCTATTGCAACTCAACCCCTTATAACTTCCATTCAAAAGTTGTCAGCCTTTTCCTATTCCACTATTTCCTCATCATCCACCTGATTCTGGGGCATCATTTAAGTATTATTTGGCAGTTTTGAAACAAAAGGCTTATGAAATAAATGACACTTATAACCTGAGCATGTAAGCAATTTTCTAAGGATCTTAATTATCTGACAAAAATAAGCTAAATGGGAAGACTCAGTAGGGATTACTTGTGTTGAGAAACCTAGGATTTTTTTTCCCATTTTCTGCACCTGGTTTGCCCTCCCAAATGAGATTGATACCTTCCGAACGAAGCAGGCAGGTACCTTTCTGGCAGGCATAGGAAAGTGTAGTGTAGAATAGAGTGGCTTTAGAAACAGGGTACTTTTTTCTCTTTGTTTAAAATGGGGGTAAAAGAGGTATGTAACTAGAACCAAGTTACTACTTTGAGAAGCATTCGTTGTAAAAGTTGCAGAACCTTCTCAAACACTTGTTGCAGAAGGGTTAGACAACACAATGATTTTTAACAGTACACCCATGGGTTATGCCATACCAAGCTATCCTTCTCCATCAGCTAAAGCTCTGAGCAAATACATTCCTTCAAAGCTACTTTTGGGAAGCAGAGCTCAGATAAGATGCGGGTCTGAAATGACACTATGGGTCTTTACTTGACCCCTGAGCCCTGTAATTTTAGCTCAGAAAAGCTTAACAGAAGGTAGCTACAAGTTGTGTAATTACTTCCCATTAGCCCTTCTTGGTATAGGATTTCATCATAATTTCAGCGTTGAAACTGTTTCCTTTCACGTGTGTGTTAAAAAATAGATGGAAGGCAGGATGTTTTGCAGGCACCCTTGAAAAGTGATTTTTACATTTTTAACAGGAGAATATCATTAATCATGGAGAAAAAGAGGATGAGCATGAGATTTCTTGAGTATTTTCCTGCTCTACAGCATAGGCTCCCTCTGAAAACATCATTCCAAAATGGGAATGACATATTACCTTTTCCATTTTGTGTGCCTTATGATAGAATCATAGAATGGTTTGGGTTGGAAGGGACCTTAAAGTTCATCCAGTTCCACCCTCCTTCAATGAAGGGTAGGTCAAAACTTGTTGAACAACAGGTTGACTCTTGTCACTCCCTCATCACTTCTGTAGTGAGAAGGGGTAACTGGATTACAATACAGAATCTTCTACCCTTTGAATGTTATACTTTCTTTCCTTCACTTTTAATTTTCACATTAAAATGATCTCTAGCCTTGCCCCTGACAGTTATACATATAAAAGAAAAGAACAGATTCTCACAGCTCCCTCCAGTAAGGTGGGGATTCTCTGGGCCAAGTCTACCCTGGAATTAAACCATCCTGCTGCTTTTGCAAAGTAAGTTTATCTTTTCCTTTTTTTTGTTTTATTTTTTAACATTATTTCCAGGGATCTTCTACTGCAGGTCACAAACATATACCAGTTCAAGGGTTTTCCAGTTTATTTTTCCCTTCCTGCAAGGTAACCATTCATCCTTGGAGTAATTTCTTTAAATGACGTATTTTAATCTAAATTGCCAGTTAATACCTGCAGGGCCTGTTTCCCTTCTGATCAGCTCTGGAAATTAAGGGAAACTTTGAAAGCTGTTGTGAAATTCTGCCTGCAGAATTTCTGAAGGACTTTCAAAACAGAGCAAAACTGGTTGGGCAACCTCTGGATCTTTGGACCAAATACAGAACTGTAAGGAGAAAAAAATGAAAGTGTCAGATTAGCTTTGTGCTCAGTGCTTTCAGGCTGTATGGCTCTGGGTTCTAATTTTGAAGGATACTACAAGAAAAATGAGGCTGAAGTCTCAGTGCACTCTACTTTTCATATATGGAGAATGACCAGTGTTAAAACTTTTTTGTGTCTTTTCCTCTGAAATTAATTGTCTTATTGTTATCTATGGTACAGTAAAACTAAATGAGTACCCCACTTCTTCCCATTTGTGTGTTTATATAAAGGCAGCTAAATTTGCCAGTTAAACTTGAAGGGAATAGGGCAAAGGTCTGTCAAATCACAGCTGTATAAGTTTCCTTTGAAAACCCAAGCTGGATGTTCAGACTACCACCTGAACAGCCTCCTGTATGGGTGCATATGTGGAATTTGAGGGGAAATTTCCTTCTGTGTATTCATAAAGCTTTGACATCTTCATAAATACTAATGAATTCCAAGTGAACTAAAAATCTCTTAACTAAGTGTATTGCGAAGAAAAATCATACAACTCTCCTATTACATTTTCCACTGGAACTGAAAAGGGATCAGTAGCAATCTCTTTGAAAATTAGAAAAGCATCCATTAAAGCACAACACCAGGATTCTTCTAAACAGTGGTGATTGTCCCTAAGCAATACTGAAGTAGAAGGAAAGCATGTGGACACAAGCCAGGTTCAAATAAATAAACGAGCTAAATCCATGCCCTGTTGCTCTGTTGGATCTCTCCTTCTGTAATCCACCAGGAGAGAAAGCTCCTGAACTTTACTGGAAGTACTTTTAAAGTTTTAAGCTTTCAGACCTACCAAAAAAATCTGTCTCCGCTCCCCCTGCTATTTCCAATTCTGCATTGCCTCTTCTGTCCTCTGGTAGATGCAGTTTAACAGTCAGCTAGGTCAAAGAATTAATACTGAGCAGATTTAAAAAGAAAAACCAACACCTGTCATTAAAAAGGCTGTAAGTTACCAACCAGTGTTATACAGTTAAAAACTGTCAGTAACAGTCATTGCTCTCTAGTCACTTATTCGTGACTTTTTCCTTTTAGCATTATTACAAAAAGGAAAATATAATTACCTGTTCATAACCACTGCAGTTAATGACTTCACACACCTCCAGACTTGGTGGGAGGGGAACGAGTGGTTTAAAGCTGTTTATATTTTCTTATAAATAAGCACCAAATGTATTGCAATGCCATTCCATTTATTGGACTCAACCTTTAAGCAATCTGTCTATAATTGCACTAGAAAATGTTCACAGTAATTTGCCAGGCTACTGGCTACTCCCATACTATCTGGGACAGTAAGTACGCTGAATAAAATATTATTGTTGTGCTCTAAGCACCAATAATAAGCAGAGCACTGAGTGTTCTTGCTTTTAAAGCGAAATATAATTGTTTCTGGAATATGTGTATTTGAAAAAACCTCTGGGTGTTTTAACTGATTATAATTTATTATTATGTTTTTACTTCGGCATAATGCAATTATATAATGCAACTATGGGGAAAGGATGGGTTAAAGGGAAATTGTAATTAAATTCTAAATTGAAAAAGAAATCTCATATGTTTTCTGTCATCTCAATTAATTTAGCTGTGGTTGTAGAAATTCTGCTTTCTAAAATGGCATTTTAGCTTGGGAGGGTTAAGAGATGATTGTGGTTTTCATTAGTGTTTTGCATAATGTGAAAGTGCTGTGAAACTCATACGAATTTTCACAGAGATTTCTGCAGGTTCTGACTTTGATTCATTCGTTTTCCTGCTCTCCAAATATAAATTCAGTTACAGTATGTGTATAGATGGCTGAGACAGGCTACTATGATACATATACTTGACTCAGTCCAAACTAAAATTTACCAACCTTTGTTGATGTCTTATCCATCAGTTCTAGCTGATGATGGCTAACAGAGAGCTTTTAATCTTCTCATTTTAAGCCTTCCTTCCTACCTTGCTGTAAGATGGATGTACTACTATCTGTTAATTAGTCAAAATATACATTGTATATTCCTAGAACTTGCAGGTGTTTATTTTCTGAGACCTTTAAGATATGGTGCGCTTTGTGTATCCTAATAATTTAAATACTTTCTTCTGTCACTGTCTTTGCATCTTTGATAGCTGCAACACTATTTTCTTTGTTTTCAACAAATATAATCATTCCCTAAACTGCTGCTGCAAAGGTTTATTTTGTCCAACCCATCAGCTGACTATGTTATATTCTTCTTCTCATCCTGATTACATCTTCCCTACCCTGGAATTCATACATGGCTCTCTGCACCCATCCTGTTCTTCAAGTGCAGTTCTTGTTTCAAACTAATCATGAGTAACTCAGTCCACGTATTTGATTTTCAAACAAGTATATTCATACCTCCTGCCATTAACAGGCCTTGGAGGAATCCCTCATAATCTTCTTCTGATTTACTTCACTGCTACCTCATTATATTTACCTTGCGTCCAAACAAGGGCAACAGAGCTGGTGGAGAGCAGGGAACTGAAGTTGTTTAGTCTGGGGAATAGGAGGCTGAGAGGAAGACCTCATCACTCTCTACAACTACCTGTAGGAGGTTGTAGCAAGGTGGGTGTTGGTCTCTTCTCTGAAATAACAAATGATAGAATAAGAGGAAATGTTCTTAAGTTGCACCAGGGGAGATTTAGACTGGATATTAGGAAAACTTGATTCATAGAAGGGGTTTTCAATCCTCAGGGTTGAGTGACCATCCCTGGAGGTATTTAAAAGACATGTAGATGTGGTGCTAGGGATGTTGCTTAGTGGTAGACTTGGCAGTGCTGGGTTAAAGGTTGAACCTGGTGGTCTTGGAGGTCTTTTCCAACCTAAACAATTCTGTGTTTCTATTTGCCTTCAGGTGGGTCTTTCAACCTAGAGACTCTGTATTTTGGAAATGGCAAGATCTATTTTCACCTCGGGGCATATATAAGACACTTAATTGTCTCCAGAGGAGGTATGTGTACAGGCAGTTCCCATGGCTCAGTTAATGTGCTGGAATCTCCCCTCAAGCTTTTCTCATTGTAACTTGTTCCTATATACACACCATCAAGTTTCACCTGTCAGCCTCACATTTACTTTGAACTGTGCTCATTTCTCTCGTTCTACCTCAGTTCACATGGTGCAGTGTAATATTTAAACTGACAGGAAATTTCTGTGTAGTTAATTATTTCACCATAATGTTGCTTCTTATTTTTCGTAATAAAACCTTTGCCTTCAAACAAAACCTTAAAGGGGAAGGGTGCAAAGTAAAAGTAAATGCTTTTAATTGCTGAAGCGAGGAATCTGCAGTGAAGCTTAAGCTTCACAAAATGGAGAATAAGAAAACATTTTATTCTGTCATATATTAAAATCAAGGAAATGAGGGTCTCATTTGCTTAAAGATTGTCTATTAGTATTCACCTGGTGGCAAGCAGCCTTAATCTCACACCATTAGTGAAAACAGAAACTCATTAAATAGTAATTCTTTTTAATAGTGACAGGAGCTTGGTTCTGAGCAGCCCTGCACTAAGTTTCCAGGTAAATTGTTCCTGATGAACACCAATAACAGAATTTCTAGTACCTCTTCCCAATCCTAAGAGGTTTCATAGCATATGTAATCACTTACGAATGCCAGACAGGGTAAGAACCTTGCAAACAAGGTGAAGAGGTTTCACCACTAAATTTTCTGATGTTAGGAAGCAGGAAAGAAGCTGTTGGATTCAGAACAGTAGAAGTAAGTAATTTTTGATTGGAGGAAGATTGTTCAGAAAGACACAAGAGTTTTGTCATCCAGTGACCATTCTTAGCTTTTGACCAACACCACAGTGGTCTTGAAACAACATGAAGCTTGGATTTTTCTACTTTGGCAGCTGCTGCCTGACGTCTCATTACAGACATAAGCCAATGTCTTAATGATTATCTCCCTCTGGGAGTTGCTGTGCCCTCTCTTCCGCCAGATGATTTCATTGTTAACTCTACCGTGTTGCTGTGTAGGCTGGTTGTCAGCACTACCTGACTATTGGTATGTTAAAGACTTGAAATAACCAATGCAATGCTCTTATACTCACTACAAATCCACAGCTGAAGTTTCCATTCTGTTTCAAATGTTATAAAATGTTCTTTGCTTTCATTATAGTCCTCAGCCATTCCACTACTTTTCATGGCATGAATCACTGCCTTAATTTCATGCGGATGAGTTGCTCATGGTTCTTCTGATGAACAACTTCAGGCCATGTGGCTCTATTCCTTATTTAATATTATCCTGTTCTCTCCTGCATGGTTTCCACTGTTACAGACGATACTGGGCCAGGTGTTGTTTGTTTCGAGTATGCGTGTGGGAAGATTGCTTAGTGCTGCTCCTTAGACACAGTTAATTCAATTACTGCTAGATTTTCTAGGCCTCTTGACATTGCTAAATATAGTTCCTTAGTAATAATTTTATCATATCTTTAAATTTTAATTAGTGCTTGAGTTAATTACATGATCCTTTACTGCAAGGGGAAAGAGATCTCAGTTTCCACAGCTACATGACCGTGGTTTGTCCTCAGAGGCCTAAGTTTTATTTAGCATTGAATGGCATCATATCTAATACTCATCAAATAGCCTTTATCCTGTACGTATCTATCTGTGGGTTTCTTTTGTCTGAGGACATACCTTATCTAAGGTTTATATCACTGACACACACCTAAGCTCTGTCAAGATAGCTTTGTCCTCCCTGCTTCCAGTCTCAGTACAGGTGCTGCTGGGATCTCTCACAGTAAATGTCGGGGATGTTTATGCTATAAGCTGCTCTTTGATCCCTTGCACACACCCCATCCTCTTGCACAGTCTGCTGGAAGGGCTGGGCAGGGAAGGGTTGTGGGAAAGTCCTGGCAAATTATGTGCTTATTTGCTCAGGGAAAATCCTTAGAGAGATTTTTCCATAAAGGAAACCAGGATGTAACCTCACCAAACTGACTGTAGGAGATGAATTATGATTTAGCCCACCAGATGAGGCAGCTGTATAATAGAAAACCTGGCTGAGAAAGGTTTGTGAGAAGATTGGAAGAAGGTTGGCATAACATCTCAGTAATGACCCTTGTTAGCTCTTCTGTGCTTCACTCTCTCTTGCAGATTGCAAATAGCTTTTTACAGTTAAGATCTGCATTAGTATTCATACTTCTGCTGTGTTATTAGCTATTGCAGTTGCTTTGGGTGACAAAATCTTCTTCAGTGTTTAACACTCACTGTTACACAAGGTAGATTATTACCCTGTCATGTACAGCAGAAAACACTGTGGCCAATGCAATGCATATATTTTCACTAAGTGTACTATTAACGTTCCTACACAGTATAAAAACTGGGTTTGTTACAGTATGCACGCTGTGGGCAGCACTTTCTGTGACTGTATGAAGACAGTGATCTTTGTCTGGTGAGGGGTTTTTTTTCTGGCACCCAGTGTTAGGTTTTTATGGTCAAAATGGGTTGTAATGAAGATCTTTCTTTCTTTCTTTCTTTCTTTCTTTCTTTCTTTCTTTCTTTCTTTCTTTCTTTCTTTCTTTCTTTCTTTCTTTCTTTCTTTCTTTCTTTCTTTCTTTCTTTCTTTCTTTCTTTCTTTCTTTCTTTCTTTCTTTCTTTCTTTCTTTCTTCCTTCCTTCCTTCCTTCCTTCCTTCCTTCCTTCCTTCCTTCCTTCCTTCCTTCCTTCCTTCCTTCCTTCCTTCCTTCCTTCCTTCCTTCCTTCCTTCCTTCCTTCCTTCCTTCCTTCCTTCCTTCCTTCCTTCCTTCCTTCCTTCCTCCCTTCCTCCCTTCCTCCCTTCCTCCCTTCCTCCCTTCCTCCCTTCCTCCCTTCCTCCCTTCCTCCCTTCCTCCCTTCCTCCCTTCCTCCCTTCCTCCCTTCCCCCCTCCCTCCCTCCCTCCCTCCCTCCCTCCCTTCCTTCCCTTCCCTTCCCTTCCCTTCCCTTCCCTTCCCTTCCCTTCCCTTCCCTTCCCTTCCCTTCCCTTCCCTTCCCTTCCCTTCCCTTCCCTTCCCTTCCCTTCCCTTCCCTTCCCTTCCCTTCCTTTCACCATGTCCTTTGCTACCTCTAAGGATTTTTATGCTAGCTGTTTTTCCTTTTGTGTGGTGCTTTGCTGTTTGAAAATGGGATCTGCCCATAGATAAAGCAGCAAGGAGAATGAATGTTGCTTCATATTTTCTCTGCATGGCATGCAGAGAGTAAAATGCTAGCCATAGAGAGGTAAATCCTGCTGGAAGAAAGGATTTTATTTCTTCAGAGAAGAGCAATTCCTTCTGCCCTGGTTGACCTCTTGCCTACAATGCACTATTTCACTGTAGCAAGCACGTGTTTCTATTTAAGATTGAGAGCAGTTTTTTGATGTAACTGAACTAAGATGAAAAATTAAAAATCATTTCAATTACAGCTGCTAGGTTCATTTGGGGAATAATATGAAGGATGGATTTATAGGGACAACATTTTAGGAACTGTAGCTCTTCCTTCTTATTCGTTTTGATTGCAGATCCCCCAACACCTTGTCTCTACCCAGCCAAATAGTACAAGCAGCATTTGTGAGCAGGTTCTTCTCAGCATTACCAACACATCCCCCATGGGTGACTGATCATGGTGATTCACACAAACTTTATATCCCATCTCTGTGATGCCGTGTAATAGCATGCCTCACACATGCACCTGTATGTTTCCATATATCCTGTTACTAACACTATTTATAAGAAAATAAATACTAATTCTAATTTTCTTTATTTTGTCATGATAGTCATAGGGCATCTTTCCTGGAAACCGCAACCAAATTGTTCTTGCTACAAAAACACATGTAATTTTTATTGCTAATTAAAAAAAGTGAGAGATAAAAGCAAACACAAACATACATACAGAGAAAGGTGCATCAGCAGTAGGACTATCCCCTCACCCAGTGCCCCACAGAAGCAAATTAAATGCATCCAGGATATCTGTGGGGAGTTTTTTGTATAAAAAGTAACATAAAAAAGACATGAACAAAAATAGGATTCTTTTTTCAGAGGACCTTTTTGCACATACTAACAGAATTTTGTACTTTAATTTCACTGGATAAATCTACCACTTTGGTTTGGTCAGACCCAACTAAAACAGCAGCAACAAAAATGTGAAGCATTCTAGCTGAAACAAATTTAGTTTGAGCAAAACGGCCTCCACTGGAAATCTAAACTTTCCATCAAAGCACACACTTTTTAGTACAAAAGAATAAAAAAATACATCAATGCCCTGCTTTTCCTCCAAAAGTGGTTCCAATAGATGTTGAACAAATCCTGTTTCAGCTGCCAGGAGCTAGTGATGATCATAATCACAAAAGGAATAAGAACATGAAAGAATAATCACAGCATAATAAAATCGCTTTTGGAGAGAATTTTGTTTTCTCTTTTAAAAAAAGTCTGTATTTCCTGATTTTTCTTCTACATGTGTTCAGTGGCTGAATTCCTACTAATTTGAATGGGAACCACAGCCTACTTGATTTATGATAAAAATGTGACTGTAATACTATTGTAGTTCTTTCCTTGTGAATTAGCAATGGATACAGTTGTAACCCATTACAAGTGCTTTCCTAGTATGTAACATTTAAACAAAATGACAAGCAATGACCTAATAGCTTGGGGGTGGTGACTCCACAGAGCTCACATAGATTAAACAAATGTTTCGGAGGCATTGCAGTAGCTCTGTCTTAGCCTGACGGCAGTAAGGCATATTAGTTTATAACTAATTACATTGGGTTCAGGTCTACATGCAATAAAAGCTTGCGTTTTACAAGCAGAATCTTTCATGTGGTCATGGTTTACATTATTTCTGTGGAAATACGTGATACGCTATGAACCACACATCCATTAAATATTACATGAACATCAACACCACAGGGAACATAAAATATTGAATCTGAGCAAATGGATAGCTCAGAGTGGGGGCATGCAAAGTTTTTCACTTGCCAGTTGCCAGTTAAAAAATATGCCAGATTACTTCCAACACCACAGTAGACATACCTTTGCAGGTGTCCAGTGGTTGAAATTAATTATGGTCTTCAGCTTCTGTGGGATGATGGGATTGTATCACATGAAAAACCACAGTTGTTTGTGGCACTCATAAGTCAGATGATTGTTTCCATAGAACAACAAGCATCTAAAAAGACTTGGAGACTGTGGACTTTCTAGGCATATCTAGGATGGGGGCAGAGTTTTAAGACTTGAGAATTGCACAGAAGGTTTTTTCTGTCTGTAGACAGAAGCAGTCTTCCTTCTCCAGGAAGGCTGGACTGGCACTTCTTACAGGAGGTATAAGACAGTGATGTAACTGCACAGCACGCCCCCAAAAATTTTCTCTGTTGGCCACCTGATCTTTTCCCAGGACTATGCATACCACATGGAGCTTTCTGCTCAGTGCATCTCACTGTGGAATGGAGAACTTTATGAATTATTCTCATTCCTGGTTCATCTTTGCTCTTTTCCTTCAATTTTGCTTTAAATTTTGTAGATTTTCCTGCCTGTGGGGCACTGATGTGTTTCTCAAGCTCAGGAGACGTAAAGTAGAAGTTCTTATGACCTTGACTGAGAGACCCATTTCGATAATGAGTGCTTTTTGCAGCTCTCAACTGGATTTGCCATTATTCATTCCTCAATTGCCTGATCTATGAATTCCTTGTTCATCTCCTCAGCACGAAAGCACAAGTTCTTCTCTGACTGATGCCATTTTTAGTGATTTCATCACAGGATCTCTTTGATTCTTTGGTATGAGTATATTTTTATCCATCTCTTCATCTCTCTTCAAGAAGACATCTGGTATATTGTAGTTCTTCTGTGGTTTCCATTTTGTTAGCAAACAATGGTCTCTTTCCTCCAAATCTCAACTACAGTAACAAATATTGCTGTCATGTATCTTTATTGTGGCTTCATAAAGTCTGTCCTTTATGCTAATGGAAAGGTTATAAACCAGATATCTAATATAATAAACTATTGTGATCTATGAAACCCAATGAATTTTGTAAATTGACAAAAATATCTGCTAATTGATCTCCTACTCAACAATGGGGAAGATGAAGGCACCACCAACACTAACGAGTACTGTTGCTTCTCTGGAGGTTGTAGTGTAGCAGAAGTGCATAAAATTTAATGTTCTTAAAACACTAATAGAATTGATTTGTAAAAATCTCTATGAAACTTTGTCCTTGGGTGTAAATAAGTGTGAGGGTTATTGATACATGGACAAGGGAGCAAGATTGAAAGAAACATGATATGGAAAGTGGGTAGGAGGAAACTTCTGGCTACCACCTCCTCTTGTCTCTAGGTGACTGACAAGCAAGAGCAACGCACAATATCTTCCTCAAAGACAGCACTTGAAGCCCTTGGATATCACTGAGTACTGAGCTAGGCAGGAGCTGAGACCCTACATCTCTTAGAGGCACAAAATACCGTCTCTGCTTCATGCATTCAGAGGGAGTAGATTGTTTTGCACAGTGCCCCAGGGCTTATAGAGAAGCAAAATAGATCTCACCTCTGTGAAAGGTGTGAAAGCACCAAACCCACACCCTGCTCCAATATCAGGATGTCTTGCACTTGATCTGTGCTGTTGTGTATGCTCACTATAAGGATTGGTTACCTGTAGCTAAGTAGGGCATTTATTTTACTGTCCTATAAAAAAGGGGACCTGATTTCCAGGAACTTTTGGTCAAGCCTGCCACCCCTCTCATCTACCTGCTCTGTCTGGCACAAGCAGCTTATTTGGGTCACTGTACTGCAGGGGAGTGCTTGCTGCAGTAGCTGCTCACCCAGCACTGGAGGAAGTGCGCATTGCACCTTAGGGCAAACCCTCTGTCCATCCCTTGGTATGGGAGCCGAAAAACCTCCTCCTTTGTTCTTCACAGTGCAGGGAGGTGTCCTGTTGTCACAGGTGTCGGTGTAAACACAGGTGAAGGTGAGGGAGGTACAAGTGCCCTTATACAGCTCTAATCATTCCTGCACCTTTCATGTGAATCTGCATCCCGCAAACCTAGGGAAAATAACTGCACGTTGAGAAGCCACGGAGGAAAGGAAAACCATACCAGAGATAGGTGAAATGGATTTTGCCAGCCCAGCAAACTGGGTTTTGTAGGGAATTAAAAATCATCATCCAAACATCTGCCTTATTCAGTCTGCCATACTCATAAGCAAGAGAGGCTATTCCAAGGAAAAACTAATTTTAGAAAATGCCAAACTGCTCCACCTGTGGTTGTGTCTATTTTGTGGCTAAAAGTCCCATTTGTTTAATGGCTAGGTGGGGGAGCTGGGGAAGATAATGGCAACAACACATTTGATTTCTCTGTTTTAAGTGAGCCCCAGGCAGGCAGAAATGGACACCTCTGCTGTTGATTGTAGAGCAGATCCGCAGTGGCATGGAGCACACTGGCATCTCATACATCCACTGCTTGCCTACATTTACAAGCAAATGAAATTTGTAAGGGCACTACAAGGAATTCTGAGTGGATCCCATTCCTCTGCTGTAAGGTCATTATGCAGAACATAATTAGTCAGTCTCAGCTAGCAGCTGAGGTTGCCAGCACACATGAGCCCTAAATATTGCACAGGCTGGAGGAAATTCCCCTGTTATTTTCCAGATTGTCTGTGGGAGTATAACAACAACAAAAAAGGTAATGAAATGTACAACACAGAAAGCATAGTCTCCTTTGCAAATATAGGTTTTTGCTGCAGCATAGAAGCCCCTCAGGAAAGCTCTATTTCTATACTTTTACTGCGAGCTGTTCTGTAAACCAGGCAGAACTGCCTGAGCACGCAGCACATCCCTGCACAATAGGTAAACAGGAGCTTCTAGGAAGCATCTGGCTTTAAATAGGATGGGAAGAAACTAGGGGTACTTTTTTTGCATGCCTTCAAATATATTGTTGCAGAGAGTCGGTAAAAAAAGAGATATTCTAGAGATATGAATAAAGGGAGAGATGTTACTCACTGAGATTTAGAGAACAGAGAATGGCAGGAATTAATTCACCCCTGCTGCAACAAGCTCTCCTTAAGGTGTGAACTCTGACAACATAGATTTCTCTACAAGATCGGAGGTAGAAATGACAAGCTTTAGGCAGTAATTCAACTTGATTATCACATTCTTTCTTCTTCACACCAGCATCTTGGTTTTGACATCAGTGTTGCTGAGCTGCTAGGAGATAGCAGATGCCCAGGCTCTCAGTGTTGGAGAAATTAGGCCGTATCCTAAGTTGGTGTTTTAATTGTTCTTGTTTTAATTACAGATACTGGCCTGTGCTGAATTGAGGTGGTGAGAGAGCACTCTGGGAGGCTTTGCATTCTTCAGTGGGTTTCACCTGTAGCAAAATCTCCCTCCTGGCAGAAACTCACACTTGCAGGATTGAAGCCACCACCAGTTTAGTCTTCAGCCTCTCCTCTGCCTTGTGGAGCATGTTTGTCACGAGAAGTCTCTGTGGAAAAGCCCATCTCAGCACCAAGTCAACACTGTCAACATCTGTCTTTCCAAATGGTACGAAATTGCTTCAGTCTTATGGGGAGGGTGACAACTAGTAGGTAGTACTACCATTCTTTCTCTTTCCTTGGAGCAGATCACTTTTAAAATGGAAAAACAACATGCAAATCCTAACTTACAAAGAAATTAATTATTTTAAAGTATTTCTTTCCTCTTCCTCTACTAGCAGAAACAATTGACTTCATTATATCTGAAGGCAGAGACAGTCCCTGTTTGCCTCCTATGTCCTGAAAATGTTTTAGAGTAAACTTTGCTAGTTTTTTGGGTAAAACAAGAATTGTCCAGCTCCTCCCTTCAGTCATGTTTTCTTTATTTACTAACTCTTATTGTGGGAATGTTCAAGTTCACTTGAGGCTAACAAAATCTGAAAAAAATTCATTGTGTATCTGTCTAAATAATAGATGCTCTTTCAGAAAACATCAAGGAATGTTTTCAAATGTTTCCATGTGAAAAATATTTCAATATTTTTCATTTAAACAGAAAGTTAAACTTCATTCAACAAGTAAAATAGTATTTCTTTTTATGTTGTGCTTTAATAGTGTTTATTACGAAGGAAATTGATACAAGTTTTGAAGAAGTGATAGAAAATCAGTAGGTTTCAGTTTAGAAACATCTGTTCAAGCAAAATCTCTAACAAAATTATGCTGTTTTGACTACCAGGTAGTATTGTGGAAAAAGTTCTGCATTCTAAAAAGTTTTAGGTTTATGTTAGGGAAAAAAATGGAGGGATGGAAGGAATAGTTGTTGTAATGCGCTTTTTTGCTTTTTTTTGTCTTTTTTTTCCTTTTTTTTCCTTTTTTTTTCTTTTAGCTTTTTTTTTCCAGTAGCATTACTCTTATATTGTAGCTAGCTGTGAAATTGTGCCTCCACACTAAAGGTGTGAAAGATTTAATGATACATAAAATCTGAGGTAGGATGATAAGGACAGAAAGATTGATAACCACAATTGTTGTTCCTTTGAATTGTTGGGATTAATAAACTTGATTTTTTTTGAACAATGAATGGCAGGCAAATAATAAGACTGTGACACAATATCCAAACTGTTTCTCTGTATTGGCTAGATAAGCCAGAAATGGTGGTAATGTCATCTATGGGTTTACTTAATTGACTTTTCATGAATAAAAAAGTAATTAGAAAAGAGAGCAGAGAAATTTTTAAGACTAATGACTGTCAGGACTTCAAAGAGCTGCCACACTTTTCAACTTTGAAGGATAGTAACATCTTGTAACAAAAAGCAGAAAAAATCAGGGAATTTAATGCTTGTTCTGGTTTAATGATGTTTTGTGGTTCCTAAACTGTTTTAGTAATTATATCATGCTTACCATTTTGTCTTAGATTGAGCTATGAATGTTAAGAGTACTTTAACCTCCTGGAATGTCAGTTATTGGTATGTTCTATGTGACCTGGGGACTTGCACAGGTTATCTGTAAACAGCAAAGCTTTTCTGTCTTGGAAGCAAGCCTGTGAAGACCTCTGTGAGCAAAGCATGTGCCTTGTGTTTTAAAATACCTCAATGAGAACATCTCATTTAATATGATCTGTTTTTCTAACTTAGTTGGGCAATTATGTGTATGAAGGAAAATATTACAAATGGAGATGCTTTTAAATTTCAGGAGGTGGAGTATATTTAAGACAGGATAAAAATAGGAGATTCCTAGTCCTCATAACGGATAGACACTGTGAAACCAGTGTGCTGATGTATAAGCTTACCAGTGGTTAGAATGGGCTCTCTTGTCTCTGAGGAGCCCTTTCCCTTGCAAGGTAATTGGAAAGGAGTTGTTTGTGCTCTTGGTTTCCCCATTTGAGGGGCAGGAGGAGAAGACTTGCAAGTTGAGAGTGCAGGTGGGGGTGTGTGTGTGTGTGTGTGTGTGTGTGTGTGCACCTCAGATCTGATTAGCTTAGGTTTTCAGAAGCACATGTAAAAACTCCATGTAATTTTAATGCCACATCAAGGGGTTATACACTGTGGTGGTCTGACAACATTACACTGAATAAAGAAGCTGCTATAGACCATCTTTTCCCAGTATATCCCAACATAAATATCATTAGACACTCCAGCAAGTTTTGTTGCTATTATTTTGTCTACCACTTTATTTAATGACTTGAGTCATGAGAGCTACTGACCAGGAAAAAATACACATCAGACCCTCTAACACCTGGCTGCTGGAGGACCATTAGCTATAATGAAAAAGGATGCATGAAGAAGGGAAAATTGAACATGGGTTGTTATACCCTCTGCTCCAGTGCAGAATCTCTTACTCCACAAATGCCAGATGCTTGCCAGCAGAGTGATGGCTTTTAGTGATATGAATGCCCACATCAACAGTCAGGATCAAGGCTTGCTTTCCTTAAATGTAGCTGATTCAAAGACCCCTGGGCTCTTAAAATTGTGCTTTTCTATGCAGCCAGGAGGGTTTGTGTATTGGCAGTGCAGAGTAGGTTGGCACCTACCTATAAAAAAGTCCGGGCTGGTCATTCCAGCTACAGAAATGGGGAGCAAAGGTCGTACTTGCAGTTTTGATCACTAACCGAGGCTTCTTTTGTGCAATATCAATGGCTTGCATCCACAGACTGCAGTAAATAATACCTCATTTTCTTTGGATATTTTCAGCTATGTACATTTTATTTGTTCATAATTTATTTTGTGACTATAATTGTGATAGTAAACTGAGATTGTTATGTGAATCAAGTATGTGGGGTTGTTCCTTCCCATATTCAAAATAATAACAAGAAGAATTTTTTATTTTTTATCTCTTTTAAGATTGGTAATTTTGAAGTCATGTAGACATTCTTTTACATACACACTAGAGTGTTATTTTTCTTTTGTCTTTTTTCAACTTCCAAATCTTGTCAGAAGTTGCCTCTCTTCTTTTTTTCTTTTCCACTTCTAAGTTAATTTAGTGCACATTGAAACTGTCAGATAAATACTGTTGCACATCAGAGTACAACCTGGGCAACATAAAAGCTTTCTGCATCTTGTACGAGCTTTTTTTGCCATTGTATTTCTGGCAGAGTAAAGGGAATTATTCACAATGAATCATTTATCTGACAAATTTTGCCTTTTTCCTGTTGGTCCAGAAATTTCCTAAGTAATTTTGAAGCTTTTGGAAGCTAATGCAAGTTACTCTTTAAGCTCTTCACTGAATAAGGCATGTGAATAGCACTTTGTCTGAAGATTGCACTTGATAGTCAAAATCTGAAATCTATAGTTTAAATAGTGTGAGTCTAATTGTTTAGCCTTAAAATGATCAAAAATGACACGCCCATTTGGGCATATTAAAATTTATAGTTTGAGTAGTAAATATATATACGTCTGAAGCAGAACTTGAGCAACTGAGGCACATAATGATGTTCTTTTATCATTTCAATCAGATTATGTTTTTGCAGTAATTCAGTTTTATTCTTAATTGTGAACTGCAATGTTTTAAGGGATTTTCATTTGGGCTCTGCATATTAAGGTTGGTTTGATTTATGTTATTCAGAATAAGGCTATTCTGTCCATTTTCCACAAGTGCCATTAGTGACTTCATCACAAATCCTTGAGCCTGGTCAAGACACTGTGTGTTGAAAACACTGATGGGCTTTTCACTCTTAAGGAGGATCCAGGGAGATCTTCCTCTGACCTGTCCTGTGCAGTATAGCTTATGGCCTCAGTCAGACAGCACAAGGTCACAGTTTCATTTGGACCTGTTGCCTGCTCCCTAGTCACATCAGATAATCTTAAATGGAGTGTTTTCTGTGAAGATGTGCAGTAGTACGACTGTAAGTCACTCTTACAGTTTGGCTGGACAACTGGGACAACACATGTGCCTCTAGCACTTATATAGTGAATATATTTGACAAGTGCTGAACTGAGTGCAACTGGTGTTACCTTTACATTAAATTTGATAATTACAAGCTTTCCTAAAGCTCTTATATCTTAGTTTTTAAAGTGCTCTTTGAATAAGCAATTAAATGAATTAACCATTAATCCACCTGATAGGAAGAATGAATGTTCCTTTGAATTGCTAGGTTGGAAGAGAACTTTGAGATCAAAGTGATAAGGCATTTCCTAGTCACACTTTTATTACAGAAGAGGAGGAAAAGACTAAATAGAGAAGTATGTAATTAGAAGGACCTTTGCTTTCTTGGCCGAAGACAAGCCCTAGTGTTTAAGATGCTTCAGGGCCTATAAAGATGTTTCCTTAGCATTCCCGTGCAAATTGGAGTCATCTGTCATGTTCCTGCAAGGCAGCCAAGTCTGAGATGATTTGTGGGGGTATGGCTGTTGGATCCCTTCCAATAGGCAGAGCAGAGAATTGGAAACAACATATTAAACAGCTTTCCTAGACTTGCATTTGTTTCTCAGGTTCTTTCACCTTTGCTCGATTTGTGCTTCATAATTCCAGGATTCTGTGGAAGTCTGGGAAAACCTGTAGACCAACTTGTTGCAGTCTGAACATCTTGTATGGTTTTTGTATCCAATAAATGAGTGCGAAATGGAGGATATTTGCAAATGGAAAAATGCAAATGTACAGTTTCATGTGGCACTAGGCAGAGACACACACAGTGAATTCATACATTTTGTAAAAGCTTTGCTTTCAATTTCATCTGTTTGTCATCTGGTGCCTAACGCATTGTGCCTGTCTTCCACATCCTCCCTTTTGATTCAACTGCTAAGCTTTGAACCTTTTACCAGCTGGAGTTCCATATTTGAAAAGCTTGGTAACTTTATAATAAAAGCAAAGTACTCTTGCTGGCATTTGTTACTTAAAAGTCACGACTAAAGCAGAACAGTTAGGGTTACTGAGTACAGTGTAAATTTTTTGCCCTCTTTATTACTAGATCTATATCTAAATTTCTTACCTATTTTTGATAATGTTTCCTTTATTTGTGAGGATTTGTGTGCTTGCAAGTGCACATGTTTTCGATTACTCTGTTTATTTTCCTTTCCCCTGTGGTGTTGTTATATCACTGGAAGTGACCTTGGGCTAACAAAGTTATGTAAAGTAATACAGAGTGAGGAAGGAGATGAAAATAACGTACCAGGGCTGAAGTAATGGTTACCCCCATTGGTAACCCTATTGACATCAATGATGTTGCTTACATACGGAAAGAATCCAATCTGAAATGGGAAAGAATTTCCCTTATATGCTTAATAAGGACTATTATAAACAGTAATGAAAGAGATGGGTATTTCCGATACCTTGACTGTGTCAAGCTAAATCCTTAAGTTTTCTAGTAATACAGAACCCAAATGTGTAAGAATCCTTTTTGTTAGCTACATCTTTAATGTAAAGATTGGAGCAGGGTGGACATAAACCTAAAAATAGCTTTAAGAAAACAAATTTACACTTTTAATGAGAAAAGAGTAGTCAATGTATGCACACATGGGGAAAAGGAGAACGGGCAAAGGATGCTGAGGCAGGACAACCTGGTGATGGCAATAGAGGGGTTGAGACCTGCAAGGATTTTTTTCTCTGCTTCCTGTTCTCATTTCTGACACAGGAGACACTCAGGTTGAAGCTGGAGAGGCTGTACAGACTGGGGAACAGTGGTCCAGCCAGCATGGCCACGGGGTAGAGGCAGCAGCAGGGCTCAGGGATGGCTGAAATTTTTAACAGCCAGCCTAGGAAGTAGCTTGGAACAGTCACTTCTACTGAAGTCTCCAAGATGACACAGATCCAAATTAAGTATTTTATTTTAAAATCTATGAATGTGAATGCAGCTGAGTCTGAAATGATAGGGAAATTAATATATTGTGAAACCAGTACTGTGTAGTGGCCCATGATAAGGAAAAATGCTGTAATATGAGGCAATAAAACACAGAACATTTAAGGAAGTCAATGAATAGTTAAATAAACAGACTTTCATTTTTCTCCCTGCCTCAGAGATTTGACTCCTGAAGATCTTTGTAATGCCCAGATTGATGTGAGGCTCTTTAAAAGGCCAATGACTCCCCTTAAAAGATGGCTTGGTCAAATGACTAATGTTGGGTGATATGAATCTCCCCATACTGCACAGAGAAATGAATTGCTGCGTCATGCAAAGTACTGCCTGATCAAGCTAAGCAATAAAGCATGGGACAGATTTGATGTGAAGCATTGGTCCAAGTGAATGACTGAGTCAGCTTGCTTGGATGTGTCTGCAGAGACACACTCCTATAGACTCTTCTGAATGCAAAACCCCTCCAAAGTTATATTTCATTTGCTCTGATTTCCTTTTCCCTGGCATATGACTGTTATTTTTTTTTTTACTTTTGCTATTATTCTGACCTGCCATCAGCAGATTTTCCAAAACAAAGCTGTTACTTTACTGTGAGAACTCTGAAACTCATTAACAGAAAGACTTGGCTTTAAGCAAATGTCACATCACGTTAGCGTAATTCTCAGGCGCTAGCTAGTTCTTAGCTTGGCCTGTTCATCTGGGCAGAGCTCAAAATACCTCCATACCACATCATAGAGACGTTCTGGTGATACTGATTACTTTTGTCTGCATCTGTTTTGACTGATAACTCAGGCAATTATTAGCATTCTGCACACAGCAGGAGGACAGTAGTGAGGAGAAAGAGAATTTATAAGCAGCATGCCAGGGAAAATAACCTACAGAGTCTGGAAGTATTGAGAAGTGCTACTATAATTAGATGCTGCGCGTGTATAAAACACCTAAGTATTATATTATGCTCTGCTTGGGGTGCAACACTGGGATCTCACAGTAATCAAGATGAAGATATGGAAGGTATATTAGCAGTCTTCCACAGCATTAGTTGTACCTGGTGAAAGGAAAGGTAGAAGAGTATTGGTATTCACATAGATAGCTGCTGAATCCTTTGTAATAGCTCTTCCTGGGCTAACTGTTAATCCACCACTTTTTACAACAACTGCAGAAATATTCCAGAATATTGGTTTGCAGTGCTCTGTAACATTTCTCTCAGAGCTCATCAGAAACACGTATCTTAAATTGCTAGAAGAGCAGGAGGGGGTCGAAGGAGATTTTAGACTTCCCCAGCGTACCAGCAGGTACGTTGGTCCAACATTGCTTGATGTGCTTCCTGCCTTCTCCACCTCCCACAGTCTTCCTCCTCCCAGTTTACATTTAAGACTACATCCATTTCTTATGCTAACACTCTGGCAAATATCTATTCAATCATACTATCATGGGAATATTAAGGACATACCGGAAAACTAAAAAGCAAAAAACCCTTATTATGGTTAGTGTATGATGACTTTGAGAGTCTGATTTTCAGAGCAAAAAGAAGTCTTTCTATAATCCAGATGCTCATTTTGGGCCAGGAGCACTACTGAAATTATCCCCAAGTTCCTAGTGCACAGGAACAATTACAGAATCACAGAATCACAGAACAACCAGGTTGGAAGGGACCCATCGGATCTTCTAGTCCAACCATTCCTATCTAACACTAAACCAAGTCCCTCAAGACCTCATCCACCCGTGCCTTAAACACCTCCAGGGAAGGTGAATCAACCACCTCCCTGGGCAACCTACTCCAATGCCCAATGACCCTCTGCGTGAAAAACCTCCTCCTAATCTCCAGCCTAAATCTCCCCTGGCGGAGCTTGAGCCCATTCCCTCTCGTCCTGTCGCCTGTCACTTGGGAGAAGAGGCCTGCTCCCTCCTCTCTAAAACCTCCTTTCAGGTACTTGTAGAGAGTAATGAGGTCTCCTCTCAGCCTCCTCTTCTCCAGGCTAAACAACCCCAGCTCTCTCAGACGCTCCTCATAGGGTCTGTTCTCCAGCCCCTTCACCAGCCTTGTTGCTCTTCTCTGGACTTGCTCCAGAGCCTCAACATCCTTCTTGTGCTGAGGGGCCCAGAACTGAACACAGTGTTCAAGGAGCGGTCTCACCAGTGCTGAGTACAGAGGGAGAATCACCTCCCTGGACCTCCTGGTCACACCATTTCTGATACAAGCCAGGATGCCATAGGCCTTCTTGGCCACCTGGGCACACTGCTGGATCATGTTAAGTCGGCTGTCGACCAACACCCCCAGGTCCCTCTCCTCCTGGCAGTTTTCCAGCCAGGCTTCTCCCAGTCTGGAGTTCTGCATAGGGTTGTTGTGCCCCAAGTGCAGGACCCGGCATTTGGCCGTGTTAAACCTCATGCCATTGGACACTGCCCAGCGGTCCAGCCTGTTTAGGTCCCTTTGCAGAGCCTCCCTACCCTCCAGCAGATACACACTTGCACACAGCTTTGTGTCTTCTGCAAACTTGCTAAGGGTGCACTCAATGCCCTCATCCAGGTCATTGATGAAGACATTGAACAGGACTGGACCTAGCACTGAGCCCTGGGGAACACCACTTATAACTGGCCTCCAGCTTACTTAACACCATTTACCACCACTTTCTGGGCCCGGCCATCCAACCAGTTTCCTGCCCAGGAGAGTGTGTGTCTGCCCAGGCCAGAGGCTGACAGTTTTCGTAGCAGAATGCTGTGAGAAACTGTGTCAAAGGCTTTACTGAAGTCCAGAAAGACCACATCCACAGCCTTTCCCTCATCCAACAACTGAGTGACTTTGTCATAGAAGGCGATCAGGTTGGTTTGGCAGGACCTGCCTTTTGTGAACCCATGTTGACTGGGCCTGATCACCTGATTCTCTTGTAAGTGCTTCATGATAGCACTCAAGATCACCTGTTCCATGACTTTCCCTGGCACTGAGGTCAGACTGACTGGCCTGTAGTTCCCCGGATCCTCCCTGCTACCCTTCTTGTAAATGGGAACTACATCAGCCAGTCTCCAGTCCAGAGGTACCTCCCCAGTCTTCCAGGACTGCTGGAAGATAATGGAAAGGGGTTTGGCCAATACATCCACCAGCTCCTTCAATACCCTAGGATGTATCCCATCTGGCCCCATAGACTTGTGGGTGTCCAGTTGGCCAAGCAGGGCTCTGACCACCTCCTCTTGGACCATGGGAGCCTCGTATTGCTCCTCTGTTTCCGGGGTATCTACACAGAGGGAAAAGGTTTCTTTACAATTAAAGACTGAGGCAAAGAAGGCATTAAGTACCGCAGCCTTCTCCTCATCCCCTGTCACTGCTGTTCCCTCTGAGTCCAAAAGGGACTGTATGGTCTCCCTTGTCCTCCTTTTATTGTTTATATACTTATAGAAAGATTTTTTGTTGTCTTTCACAGACTTAGCTAATCTGATCTCTAGTTCAGCCTTAGCCTCTCTGATTTTTTCCCTACATAGCCTCGCTTCCCTCCTGTAGTCCCTCCAAGAGGCCTGTCCCCCCTTCCAGAGCTTATAAATATTCCTTTTTTTCCTAATTTCACTCAAGATTTCCCTACTTAACCAAGCTGGTTTTTTCCCTTGCCGGCTTTTTTTCCAGAACACAGGGATGGCTTTCTCCTGAGCTGCCAGGATCTCCTTTTAGAAGAACTCCCAGACCTCATGGGCTCCCTTGCCCTCAAATGCTGTCTCCCAGGAGACTTTGCCAACCAGCCTTCTAAAGAGTTCAAAGTCTGCCCTCTGAAAATTTAGTGCTACCGTCCTGCTTAGCACCCTCTTCACTTCACCTAGAACAGAAAACCCTATCATCTCGTGATCACTTACTCCTAGGCGACCCCCTACTGTCACATCCCCCAATTGTGAAAAATTTAATAGATGTTGAGTACATAAATTGGTAGGTGGAAAGTATTGGTGTTGATGCTGAACTACAAGCAGTAGATGAGCAGTGTGTGTGTTTTCTTGTCTAGGCAGGCATGTTCAGTAAGCAGACAGGGACTGAAAGTACAGGGTGAGCTTATCTAGGGCTTTGAGCAATTATAGAATTATAGAGATTATTCCCTAAAAGAAAGCTTAGGTTTATGTTAAGGTTTTCTTCCCTGACTGGATTGAAATCTGCTGCTTTTTAGTAAAATTATAGTCCTGGTTGTGTCATTAAAGGCACAAGGTCATCTGAGAATTGAATGTAGGCAGTTCTTCCTGTTTCCTGACTGGTGTGGCCATGGAGACAAGGCCTGTATTTTTCAGTTAGGAAACACAAACCCTGATCTTCTGAGTATGGCAAACAGTGGAGAACGGGGAAGTCTAACTACCAGTGAAAATGAGAAGTGATATGACTAATGGGGGAAATTTCTTGGTTGAGTACAGTGGATGTTTAACAAAGACAGCAGGTCATTTCCCTTGGCCTATATTGCAATTGGATGGTAAGGTCTGGTTGTTTGGGGTTTTTTTTCCCTACAGCATTTTGTTTGCTCTTTTTTCACATATACCTTGCACAAATCTCACCAATCATGGTGATGAAAAGACATAATATTATTTCCCTCAGTAACATCCAGAACTTATGATGGGTGGTTACAGACTAGAGGTCATTTAATGAGCACCCCAAGCACTGAGCAGCTTATGCTAAATGAAATAAAGGTGCCTTAGCATAAGACCTCATAGCTTTGCACATACGCCACAAATACACAGGCTCAAGGTTTCTCTTTGTAAACATTAGGGAGTTATTCTGCCTTGTTTCTCATGGGTAACTTTCCTCGGTAGTCCTTGAGTTGGTACTTTGTAATCTAACGATTACAGAAGTCAGAATTCTCACATAGCTGTTTCTTATGGGAAAGTACAACAGTGTATGTAACTAATGATTGCTTGTTGCTAAAGGAGAATTGTCAAATCAGCTTGCTAAACAATAGCCTGTATTAACCGAGTTAGGTATAAAAATCTGTTTTGGACTCTAAATAAATGGCTCACTTAGATCAAATTGATTCATTGTGTGATGATTCATTTCCTCCATCAAACTTGTATTTAGGGGCATGAGAGAGGCATATCTAAATGAGGGTGATACCTGGGGTCTTGATGGACCTCTACTGTTAGCAACTGGATTGCACTTGGTGGGCTGTAAGCCCAAAGCTCACAAAAGGGCAATGAGGACCCCATCAGAAAGAAGCTTACTTGGGGAGAAGGATTCAGAGTGTTTGCCACTGCTCTGAATTTTAGGGGGTTCGGGCAACAATTTAGAGGAGTCATTGATGTGCTGTTCCACTAGGGAAATCCATAAAATCCGTTATCAATTTCCCCTGACATTCACAACCCTCAGAGTTTCTAGTGTCAATTATTCATTACCAGGCAAAAAGAATTTGATTTTCATACTTCTTAAGTGGGACAAACTTGGAGGAATGAATAAGACAAAAAAGGTCATCTCCTGTGCATGGTTTTGTTAGAATCCATTTCACTCACACAAAAAATAATGGCTCGTCTTCTTATTTAGTTGCAGCTTTACTTTGCTTGAAAGTAATGTGGGAGTTTTATTAATTTTTTTAAGCCAGTATAAAAAACAATTAGAGATGAGGCAAGAAAACTGCATGGTTCCCTTCAGAGGGAGCCTTAATCTTATGATGCAGGATTAGTGATTTCTGTTGTGATTTCTGTTGGGCTCCAGCTCCATAGTTAAGTATTGATATGTGGGGTTTTCAGTATTAATAACATTGCTTAATAGCTGCTACTGGGGCTTTTCCAAAATTAGTTTCTTATTGCCAGAGTAGGGTTCTTTATGCTTTTACTGTGTGGTGGTTAATGATAAAACTACATCAATGCATGAAAAATAGTCTTTGGGATGGCTGCCCAGATCTGCTTAAATGTGACTATCTCAAGGGAAAATCATGTGTCAGGTCTCTTGAAGATTCTGGTACTTTTTGGTGAAGTATGCAGCATCCAAGTATTAATTTAAAATAAATCTGAGTTACATTTTCCTAAAACAAGAACCTAGAAGAAAGTAAGTTCTTAGCTACTTGCTGTGGGGTTTTTTAACCTTTTCCATCCTTAAATCACATAAGCAATGTGCCGCTGAAATGTGTAGGGCAGTTACCTAAAGAAGAAATATGTATTAGGAGGCATTGGCTAACTAGGGATTAACAATTTAAACAGATATCTTAGCAGATATCTTATGCATGTGAAGGACTTGTACTTCTTTCCAAATATTATCGAGAAAATAGTCACAGGAAAGAATTTCTGTTTTACAATCCATAGCTGTCCTTTAAAAACCACCTTTAAACTGATTTTTTTAAGTTCTTCGTCTTGTATAGTTCCATATAAAATGGGAAGAATAGCCCTCAATGGAGGCAAACAGAACAATATCTAGAGATTCTCATCTGCAATCAGAGCTGTACACACATGGAGAAAAGGAGTGGAGACAGGCTCTTCTCATCTGTCCGACTGTCAAAGAAGAAAGTGAGAAATGGAGTGGAGCACCCTGGCCACGACCATGAAACAGCAAGGCAGTTTTGACTGGGTGGAAACAAAAAAAACGAAAGGCAAAGTCAAACCAATTTCCCATCACAGTCCAAACTTCTCTTGTCTGGACAGTGCTTTGTTTGGAGGTGGAGAATCTGGCTCTGAACCTGGTGCAAGGGTTACTGAGATAGCTCAAAAAGCAAGGTCACAGAGGAAATAGTTCTGAGCATCACAGGTCAAGGTATTGTCTAGAAATGTCATTACCCTTCTTTTAAGGGTACTCCTCTTTCTTCCTGGTGATTTGAAAAAAGTAATGGGAGGAAGGTGAGGAGAAAGAAAGAAAGAGGTGGCATAGGAAAGGAGAGGAAGCAGCTGATGACCCTCTCCCCCGACAGTGGATTTCATGGAGATACTCAGCCAGAATGCAAGGAAAGCAAGTATACAAAGCCAGGAAGGGTCAGAATGCAGTATTTGTCCTTTTGTGGATGATGTTTAGGTTTACAAATTCCTATATAAATATGATAGGCTCTCTTTTAAGGGAGAATAGTCACTTGTGGTGACCTAAGGAGACCTGATGACCAGAATAACACATTCTTACTATAGCATGTACAAAACCACAGCAGAAACTGGTACTCTGTAGATGCTGGCCAATGCATTTTAAAAATGTCCTACTTGAGTCTAAAGACTGCACCTGTAGATAGCAGTAGATAGTCCAAGCTGTTATGTTTGCCTGCTTTTTTAATACAGACAGACAGGATTTTGATTTATTCCTTTATAGTACATTAGGGCAAAGAATTAGCACAGGAAAGTAAGTGTTTGTATTAGATACCGTGTAATTGAAAGGGAAACATTTAATGGCAATAAACTTATATTGATTTGGTATAATTGAAAAGTGGATATCATGTTATTATTGCGAAGAGTTAATTGTATCTGTAGGGAGCAAACAGATGGAGACATTTATGGATCAGGCTAGTCTGAGAATAGATTTGCTTACAAAATAATACAGATCTATTGCATACAAATCTACTTACAAAATTTAGAACAACGGTGGACACTATATTTAATTACCAATGACCTGTTTTCATCTGGGATCTGTTCCCACCTCTCCCCATGCTCCCAGGCTGCTCTAAACTCTCACTTTGAATTGACATCATGGTCCATTTTCAATATTGTGACAGATTGTCCAGACACCTTTTGCATGAGAAAATAACCTTGCTTAAAATGTACAGGAAGGAATAAGTGTGGCTCAAAGAAATTTTAACATAATATCAGGTTTCTGTGTGTGAGCAATTGAGTGGAAACACTTCTGCAGGTGAACCAAGGGATGTTAAGGCCATGCATCTCCACTTGACATTGTAAGCGAAGTACCTATATTGAGAAGACGCTTTAAAATTTTCACAAAGTTCCCACAAAATACCCTTGGATTGCAACATGATAAAGTTTTAGATGGAAACATCTCCCCTCTGTAATCTTTTTGAATGAAAAGAAAAACAGGATAATGATAAATCCTGAAATGTCAGGAAAATATTTGTAAGGAAAAGCCCTCCTTCAGGTGGGATATCATACTTTGTGAAGCTTGTTTTATGACAAACTCAGTTTTCTGTGCTGCTAGGTAATATTAGTGTAGACAAAGATGTACAGATGAAACTTCTATGGGAGTGTGAGCTCATTTTAACTTCTAATTTTTCCTCTATCAAGCCCTGTATGTCAAACAGGGTTTAAATAAGAATTCAGAACACCAAATAGCAGATGGCAAACACTAGGAGATTAAAAATAAAAAACCCAATTGCAATTCAGCTCATATTTCCGTGGAGAATCTTTCTTTTTCCTGTTCAGTAAGACATTGCCTGACCCATTCCTTTTACATATTTCTGCAGTGCAATCAAAGCAAGGCTTCTCTTGGCATCTCTAGTTTTTTCTGGCTATACTGGGATAATTTTTCATATCAGATCAGCGTCTCTCATTCAGAAAATAATCTTTACTGTCTCCACCCTGGAAGAAGATCAATAATTTTCAGGGACAATGCTCCACAAAGTGAGGAGTGTTTTCTGTGTATTCTATTATGCCTTTTCTGTACCTTGTATAAAATGAATGGTATCCAAGATAGTGAACAGTAGGATTTAAGTGACAGTGCTCTCCAGAGAAATGCAAAGTGACATGAGGAGCAGTTGGATTTGGTACCTTAGTCCCTCAGGCTGTCACTTGCCACTACTACGAAACTGTCTTCAGTCTTCCAAATAAGCAAATTACTTTGATCTGAAAAGTGCCAGGTAGTATTAGACTTTTCTTAGGAATTAATCTAGATAAAAGAAAGGCTGCCCCTCTAACCAAGGAAGTTTTGTATCTATAAACTACTGCTCCTTATTCTGCATGGAGCACCGCAAAATTAATGTATTGCTGGTAGTTTTATATTTCCATTTGACTACACAGCCATTACATTACAGTGACTTCTCCAAACTGGATATTAATGATTTACACTCTTCAATTTGTGTATCTGTGAAGTGGAACTGGGTATTCTGAAAAACCAAAGAGCGTACTTAGGCATGCCCAGGGTCTTCCTCTCGGTGTATCAGCATGTACTTGGTTCAGCCTGATTTAATGTCAGTCAGTACATAAAGCATGTACCAGCCTAAAGGAAGTGTCCATTAACAACTATGTGAGCAACAGTGGTGGAGGAGCTTCCTGGAGAGGAGCAAGATGAGCTTTGTGTCTCAAGGGCTTGGAAATCATTAATGCTTTCTGGAACATCCCATGCTGATAAGCAAGATCCATGATGTGCTGAGGAGAGAGCTGGAGGCAGTCATAGTAAGTCAAGGGCATATCTCATGTTGGCAGACCCCTAGGTGTGACTTCTGTGTGCCCAGTGCTGTAATGGTCACAGTATACAGCAATGTAGAAGCAATGGTACGAGCGTTTAACTCTGTTAGTCCATTCTCCTTGGGAAATGCTACCCATATCATATTTCTGCTGATGTGGCCTGTGGTCTTCTCATTATTTCCCTGTCTTGTTGACCAGGGAGACTAGCCTGGCTTCTTGAGGTTTATGAGACCCTATTGCTGTGACAGGAGCCATTATCTCAATGCTGATAAGAACTCCCTGCTTTCAGATTACTACTTAGAGCAATGGACCAGCTTTCTGTTTTTTCTTCTTGAAAACTGTAAGTAGAGCCAGTAAAATCTACAATAGAAATGTTGTTGATCTCCAGAACAGGAGAGACCTTATTTTTAGATTTCTGATTTTTCTGGTTGGTCAACTAGAGCTAGGTGGTAGCTCTCCTACCAGCTCTTTGTTTATTGTAGTGAGCTGGTTTTGGTTAAATATTTAATTGGGGATGATACAAGGTATGCATGGAAAGGTACCTCACTAGCCCAAGCTTTGCAGCTCTCCTGCATGCTTGCATCCATTTTCCTGTATGAATCTGACAGACCATCGTCTGGGGTGGCATATGTCTTCCTACATCTACTTTTTGTCAGCCACTCTCTTAGGGCCCTGGGGACTGACGATCACATTAGTAGAGGCCTCTGGAAAGTGAGCAGATAACTCAGCAAGGCCAAAGGTACCCAAATCAGGCATTTAGTTGTTTTCTATGTGTGAAAAATCATTCTGTGTCTTGAACAGTAATTGACTAATTGAGACCTTGCATCTCAATGACTTGCTGTTTGGTGTCCCATTGAAGTGGGCATGACCAGATTTTTTGCTGAGGAGCAAAAGTAGATCCTTCAGTTAGAGATAAGGACCCAAAGTGTTTCACAGACCAGAAAAAAGATAAAACTGTAAACTTCTTGAAATGCCTGGCATCCCTCCTGGTAATGTCACTGGTGAGAACCACTTGTATTCTTTGTGCCCTGGAAAACCAAGAAATAGAACTGCTGAGAAATAATGGAGCAAATATTAACTAAAATATTTACCTTTTTTCCCCAGCATGGTTAATAACTTTAGTGCTGAAATTACCAGAGATTTGTGGGAGGCACATGCCTCCTGTGCTCACTTCAGACATAGTATCATAGAATCATAGAATCGCCAGGTTGGAAGAGACCCACCAGATCATCGAGTACAACCATTCCTATCTCACACTAAACCATGTCTCTCAGGGACATGTCTACCCGTGCCTTAAACACCTCCAGGGAAGGTGACTCAATCCCCTCCCTGCGCAGCTTATTCCAATGCCCAATGACCCTTTCCGTGAAAAACTTCCTCCTGATGTCCAGCCTAAATCTCCCCTGGTGGAGCTTGAGGCCATTCCCTCTTGTCCTGTCCCCTGTCACCTGGGAGAAGAGGCCAGCACCCTCCTCTCTACAATCTCCTTTCAGGTAGTTATAGAGAGCAATGAGGTCTCCTCTCAGCCTCCTCTTCTCCAGGCTAAACATCCCCAGCTCTCTCAGCTGCTCCTTATAGGGCCTGTTCTCCAGCCTCTTCACCTGCTTTGTTGCTCTTCTCTGGACTTGCTCCAGAGCCTCAACATCCTTCTTGGGCCAGAACTGAACACGGGATTCAAGGAGAGGTCTCACCAGTGCTGAGTACAGAGGGAGAATAACCTCCCTGGACCTGTTGGTCACACTGTTTCTGATACAAGCCAGGATGCCATTGGTCACCTAGGCACACTGTTGGCTCATGTTCAGTTGGCTGTCAACCAACACCCCCAGGTCCCTCTCCTCCAGGCAGCTTTCTAGACAGACTTCTCCGAGTCTGTAGCTCTGCATAGGGTTGTTGTGCCCCAATTTCAGGACCCAGCCTTGTTAAACCTTGTTAAACCTTGTTAAAGCTCATCCCATTGGTCTCTGCCAAGTGGTCCAGCCTGTTTAGATCCCTTTGTAGAGCCTCCCTACCCTCCAGGAGATACACACTTCCACCCAGCTTAGTGTCGTCTGCAAACCTGCTAAGGGTACACTCAATGCCTTCATCCAGGTCATTGATAAAGACATTGAAAAGGGCTGGACGCAGCACTGAGCCCTGGGGAACACCACTTGTCACTGGCCTACAGCTGGATTTAACACCATTTACCAGCACTCTCTGGGCCCGGCCATCCAGCCAGTTTTCCACCCAGGAGAGTGTGCGTCTGTCCAGGCCAGAGGCTGACAGTTTCCGTAGCAGAATGCTGTGAGAAACTGTGTCAAAGGCTTTACTGAAGTCCAGGAAGACCACATCCACAGCCTTTCCCTCATCCAGCAGCTGAGTGACTTCGTCATAGAAGGCGATCAGGTTGGTTTGGCAAGACCTGCCCTTTGTGAACCCATGTTGACTGGGCCTGATCACCCGATTCTCTTGCAAGTGCTTCATGATAGCACTCAAGATCACCTGTTCCATGACTTTCCCTGGCACTGAGGTCAGACTGACAGGTCTGTAGTTCCCTGGATCCTCGCTGCGACCCTTCTTGTAGATGGGCACAACATCAGCCAGCCTCCAGTCCAGTGGTACCTCCCAAGTCTTCCAGGACTGTTAGAAGATGATGGAAAGGGGTTTTGCCAGTACACCTGCCAGCTCCTTCAATACTCTAGGGTGAATCCCATCTGGCCCCATAAACTTGAGGGTGTCTAACATGCTGTTGATCAGAGAGAAACCTCCTCCCTGTCAGAGTCACTTTCCTTCTTCTGTCTTCCCATGAACCCTCTAGGCTTGCTTTCCCTGCCATCAGCACTAAACTCTCCCTGCCTTGATCACTAAATGGAAATCTTATTTCCTTTTGGCTTTAAGTACTGTGCAAAATACCACTTTTACATTTTCTTACTGGATTCTAACTGCAGTGGGTCATTTCCCCCTCTTGGCTCAAATAAGCTCCGTTTTCTGCTTCTGAGTGTTTGTACTTTCAGGGAATCCACTACTAACAAAAAGAAGTGTACCTCCCAATACTAAGCCTCAGCTAAGTATTGCCTAACAGGGCAGTGTTTGTATGGAGAAGGATAAATAAATAAGCTGTATTTGCTTTCCTTACTTCACATTCCACAAGAAATCAGACATGGAGATGAGCAGCAATCACAAGCTACTGACATTACTCTTACTTCTACAGTTATGTAAACAAACAACCTCTGCAGATAGTTGTGCTATTAGTTTGTGAGCTTCAGTCACCCATGGGCCTGGGATGGTGCCTTTGTTTCTTACTGGATCTGCAGTCCCTTGTTCCTTTCCCGCAGATAGGTTAGACAGGAATTATCTCTGTGCTTACACAGCTTGTGCTGAATTCTCAGTGCAGGAGAATACAGATCATCACTGGAACAAAATACAAGCTGATAATAATCCCTGCTATTAGTCCATTTAAAATGGGTCAAAAAACCACCTAATTGCTGTAATTGCCTTCTGGCATTGCCTGTGCAACAAACCTTTTGGCTCCATGCGTAGGCTTGTGCTCAACAGCAGGCATTCCTATCCCAATGAACAGAGCCCAAAGATTAACACTTCTATTTCACACAACTGCCATTTGCTGCAGCTAGTATCCAGTTACCCAAGGATCCCAATCACCGATCTTACACACAGCACCAGTGATGTCTCTGTGCTTTTGCACACTGGCTTGCTGTAATGACTTCCTTTCACTCAGCTGGCCTGAATAAACTAAAATACTCACAGAAACAGTCTAATAGTCCATTTAGCCCTTGCCTTGAGAAGGATAAAGTACAAAAAAATTGCTTTCATAGGTTATCTTCATCTACAGAAAGGCTAAATAATGTTCTTAATAAAGATCTTAATAATGGTACTAACTAGAGTGTTTCAGGCTTGATGCTGTAATCTGCAGCCATTGTGTGTCTGGTACTACAAAATAAGTAAGGCTGTCATTTCCTCAGATTCCTTGGGTCCTTGCATTTGTGATTAGAAGATAGGACAGCATTGTGTGAACTGAGTCCAAAAGAGCTCAGTATACATTTAAAGCTTTCTCATGTGTGTGTTTTTTCTTGAATCTCTTCTTTGATGTTGGTATCTATCCTGCTACGGGAATTCTGGGCTGCTCCCATCTCCAACAAAGTTGAAATGTAGCTTTTAGCAGACTGCCATAAATTACATAGTGTCATTTTAATTGCTGCTTGGAAACATTTAAACTCTGAGCCCTTGTGGGCATGAAGAGGGCTTCCCATCAGTCCTACACCCTAGCATCAGGAGCTCTCTGGCTGCTCTTTGAAGATAGCACCAGGAACTCGTGGACTTGTAGAAGTGACATACAGAGACCTTACAGCTCTGACCATGTCTGGGAGGAGGTGACCAGACTGGGACATTTGAAATGGGTTTGTGATCTGGACCATCCAATGCTCCAGACTGAGCTATTGAGTGGCAGTTAGGTATATGGTATGCTTATCTCCGAGAGCCAGATGGAGTGGATTTAATGTCAGAAGGCACTTCCAAGGATCAAAGGAGTTTATAGAAATAATTATTTTTACCTTTAAATGAAAAGAAATATGATAATTGTTAAAATGGTCCTTAATTCATGAGCTTCACATCCCTGGGGTATGATTAGCAGCAGATAACTGGGTCTCCCTGCTGTGCCCTGTTGCTTAGTTACACCACACAAGTACACTGTGCTTTCATTTTCTGTCTTACATGAGCAGGAGCAGCATGATACGAAAGTTTAAAAAAGTGAAAGACTCTGAGAGTACTCTTAGCTGTATTCCAAATTGCTTGGACTTCAGTGATGCTACATGCACTGTGATTGCTGTGAATGAAAAGAAGCTTCTTCTGACCATGGGTGTAAATTGGCAGATCCTCCATGAGCTGCTGGAACAAAGAGTTGCAAAGGAAATTAGAATCATGCCCAAAAGGTTGATCCTTCAGGGGGTGTAATTTATTTTCATAACAAAAGTAAGAGAGATTAGCACCACAGTGGTATGATAAACTTAAAAGCCCCTGGAAGAGCTTTCAAGCAAACATTCACTTCTTAAAAATTAGTAGATTGCATATTTACCTTGTAAAACAGAACTGACTTGAAGAGCTGAATACATGGGGAGTGCACTACATCTTTCCTTTTACCCACTCCATTAATGAAGGTTTGGTTGTATCATGGAAAAGCAGAGCTGGCCTATGCTGGGCCTCACATGAGAGAGCTACTGTGTCTGGTGTAGCTCAGAAATCTGGGGGAGGATCTGCACAGAAAAATGTGAGGACTTGTGATGGAGAGGCAGGCATGAGTGGGCAGCTTCCTGAGTATGTGTGAGTTGGAAGGTGAGGCTTCTGTTTGCTTGGAAGATGTTCTGCTGACTGCATGAAGCAGTACCTGTCTTACACAGCTCTTTTGTACTGTCAAAATACTTCACGTTTCTTACTTATTTACCCTGCTGATGGATTCTTACAGACACACGCATAAAGGTCTCATAGGAATGAAGAGAAGACACAGTTCTGCTTGAAAAAAAAAATGTGGCAATTCATATAGTTTTGTAGAAAATCTGGAACACCTGACTCGAAATCCATGGCTATGTGAGGAAAGCAGTTTCCTTGGGAGACCACTAATACTTTTTAGCTTAAAGTGGCTACAAAGCTGATAACAATCAGCTTCCCTTAATCCTTCTACTTAATGGCTAGGTCTTTAACTAAGCAAAACTTAAAGGATGATAGTAAGGTAATAAATATGTTAATTCCATCAAACTGAGATGTGTCAAAGAGCTCTAGATTCTTCCATTGTATTATTTTGGCTAGTTGCTAACTTTTACTTTTTTTTTTTTTAAAAAAAGAACGAAAGCAAAAGATGCCTAAAATAATATTTACAGCAGTACTTTTTCATGGTGTCTGTGACTATGGCAGGCAGGTTGGAACTAGGTGATCTTTAAGGTCCCTTCCAAGCCATGTCATTCTATGATTCTGTGATAGTGATTTAACAATTGTGCATGAGAACTTCCTTTCCCACTTCTGCTGGTAGAGGACATTCATGAATTGGTAATGTACTTGCTGGCCTTTGGATGGCAAAGAAAAGATGCAGTTTTGGGGCAGAGGAGCTCTTCTTGATGTTTTAATTCCTCATTAGTTCTTAAGGGCTAAGTCAGTTGGCAAATTTTTTTCTTTAGAGTTTATTACACCTGGTACTGCAGCTTATATGAACCAGGCGAGAATCTCTTCTCCTGCAAAGTCTAGGGTGAGAAAATTCAGGGAATGTTGAGGTTGGCAATTATTACCACCTTTCCTTCACCTGACCTTTGATAGATGGTAGCTCCAAAGCAGCAGATTTGTAAACTTTCACTTTAATTTTCCAGTATTTCTATCCAAAGATACACTCTCACCCCAGATATGCTCTGCTTATTCTCATCAGTGTTTTTTACACTGTAATCCCAGCTTTTAATATCCTTATTCTTAGACAGCAACCAGCCTTCCTGTATCAATAGATAGTTGTATAATTTACTGAGAAAACAGTTCTGTCAGATGATTTACTTTTATACTAGGGAGGCAGTCAGTTCTTACCCAGTTAACTATAATAGTTTAGGTATTTCATATTAGGTAGAAATACATAAGGAGAGGAGGTCTTATGTTTATTTGAAATATCTCCAAGGCACTCATCAGCAGGCTCCCTGCTTGAGAACTTTTGCTTGGTTTTCCACTGACAAGTCAAGAAATATGCAAGTATGTAGGAATTCAGTGAGCTGCCTTGGTCCAATTGTTTTTTTCATATTCATCACAGTGGGCAGGGACAAAGGAATCTTCCTTTCTAGGTATTTTTTTCCTCCTATTAGATGTGAACACATCCAGCCAGTAATGACCAACCATGTAAAATCATCAAATGAAGCAAGAGACTAGCATCTTTCCACAACTGTAATTGCTACCCAAGAGAGATGCCAGGGGCATCATTTTGAAGCTAAATATCCCCAGGAATAGTGCACATGCTATCCAGCAAGGATTTGGGTTGCCTTACTGAGGAAAAGCTCTTGAGTAGGAAAGCCTGCCCAGTCAGAAATGTCTGCACAGTGTGAGAGTGCTTATTGCAGGAGGGATCACATTTATTTTCTAAGTAACATCAATACAATGTGAGATAGTTTTAAATCAATATGGATGATAATTAAATATGCTGCTTTAACAATGAAAAATTGATTTTCACCAGGAGGCTAACAGTAGGGGGGTGGCGATGAGTAAATTGGCTTTTGTTCACAGTTTACAAAATCTCTATCACAATAACTTAGATTTGTAAGCATTTGTAAATTTAGTTTCCCCCAAGGGAAAAGTGGGTTTTGGAACTTTCTCTGGGAGAGGGAATGTTAGCTCTACTGCTTATGTCCATAAGCAACAATTGACTTCAAAGGAGCTCTGCTGATTTACACATGTAAAACATTGGCACAGGAGATCACTTGGAGACACCTCTAACTGCAACCTTTTCTGCTTGCTTGCCTCAGAGACCAGTTGGTTCAGATGGTGTAAAATGGTGTCCTTTCTACCTATGTAGATAGCAAAGATCCTGCGGTGCTGCCTGTCCCTTACTCTGTCAGTGCCAAGGAGTACTGCGCAGGCTGCCCCACCCTGAAGCCCGGGAGTAAATAATATATGTGGCGTACTACCTGTAAGACTGTGCTTGTAGTTTCCCAGCTTCCTTAGCCACCTAAGAGGGAAAAATGCCACAAAGCATTGATCTGATTTGATGAGTTGAGGAGGTATGAAAAGCTGTGCATAACTCCCAGGTTCCTCCACAACTTTAAATGTAAAGAGCAGTCTCTTACAGGGTCTAGACAGCAAGATCATGCACCTGGATGAAGTACCTTGTTGGGAAAATGGCTGATGGGTGTCTTCTGAAGGTAATTCCTAAGGCAGCATTTTTTTCCTGAGAAGATAGGATATGTTGGGATGCATCTGTAAAAGTGATGGAGTCACCATCCATGGAGGTATTGCAAAGACGTGTGGATGCAGTGCTTGGGTACATGGTTAGTGGTGGTCATGGCAGTGTTAGGTTTGCAGTTCTGCTCTGTAGTCTCAAAGATCTTTTCCAACCTCAATCAATCTGTGATGCTGTGATTTCCTATGATAAACTCTCAGCACAGCCCAAGGGTCAGAGAGCGCTAACTCCTTGAGCTACTCCTGCTGTTGGTAATAGGATGCTGAGTGCTGTTTCTTATCCTTGTTGCTATCCTGCTACTTGAGATTAGTGCATGGTGTTTCTTACTTGTGGAAATCCAACACTAAGTGCTGGTAACTCATGCAGCAATGGAAACTTAGTTCACTTGCACAAATCTAATATCTGTGTGGTAAGCAAGGTATACATTTATCAAACTGAATTCACAAATCAGTGAGGATGGGGTGAAACAATCTTAGTCCAGATTTTCATGAGTAAGCCTAAATCATTCCTTTTCCAGCTTACCTATTTCTACTTTTATTACACAACTCACTTGCTTTACAGTTTATAATTTCCCAAAAACTGTCTTACTGCTATCATAATCTAAGTGAATTTCAGATTTCATGTACTTCCTCTCACCTTATTAGACAGAACCAGTTCTAGAAAGGAATTTTTTTTTTTTTTTTTTTATCCTGCAATGCTTCAGAAACTGAGTATCCAGTAATAAGGTACAGGTTTCTGTTTCAGAGACTACCGTGATATTTTTACTTTTATTTAAGAAACCTGAGTGGAGTGATTGATTTGAAAATTTTTGAAATTTCATACTCCCTGTATGCATTTTGCAAGTGGTGATGGCAGTTGTGCAGATGTCAGTATACTGCATGCAGATTTTTCTATTTTTTTGAAGGTCTGACAGGACAAAACTCTAAATTAAATGCTTCTGAAATCATAGTAATTGGGTTGCTTTGACAATATTATAAGGAGGAAAGCTTAGAATCATAGAATAATAGAATTATTGGGGTTGGAAGGGACCTTAAAGATCATCTAGTCCAACCCCCCTGCAATGGGCAGGGACACGTCCCACTAGACCAGACTGCCCTGTTAAGAGAGTTGCATTCTCTTAGCTTTTTCAGCTGGTTTTGATGTACTCACAGTAGGAGATGAATAAAAATAAAACTAGTGTAAATGGAACTAGGTTACGAATTGCCTCTGAAGGAAGAGATTGGCAAAAATCCCTGCCAAAGAGTATATGAACTGATTGACTGTGCAGCTGAATCCTGAATTTAACACTAATAATGAACATTAGATGAGAAAACTGTTATCGGGGACAACATCGACTGACTTGCATTTTAAACTCACAATGCAATTCTGTGAAGTCTTCTGTCTTCATTGGTCCTGATTTCTTCCTCACCTGACATACCCTGAAAAATCACAGAATCACAGAACAACCAGGTTGGAAGGCACCCATCGGATCTTCTAGTCCAACCATTCCTATCTAACACTAAACTAAGTCCCTCAAGACCTCATCCACCCGTGCCTTAAACACCTCCAGGGAAGGTGAATCAACCACCTCCCTGGGCAGCCTATTCCAATGCCCAATGACCCACTGCGTGAAAAACCTCCTCCTAATCTCCAGCCTAAATCTACCCTGGCGGAGCTTGAGGCCATTCCCTCTCGTCCTGTCGCTTGTCACTTGGGAGAAGAGGCCTGCTCCCTCCTCTCTACAACCTCCTTTCAGGTACTTGTAGAGAGTAATGAGGTCTCCTCTCAGCCTCCTCTTCTCCAGGCTAAACAACCCCAGCTCTCTCAGACGCTCCTCATAGGGTCTGTTCTCCAGCCCCTTCACCAGCCTTGTTGCTCTTCTCTGGACTAGCTCCAGAGCCTCAACATCCTTCTTGTGGTGAGGGGCCCAGAACTGGACACAGTATTCATGTAGCGGCCTCACCAGTGCTGAATACAGAGGGAGAATCACCTCCCTGGACCTCCTGGTCACACCATTTCTGATACAAGCCAGGATGCCATTGGCCTTCTTGGCCACCTGGGCACACTGCTGGATCATGTTAAGTCGGCTGTCGACCAACACCCCCAGGTCCCTCTCCTCCTGGTAGTTTTCCAGCCAGGCTTCTCCCAGTCTGGAGTTCTGCATAGGGTTGTTGTGCCCCAAGTGCAGGACCCGGCATTTGGCCCTGTTAAACCTCATGCCGTTGGACACTGCCCAGCGGTCCAGCCTGTTTAGGTCCCTTTGCAGAGCCTCCCTACCCTCGAGCAGATACACACTTGCACACAGCTTTGTGTCTTCTGCAAACTTGCTAAGGGTACCCTCAATGCCCTCATCCAGGTCATTGATGAAGACATTGAACAGGACTGGACCTAGCACTGAGCCCTGGGGAACACCACTTGTCACTGGCCTACAGCTGGACTTAACACCATTTACCACCTCTCTCTGGGCCCAGCCATCCAGCCAGTTTTCTACCCGGGAGAGTGTGCGTCTGTCCAGGCCAGAGGCTGACAGTTTCCGTAGCAGAATGCTGTGAGAAACTGTGTCAAAGGCTTTACTGAAGTCCAGAAAGACCACATCCACAGCCTTTCCCTCATCCAGCAGCCGAGTCACTTTGTCATAGAAGGCGATCAGGTTGGTTTGGCAGGACCTGCCTTTTGTGAACCCATGTTGACTGGGCCTGATCACCCGGTTCTCTTGTAAGTGCTTCATGATAGCACTCAAGATCACCTGTTCCATGGCACTGAGGTCAGACTGACTGACCTGTAGTTCCCTGGATCCTCCCTGCTACCCTTCTTGTAAATGGGAACTAAATCAGCCAGCCTCCAGTCCAGTGGTACCTCCCCAGTCTTCCAGGACTGCTGGAAGATGATGGAAAGGGGTTTGGCCAATACATCCACCAGCTCCTTCAATACCCTAGGATGTATCCCATCTGGCCCCATATATTTGTGGGTTTCCAGTTGGCCAAGCAGGGCTCTGACCACCTCCTCTTGGACTATGGGAGCCTCGTATTGCTCCTCTGTTTCCGGGGTATCTACACAGAGCGAACAGGTTTCTTTACAATTAAAGACTGAGGCAAAGAAGGCATTAAGTACCGCAGCCTTCTCCTCATCCCCTGTCACTGCTGTTCCCTCTGAGTCCAAAAGGGACTGTATGGTCTCCCTTGTCCTCCTTTTACTGTTAATATACTTATAAAAAGATTTTTTTATTGTCTTTTACAGACTTAGCTAATCTGATCTCTAGTTCAGCCTTAGCCTCTCTGATTTTTTCCCTACATAGCCTCGCTTCCCTCCTGTAGTCCCTCCAAGAGGCCTGTCCCCCCTTCCAGAGCTTATAAATATTCCTTTTTTTCTAATTTCACTCAAGATTTCCCTACTTAACCAAGCTGGTTTTTTCCCCTGCCGGACTTTTTTCCAGAACACGGGGATGGCTTTCTCCTGAGCTGCCAGGATCTCCTTTTAGAAGAACTCCCAGACCTCATGGGCTCCCTTGCCCTCAAATGCTGTCTCCCAGGAGACTTTGCCAACCAGCCTTCTAAAGAGTTCAAAGTCTGCCCTCTGAAAATTTAGTGCTACTGTCCTGCTTAGCACCCTCTTCACTTCACCTAGGACAGAAAACCCTATCATCTCATGATCACTAAGACCTAGGCAACCCCCTACTATTACATCCCCCACAAGGCCCTCTCTGTTGACCAACAGCAAGTCCAGGAGGGCACCTTCCCTCGTAGGTTCATTAACCAGCTGTGCAAGGAAGTTGTCTTCCACGCACTCCAGGAACCTCCTAGACTGCTTCCTTTCTGCTCTATTGTACTTCCAGCAGATATCAGGGAGATTGAAGTCTCCCACAAGGGCAAGAGGCATTGACTTGGAGATTGACCCCAGCTGTTTATAGGAGAGCTCATCAGCTCTTTCTCCTTGGCTGGGTGGCCTGTAACAGACTCCCATCACAAAGTCTCCCTTGTTATGGGCTCCCTTGATCTTAACCCACAAGCACTCAATCTCCTCATCGCCACAGTCCATCTCAGAGGTGTCCAAGTCCTCCCTTACAAAGAGGACTACTCCACCCCCTCTCCTACCCTTTCTATCCCTCCTGAAGAGTTTATATCCCACCAAAGCTGTACTCCAGTTATAAGAGTCATCCCACCACGTTTCCGTGATGGTAACGACATCAAAGGCACCTTGCCCTACAACGGCTTCCAGCTCTTCCATCTTATTCCCCATATATAAATATACAAATATTTAACCTCCGCTTTACAAACACAGGCAAATGCACACACTTGAAAATTGAAAAGGACCTCTTGAAGTTTTTTCTTCCAAACTAGATCTGTTCAGCTTTCTGAAGCACTTGGTGGCCACTTGAGAATTTATGCTCTTTAATGTGGAAGTGGATTTTCAGCTCTGCCAACTGTCAGTGCATTGGAGGTGTGGGACTGAGATGTTTGCAACTTCTCATCACTGGGCGCATTCTTCCCTCACTGAGGGATGTTAGTACAAGGCAACTTCTTTTCAGCACAGTGGCTCATTCAATTTCAGCAGTTGCTCACATGCAACAAAACCAAGTGAGGGTCCTGGGGAATTCTGTTGACTTCAGTAAATTTAAACTGGTGTAAATCACAAGCCAAGTGACAGAAGCAGCCCTTATATTCTCCTAGAGTGCTGATTACAGGGAAAAGGTGCTGGATCAGAAGAAAAAGACTGCACCCAGATTGTTTTCAGTGTGCTAATAACTAGGCTTAAGGCAGCAAATAAAAACAGAATCAGAGGTGATTTATATTTGCACTGAAATCTAAACAGGCCTGCCCCTAGGCATTTGCATTTGTCCCTGTCTAACACTGTGGCTGAATTCAGAACTTTTCAACTGTGAGGAATTACTGGAAAAGTGAACTGAAAAGTGACTTGTATAAGACTCTTGGATACAACATAAAGGGGAGGAGGGTGTATGGAAAGAACAGGGTAGAGGAGGAATGTTATATTTGCATGGAAAGCACCACTCTTCATGGGAAATACTACGTTTTGGGTTTTTTTAAATAGATTTGGCCCCAGTTCCCTTATTAGGAATACATACTCCAGCAGATCTCTCTCATTGAAGTCAAAAATTGTTGGCCTGCTCCCCTAGGACTTGCATCTCTTGTGCTGTATCCACTCTACAGCTTTAGCTGAGCAGGAGCTAAGACTTTAGTCATGACTGAAGGATGTCTTGCCACTTCTCCTGAGCTTCTCCCAATCACTGCTACTGTCTCTAAGTCCATTCCCACACAGAAACCTGCTTCCAGAGTAAAAACAGCATCAGGGAAGTTGGCTCTTACCTGTAGTCAAAACCAACATTCATCCAAGACAGCACATTGTTAGTAGAAGGAAAAAGACCATGACATGGAGACCCACAAAGTGAGGATAGTTGCAGCTGTTGAAGGAGAAGCTGATATGTTTGAAATTGCAGCCACTGGAATATATTAATAGGAAAGAAAAATCTCCCTTTCTTTCCCTAGGTAGGGCTTGATATTGCACCTCTTCTTTCTCTGGTAGGGCAGGAAGCACCCACAAGGTTTTCCATGGCTGTTTCTGGCTCTCTACTCCAGCTTTCTTGATCCAAAGTTTACTTTTGCTTATGTTGCTGGAAGACTTTGATGTGTTCTGGTGATAAGCCTAAGCACCACAGTTGTTACATCAGAAGACTGGGTCTCTGCTCACCCTACTTGGTTATATCCATGTCCTCCATTACCATGAAACTTAGAAATACTGTGTAACTGGACCCCTTGAGTGAGGGGAAGACTTCTGAAGCCCTATCTATATAGGCAGCCCTTTCTATATAAGCAGCAATGCTGTATCAAAATTGACATGTTAACTGGATATATGCTTTACACATTTTCTTACATTCAATTTCACATAAAAGAGGCAGTGAAGTCTATTTCTTTCTTCCTCGCCCACTCGGCAATGTGCTGTAGGTGTTTCAGTGACACACTGAGTTCATAGCACCATTTCACAGCTTCATGTTAATGTATGCCAGAGTAGAAACCTCATTCATGAGTGACACTGATCTTATCATAGATATTGATTCATCAGCCTAAGCTAGGAGCATTATTAATGAGTCTTTCCTACACAGTTCTTTGGCTTTGATGTCTGATACCAGCAGAATAAGTTGGTGTTGACTGATGTAGGGTGGGTGGTCTCAATGGAACTGGCTTTTTTTTTTTCATCTGAGGCATCTCTTTGAGCCTGTGAGGATGTGTGGGTTTGGAGGAGGTATTTTGCATCAAAGAGATTCTTTAAGTCTTTTTCCAGCAGAAGGTGTTACATCACATGGCAGGGAGGGTTTGAAATGGATGATCTTTATGGTGTCTCCTAACCCAAATCATTCTACGATTCCAAAAGAATTCTACCAACAATAAATTCAGTTTTCAGAGTGAGCCCTGGAAACCACAGTTTTGAGTTTATTGGAACAAATAGTACTGAGGAATGGGGGCTTTTCAATTTTCAGTTGGAAAACTGAAGGCCATTTCAGGGCAGAGTGATGGTTCCTTCATTGTGCAAGTCAAACTGGCCTGAGCAGAGTCTATGGGCAGTCACTAGTCTTTATGAATCCTGTTTCATAGGGCTCTGTAATCTGAGAATTTCTGTTTGTCAACAGACTGTTAGTTGTCACTGGGTTTTTACAGAACAACTGAGTTCTTGATGCATTTCTGTTCATTCAGATACTTCTTTCAACTTCAGTGCATTGTCATTAGTGTGTGACCAGGTGAGCCATGTCCTGTGGCAAGTCTGTTGACTTCAGTACTAAAAAAAATTTTAAAATTAGCCACACAGCAGTCACTGTTGGAAAACTGGAGGGCATGGATTCAGAGGAAGAGATATACAGGAGACAAGGTGTTGTGAGGGACAGCGCCATCTGCTCTATTGTCAGTCAGTTGTGCAGAAAGGACAGGGCACTGACTAATTTGTCAAGGACTTGTCTTAAGAGCTATGAAAAGAAGGCAGATAGGTGTATTCACAATGCACAAAGCAGGGTAGGAGATGAGATGGTTGTCAAGGCAAGAGAGAAGGGTGATCTGAGCTTTTAAAATTGGAATTCAGACATCTCATCAGAGAATGAGACAATGGCATTAAGTAACACTGCTTTGCTGCAAGACAGCAATGAAAGCTGTAAGTTGTTGCTGAGCAGCAGAACATAAGTATTGGTAGTTATTTATGGTGCATAATGAAAAAAAGAAGTGCAGGCTAGCTGGTAACCATTTGTTTGTTTGGGATTTATTTTATTTACTTTTTTTAATACCGAAGAAGTGTGGTGGTAACCGCTAATTGACAGTGTTGCTGCCAGACTCAGCATACAAAGGACTAAAAGAGCAGGAAGGATGAGTGATTACTAGGGAGATGAAATGGAGGGATAAGATGCAATAGGAGAGCTTTCACAGCTGCTGTCCACTCTGGGCTTTCTTCTCAGGCTTTGTGTTCTCCTAAAGCCATTCTATAAAATGTAGGCAAGTCATGTCATCAAGAGAATGAAAACAAATCTAGAGGCATTTTGGGATCCTTCCCCCATTCACTCTCAGAAGGCCACACATTAATGTTACACAAAGGAGGTTAATTCATTCGGAGAGGGTTACATCCAACACAGCAAGATAGACCAGCACTCTCATCTCGAGGGATCCTGCCAACTATGCCAAAAAAGATGTCCCAATCCAATATCAGGGAAGGTTCTTAAATGATCTCAAGAGACCAAGATTAAGACACAACCGAGGTCAGATGCCGTACAATCTTGTGAACTTTATTTACCGGAACAACTGATAACAGTGATAGGACAGAGAGGAAAAGAAAAGAGAAGTCAGAATCCCTAAGCAAGAAGACAGTAGAGATGCTTCTAATTACCGCCACCATGAATCCAGTGATGTCCCGTCGGATTGGTCTTGGTGCAGGTGGTGATGCTCCAAGCTCCAGTAAGAGACGGAGGGGCACACACAGCAACACACACACAAGGTCGAGTAGCCCACCAAGCAACTAAGCAACCAAGCACCCCAAGCCCACCAAGCAACAATGATGTTTCAAGCTCCAGAAAGACCGTGGAGGGGCATGCACACAGCAACACACACAAGGCCAAAGCAAGCAAGAAGTCCAAAAGACCCCAAGAAGCAGGAAGCCCCCGATTTTATCGCCCCAGTCCCCACTATTTCTCTGAACAGTCCACCCATTTCCAGGAAGACATTGTCCTCCATGTGCGCATGCCCAGGTGTTGATGGTGGTCTCTCTACCCGGTTACAGCGCAGGTGCAGCTTGGTAGGCACCACTTCAGGCAGATGTCATGGTTTTCATTGGGGACAGTTCATCTCCTTCAGACCAGCTCAGGATGTCTCTGGTTCAGCGGTGTTGAGACAAACACAGTTCAGAAACAGTTTCTTACAGATGCTTTTCAACTGCATGTACTCTTTTCTTAGATCTAATCCACTTCAATAGCAGCAAGTATTAGGCAGATGAGGAATGGGAAAAGCATTTGAGAATCTACTGCTCCTAAATACCCATGTGTTCATTCATTGCCAGTCTAAGTCAGTGACATGGATAGTGAACAGAGATATTAATCACAGAACAAGTTTAAATTAAAGGAAACTTCAATTTTGTTACCAATTGTAAACGCACTGGATGGTTAATGAAATTGAGAATTCCATTTTGAATGTGTTGCAAGCAACCCAACACAGCAATACAGCCTGCTCTTCCATGAACAGGCAAAGAGAGACTGAGGCACAGATCCCCTTCACTTCCTCACAAAGTCTTTACTAATGTCTTGGTCACCACAACGGTTTTTTTCCGTCATAAATACCCTCTCAGGCTTCTTCTGAAACAGTGCCCAGTAGTGGGATTGATATCAGATCTATGCAGACATATTTCTACCAAAGCATAATTGTAGGACTGGGGGCTTAGGTTAATCAGAAGTCTGTTCTCAAATCTGCAGAAATCCTGGAAAGGTTCACAGTGATTTCAGTGTCTTTGGATTAAGCTTTTACTCATGCAATTCAGTTTAACACATATCAGAGACATTTCTAGCTGCCCAGCTTGATAGGTTATAAAATATCAGTGTCTACCTCCTTCAAGACTTTAGCCATATGAATGTCACTTGGCAAAACATAATTTCATAATTATTGTGAGGGTGGAAGTTATATAAAGAAATCTTGATTATAAAAAAATACATCATTACAGTCATTTATAGCTCTGCAAAGTCATTGTGAAAATCACTTCCTAGTGCCATGTTCATTCCTTGATTTCTCTGAGGGTACAACACAGCTTGGAGTCACCAGTGAATCTGGAAGAAATGCAGAACAGCATCTCACTTCAAACCTTACCCTGGCCTTGGGGACTCAGTGGACAGAACTCACAGGCCAAGATCAGGTTCTATCTGGTTAATCACTATAGAAAGTCTTTCCTCATTACAGAATATTCTTTATCCTGAATTACTGTTGCTGGTTTGTATTTATTTCCTCTCTGTTCTTAAGCATCAGAAAATAGCCTGAAGGGAGCTCAGTTCATGAGCATTACTTCTGAAAAGACTTCTCTCACTCTTAACCTTCTTCATTCTTGCCTTCCTTTTCCCTTCTACTGCTGACTCGAGGTCTCCTCTTTAGATTGAGTAAGCCTAAGTTAGACTGGGTTCTTCAACCCCCTTTTTCTTTCCTTCTTCATATTCATTTCCTTCCACTGCCTGTTTTCTCTTTACAAAAAAAAAAGAAAACATAACATTTTTTTTTTTTAAAGGAGTAAAAAGCATCCTGAATTTTGTGGAGGGGACAGATGAGACTGTGCGCTAGGACAGCCACTTAAGAAGTGTGCTGGTAACCTGAGAAGCTCAATAGTGAGGAACAACAGGTACAGATATTTCTATAGGTGCTTAGTTCTAGGCAGAGCTTGCATTTTGAGCAGAGTTAAAAAAAAGTTATTTTGGTGAATACGAGTGAAAAGGAGTCATGCTCCAAACCATGCCAAGAGAACCCACTGCCCTGCTGGGGTTCTGGCAGGCAGCAGTGGCCTCTAGGGCTCTTACCAGCTCTGTAAAATAGAACTATCCATTTCCTCTTCCACTGAAGAAGGATGATGGGAGCATCTATGTCTTCCTAGACCCTACAGGGTAATAGAAAAATGCCCTTTCCAGGGTGTGCCAAGCATACCCAGCAACTGTTTGCAGGATAAAAATGATATAACAGCTACATAGCTACATAGCACAAAAAAAGTAAAATTACTTTGGAGGCATTTTAGACCAATCTTTTCAGATTGTATTTCATTCCAGGTTTATTTTTCTATCTGTGTTTGGGTTTGGCTGGTTTAGGTTGGGTTTATTTTTTACTTTTTGAATGTTTTTCTTAAATGTTTCTTATTTTAATTCCTCATGCTCAATGAAATTCCGGATGGTAAAATGCTCCATGAAACATCTCAGGCAATTCACTATGTATTTTACATGCTATTAAATTACATGGATTCAGCCTCTGCAGCTGCTTTCTGTCAGGTCCATTACATCCTGAACATCCATGTCCCCAAGTGATTTTTGCTGAGACCTCTTCTCATTCATTGTTGGAGATGGCAGATACTGTAGAGAAAGCATCTGATCCTCACAGAGGTGGGAGCAAAGCTGCTTGATTGATTGTCCTTAACACATAGGTAGGCACTGAGCTGGTCTGCACCAAAGTCATGCCTAGGAGGATACAACAGGTAGCTGAGTATTGTCCCTCTCTGGAGCTTTTTATTCACATTCCTGAATAATGTGTGCTTTGTTTTGTCTTTGTACCAAATCGTATACCTACAAGGACTAGGGATTTTTAATATATTTTTCCTAGAAATCAGAGAGAAAACAACATATTGGGTTGCACACTCGATGCTCTTCAGACAAAGCCAGTTCATCCTCTCTAAAAAAGCTCAGTGTGTTGTACTTCATCCAGTGTTAAATTACCTAGAATCATAGAATCTCCAGGTTGGAAGAGACCCACTGGATCATCAAGTCCAGCCATTCCTGTGAAACACTAAACTATGCCCCTCAGCACCTCATCCACCCATGCCATCATATACAATACATATATATACACATATATATATACACACACACACATATATACATATACACATACATATATAGAAATACAATACATATATAGAAGTACCATATGCAATTCCACCTGGGTGCTTTCTGCCTGCTTGAACAAGGAAGTTAGAGGGTAGACTTTTGGAGCACGGTTCTCCTAAATACATTGGTGAAACTACACAGCTTCAGGGAATTCTTGCCGTATTGTAAACAAGTAGTTGATGCAAAATTAGTATCCGGGATCAAGCGTGGTAGTGCGAATGGCAAATCCCTGCCCTCAGCCTCCTGCCTCTGAGCACACCTGGCACCCCTGCGGTGCCAGGGATGCTAACCAGGCAGTGTTGCTGGGGGGCTGCTTGGATTTAATACACTGAGTTTTCCCTGGCTGGGAAAGAAGTTGGCATGGCTACAACAGCTAGTACCTAGCTCTGAATAGATGGCATCCCTTTAGACATGCAGTGGGAGACAATAAGGCACCATTATCCTCACGGTGCCCTTGAAGTATATGGACTAGCAGGATCAGCAGTGACTCCATGGTGAGAAGAACAGTGAGGGGAAGGAAGATGCCTGTGTCTATCCAGGCCAGCACTGCAAGGGCTTAGTTGTTTTTCATGTCACCTCTATGTGCGGCTGATGATTTAAGCTTGCCTAGGGCAGCACGTGACATCACTTGTCTTCTAGTGCTGGTGCCAAAATACAACTTTCTCCACATGGCGGGATTTTTAAATGATGGGTGTGTGTTTTCTACAAATATGTTGCCTTATTTCTCTAACCTTAGTTAAGCAAGGCTTGCCAGATGAAATCAGAAAAGGAAGGCAAGAGAGGAATTGCTGTAACAAAGCTAGCATTTATGAAGCATGCCTGAATTTGTACACAGTTCATCAGGGATAGCTGGTAGATGATTGTTCACTTTAAAATGACAGAGAATCTGGACAAATTTTAATAAGAGTGGCCCCTACAGATGGTGATAGACAAATGTGAATGCAGGTTCTGAAAAAAATACAGTGTTTGAGCACAAGGGCCAAGTATTCCACTGTTTTCCATTTCATTACATTAAGATTTTTAAATACAGTAAGAACAAATGCCTTGTCACAGAAGGGTACTCTCAACATTGCCTTTGTGATAACAAACTGATTTACATGGCAGAACCTAGAGTGGTAACACGACACTGTATCGCATCCTCAGCAGAGATTTGAGCTGACAACAGTTGTGGTTTTAAGCTTAGAAGTGCCCTCCCTGCAAAAGAATCACATGTGAAAGAATGAGCAAACAACACCCAGAAAGCATCATTGAGAACCTGTAGGAAGAACCTCATGAACTAGCAGAGTAACTCTGATTTTCACTCTGGCACTAGCAGACAGAAATTTCCCTTTCTAACTTGCTGCTGCACACAGCTCCCCTCCCCAGTTGACTTCAGACCCATTGACCAGATCCATTTGTGCCTCTGCAGCAAATCTATGAGCCTAGCTTATTGTTCCAAAAGCCGTAGTTTTCTCTGTTGGGGTGGAGGAGGGGGTCCGGTGTTATGGGTTTGGGCTTTTTTCCCCCCTTAAGTCATCTCACATCGTGCATTTTTCTGTGTAGTTCTTCAAGTCAAAATGTGTTTCAGTAAGTCTGTTAGTCACCCTTCTCTTTTGGTTACTTCAAGTGGTCTGCCTCCCTCACTCCACCAAAAAGTAATAATAATAACAATAATAACAATAATGATAATAATAACAATAATAATAATAATAATGTTTAAAAAGTTCTCAATTTGCTTTCCTTTATAGCTATTTATTGCATCTACTTTGTAATCCAAAAATATGCCTTCCCCTTGCACCTGGGTTAGTGGTAACTCTCACCATGAATACTTAGGCCACCTCTAATGCCATAACAAATTGATGATTGTCAAGGGAGTAGCAGCATTCATTTGGACTCCTACACACACTGAATCTAGATTAAGGTATGTGAGAAAGAAAACGAAGGCTAGAGCAATGGTTAGCTCCTTAATTGGCATGCTATTAAATAACAGGATACAACCCATCCAGTGCCCATTACTGCAATAGAATAAATAAAACTAAGGGACATAATTGTATATTTAATATGATAAATGTGATGAAACAGACATCTGGAAAAAAGCTAATGTCATAGCCTATGACCATCTAAAATAATTAAGGGGAGGACAAGTGAAGAATGTGTTTCTCCTAACAGTTTTGAAGGGACTAGAAGTTGTCTTTTGTTTCTGGCAATTCTGATTTATGGAGGCTTCTGTCCACCCACTGACTGTTACACTGTCTAGTTGTAAAATGGTGCTAAGTGACTCTTAGCTCCTTTACCACAGCAGATCAGACAGAACAGTCTGTAGACTACTTGGGATTTTTGTTTCTCTGTTTTAACTTCCAGTTGAAGAACAACACTGCCTTCTTACTTTTAGATCCTAGTTTTTCCTTGAGGATGTCTTAAACTGAAGTTCATATTTAAGGTGTGATTCTGCTTACATATCTCTAAGTTTGTGTCTTATGTTGACCATTATAAAGCAGCAATTCTGTTCCTTTCAATTCCATATCTTAGAATGTTTCTTAAACTCTATTCTTGGAATTACGAAACCATGTAACTGTTCTTATAAAAACATGCAGTTTTAGTCTCATACAGAACACCTGAACAACATAACTGCAGTGTATATAGATGGTAGGAAAACGAAAAGAAACTTGAAAAATAAATCTTGTTGTCTGGTGGTTGATGGGGGCATAAGGAGGTAGGATAATTTGTTCCTTGAATGATTAGGTTCAGAGTGAGTTTTTTACAGGGTTTTGTTTGGAATTAGTTCTGGGACCACTACTTTTTGCTTCTAACTTGTCACAGAACAGTACTAATTCTCAATTCTGTATTATTTTTACTGTCTGATAGAGCAGCATGAGGCATTCCTATTTATTTATAATCTCCTAAACTAAGATACGTAGCCTGATGTTCTCAGCAGGCTGTATAAAAGATCCATATATAAACCAATAAAGAAATCCTCCCAGATTGATTAGGCACTGGATAAGGCTTAGGCAGAGAAGAGCTGGCCTATATCCATTTTAAGTTAGGTACAAGTCTGAGCTGTGCTTCATCTCTCTCTGCCTTTTCCTGCCTGCTTGCAGTCCATTGAAGCTGTTGTCTAGGATACAGGCAGATTTAGTCTATTCAGTTCATGTAGTAAAGGAAGAACAGTCTTGGGGCTGCATTGCACAACTGCAATGCTGAGCTCCTGTGTAGCATTTAGCAAGTCACTTATTGTTATTAGAACTGCCCTTATCTTAACAGGTGGTAAGGTATACATAGGTAGGAGGCACCCTGAAAAAACACTGATAGAGACCACGATAGGTGAGAGAGACAATGTACTGATACCTGCACCCTGCAACTTCTTTGTGTATCAGTGTTACAGGACTAAGAGTGGGGATAGAATCTTCCAATGAATTTGCTTACGTCATTCAAGTTTAAAAATTTCTCTTTAAGCTCCTCTTCCTGCCCACCTCGACAGACTTAGGGACCAGAGAAGCTACAGTCTGCATGTACAGTCCTGGGTCATGGGACACAAGGATCTAGTTCCGTGGCTGTCCATCATGGATGGATGGGAATTAGAAAAACTCTGTTGTCCTATATGCTGTGTCATCACTGAGCAACTTTCCTTGGCACTTCTGACACAGTCAGCATGCCAGGAATAGTCAAGCCTACACTTTTCTGCTCATGGGCTTCTCAAGTTTCCATGCTAAGTGATGATGGAGCAGGACCCTGCCATTTCCTGCTTGCTTCTATGAGGGAGCATCACAGAGGTTCATTGAAGAGAGTTTCCATCTGAAAATCCTTCACCTATATCTCCTATATCACCAAACCTCATAAAACTAACCAAAAGGTGCTACTGCAGGTGACTTAATTGCCTGTAACAGCAGAAATGGAGGCATGAGATATCTCCCAAAAGTTTGTATGTTCAGCCTAGATTTGTAGGGGTTTATGCAAGCCAGCCTTTCCTTCCTTTTAATGCAAGTCATTTTCTATAGAATGCAAAATATACTTCAGAGAAAAGCAATTAGTCAGTGTCATTGCAAAGTGGTAAATACAGGAAGGATCTGGTAAGCCTTTCTGTCTCTGAGCTACAAGGTTGTAATCAACATCCTGCACAGGGGAAACATGAGAAAACTCCATATTATTTTGTTCCATTGCTCTAAAGAGTAGCAGGGAGAAAAACAGAAGAAATAACAAATCCCCAATAATCAATGCTCATAAATTCTTCATCCTGTGAATGGCCCTCAGGTAGATAACTCCACATAGAGAAGTATGTGACAGCTTCTAAGCACAAACTCTTGCCCTTTCTGCAGCACACAAATTGCTGTGTACACTATCTAACACATTACTGATGGGCTCAGTTGTTTAACAGAAAGAGCTCTTGACTGAGAACAGGCCATTTTTCTCCTTCAAAGTAGATCTATTTTCTCATCACCATGTTTCCTTAGTAATTCAGTGATTCAGTTTGCCACGCCGGCATCATTTTCCCTAGTTGTTAATAACCATGCTCTATACTGGAGCTGCTGAGTACTTCATTATTCTGCTCCAAAGGTAGGAGAGGAGTAGTAGATGTGAAGAAAAACATGTTCCTGAACACATCATAAGTAAGGTTATACTGCCAACTACAGTCAGTAATACCGCAGCAGCTGAGGAGTGAAATGAGAGGAAAGAAAAATTAAGATGGGAAAACGTTATCAACTTTTTCTGCAGCAGTGAGTTTAACCTGAGTTTAATATCATTTGAATTTAAAATATTCAGGAGATGTTGCTTGTTAATCCATTTGCAGCACTAGATGAAATCTCCTATCTTCTATCTTTGGCATGTGTGCAAATTGGAAGGAGGTAATGCTGGAGAAGTCTCTGTTTATGTTCCTCTGTGCCTCAGAAAGGAGACACGTTGACTTGCAGGTCTGTGAAGGAAGTCAGACCATTTTGAAATGTAATGGAAGCAGCATCAGAGGCAAACTTCACTGCTATTCTGAGGCTGAAATGTCCTCTGAGTGACACAGCTACCTAAAGCTTAGGGAAGAAAACTCCAGAGAAAAACATCTTGCAAAGACTCATGAGCTCTGGATCAGTTTTCTTAGTTCCTACAAAAATGGGAGATCAGAAGGTCAGAGAAGACTTGGGGCAAGCCTCCCATTGGCTGGCGCTGCTGATGGCCTCCTGGCAGGGACCAGCAAATCCCAAGGCAGAGAAAGTCATTAGGCACTGCTGAAATGTTTGTCTATTGCTTTTTTTTTTTTTTTTTTTTTTTTTTTTGTCTCATTTCTCACAATTTTCTCAAGGGTACAGGTCTGGCCTTAACCTGCTTGCTGTGAATATCCACGGAAGTGCTTTCCAGCTTCCATACATATATCACATTTAATTTAAAATACATTTCTAATGGGAATATTTGACAGAATATTTTTTAAGTGGCAGATCATTACCAACCACGTGCTGTCTTGCTTTCTGGCAGCTAGTACCACAGGAGAGCCTGAAAATGACTTTCTTGTAATGGGACTGCCTTCTCTTCACTAAGTTTGCATTGATTTCGCTAGCACTTTCAGAAGCAAGTTAGAGGATAGATATTTCACTCCTGCCTCTCCAGCATCTGAAAAGGTAAAGCAGTCTGTGTGTGGTATTGCAATGGCTATTTCAGCATCACTAGCGTTAGTTGAAAAAAAGTATTTCAAAAGTGCTTGAAGGATGACTTCGTCTTTCAGCTGTCTCTTCAAAACATAAACACATCAGTGCCCTTTAACCATGACGCTGTACAGCACAAAAGCAGCACAGAAAGGGCAGACCAAAGCCATCCAAGAGACACAAACTTGTAGGAAAACATAATTTCGTTCTGCCTATGTTTGTTTGGCTTGAGGAAATCTTGTCATGGGGTGTGTTGTGTTTTGGCTGTTTACTTTTTTTCTTAAACACCATCAAATAGAGTCAGAGTGAGAGCAAGGAGAAAAGAAGCTTCATGGATGTTTTAACCAGGCAATGAGTAGAAAATTAACTTATGGAATTGGTCATGACAGAGGGGAACCATGCATTTTTGGGTATCTCTGGTTCAGCCCCTACCAAGAGTAGCCATCGCCTGCTGTTTTGCTTATTTCTGTGCATCTTGCAGAGAGGGAAGAAGGAAGAGATTTTTTTTCTGGGTGCCTTCTACCTCTGTCTTGGAGGCAGACTCCATCCAGGAGCCCAAGGATCTGGCAAGGGCTGGCCATTACTCTTATTGCTAAGCTAGCATATGTATATGAAACGCTGCTCCAACACCAAAGCCTGCATAACTGAGACCCATCACAGCTGGTTTTGCTCAGTTAATTTACTGTCTTCAACAGCAATAAAATTAGAGTTACTTTCTGTTGCTAAGACAGAAGGTAGCTATTTAGTTGCTTAGTATAGCTGAGGAATTCAGGAGAAATAAAGGTGCATTTCATAAAGCGGTATTCAGAAGGTCCAGGATATTAGTGCTTTCTTAACACGTGTTGGAGTATTTGAGATAGAAAGTCTCACTTCTTTTAAAAGGCCACTTTTGGGGGTTTTACAGCTTTTGAAAGACTCCTGAGACACCAGCCCAGCAGTCTGCCCCCTTAATAAATGAGAGACCAAATATTGTTTAATGTTGTCTATTTCAGAGAAGATGCTCCCGGCAGATGCTCTTTATTGAAACAAAAGCTTGATGACTTTTGCTAATGATGGTGTAGCTTAGAAAATATTTATGTTCTGGGAATACTCTGAGTTGTGATCTTTTGGCATGTGTTTTTATTGATGAAAGCTAGTACTCCATTATGGTAAATTTATTCTATTTTTGTGAGTTATATGTATTAAACCTTTTCCTTGGCATTAGTTTTCCTGTCTTCAAAATGAGAATTAGCATTGCAGGATATTATGGTATGGGTGAAAAGATGAATCGTTACTCTTTAGGAAGGTAATTAACCTCCAAAGGCAGCTGCGAGAGAGCTGCCATTACAACATCAGCTGTACTCTGTTTCAGTTTTATTCTTCCACTGTCCTCCTCCAGCTCTGTGAAGTGTGTTGTTTATCAGCGCAGTTCCATGAAAGTGTGAAGATAGATACCTTCAGCACAATACCTGCAAGAAGCAGGGTTTCAAATCTCTGGCTTTCACCAGAGTAACACACTGTGCTTTTCCCTCTCCCTGTTAGGATGTGCAGCAGGGCTGTGACCTTTGCAGTGCACCTTTGCAGGTGTTGACTACCTCTACTGGTGCTGATTAATTGTGCTCATTTAGTCCAGGGAGGGCTGCTCATTAATTCATGCCTGCATAAAGGAAATGGGAGACCCTGAGGAGAGAGTCCTTAGACAACAAGACCTACTGGTCGATAGCAGGGAAAGACAGCTTTACAGAAGGCACATTGAGTGTGTGGGAGAGAGAAGGGAGAAAGAGCATCTCTCTCACTGGCATGTCAGGTTTTAGTCCTGCTATGAGTGTACTCTAGCATTGATAGAGAAAGATCTAACCTGTCTACAGGCAGTTGTTTGCTAGTAAACAAGAAACATTGTTCCAAACAGAGATGATTAACAGTGACAGAAAAATTTAGGAACTAGGCAGAAAGCTTTATTCTGCCTTGATCGCAACTACCCATTAGTAGGTTCTGATTTTTCAGACTTATGGTAGATGTGCACTCATACAAGCATGCAACTGTGCACTGATCTTGTCCTCAAGGGACTGTGTATTTATTGCTAATGCTGTCAGATTTATTTACAAAAGATAGAGTACATTTACAAATGCTCCATTGTGCTCTGTTTGGAACAGAGTGAAACCTGGTCCCAATGGATATGGCAAAATGGGAAGGAGGTTTTGAGGCTTTGCCCTCCCAAATCAGTGGCTGTTAATTGAAACCATGGATGAGTTTCTGTTGGCATACAAGGAAAAATGAAAACATCACGAGGATTTCATACAGAATGCACTGTAAAGAATGTATGTTTTGTTGCAATGCTCACAGAGTGCTCAAATTAATGTAGTAATGGTAGATATAACAATTGTGGACTTCGGATATTGTTGTAATGCATGTTTGCCTGTTATGACAGTTTGGGTCTCTGTCCTCCCCCAGTGACCAAAATGTAGTTTAGCTGTTGTAAAACAGATGCAGAGATCAATCTGATTAGTCAGCAAGCACCTCTATTCAGCTTAGCTGTCTTTCTATATACCCCATTCGGTTACATAACTGTGTGCCCACGAGGGTGACTACAGTGTACTATTGGCTAACGGTAGCTGTCCATAAGGCTATTACCAACATATTATTGGCTAAGCTAGCATGCATGCCAAGAAACCAAGTTATACTAAAGTTAACTATGTTGACAGTTCATGTCCATTGTTTTCCTTTCAGGTGGTACTCATTCCCACCGAACTAGCTGCTGGGTTCCTCCCAGCTGGCCTGTGTTTATCTTTTGGCTCTCTGCTTCAAGGTCTCGTTAGAGTTGCTCATTATCAAGCATTCTCACAGCATCCAGGCCTTGTTCTCTGTAAAATCTTCCCACATTTAGCTAGTTTATTTTTTCCACCAAAAAACCTAGAAAGATGGTGGGGAGATGATGGATATCTCAAATAGGAAGAAGTCTTTCCTGTCTCTTATGTGTCTGTTGCAGCACATGTATCCAGATGTGGTGTTGCAGCTGTTCATCCCTTTGCCTTCCCCACCTATAATGTGTTTGGATCTTTGTGCACACGGGCATGTGAATCTCTGCAGATAAAGCAGATCAGGTAGTGAGATCTATTTGAAACTAAGGGCTTTGGTAAGATATCCAAATGTCACACTGAGAGAATTAAATTAGCACTAGTATATAGACACTAAGAAGGCACCTAAACAGCACTTGAAGCTTTCAGGTATGGACAACTGCTGCCGCATGAAAGCAATTTTTCCTTAAAGTAGGAATAACTTACTTTGTTAGTGGTTTTTATTTTACTGGTCTTATTATATGAAAACATTAAACAATGTATCTGTTGAAGTGAAACACTCATTTGGTACCATGGGTTACAGCCTCCTATAGCAAATGGGAGTCTGCAACTTGGCAGGGTCTGAACAGGTATAGGCAGAGAAGACTGGCTTTGTCTCCAGTGTGCCGAGCAAGCTGCACCCCACTTACGTTACTGACAGCTAACCTCCTGAAGTCTTTCTCCTCAGGTGCTTTTTCCACTATAGGTAGAAAGTAGATTTCATGTTCATCCTTATATTCCTATGCAATCTCTGCCTGGTAGTAATGCTTTATATAAGCAACCTTCCTTTGCCAAAACTGTGGTTTCCTAGAGCTTTGACTCAGAGTTTTTGCAGGGAACCGTTTCCTCCCAACAGGCTGTATTGTATTTCCTGACAAATGGCTAGTTAAAGAAAAATTGTGAGTTTGTGTGGGCTTGTTTCTCTTTGCTACCCCTACTGCTTGAAGTATTCTCAGGGAGGTTAACTGACCTTTACTGAGCCCCGGCCGTTGGCAAGATGGTATCCATAATGAATGTACTTCAAGCAGCCAGTGCTCCAGCATGAGTGTTTTAACATCTGACCCCATCAGTACAAACAATGTAAGACAGAGAAGATACTTGACTTCTTTTCCTAAAGGAGGGCAGCTTCTAGCTGGTATACCAGATATTGTGTAAAACATCATTTATGTGTAACCCAGCTAGTTAAACACCAGAAAAATAATGGATCCAGTCCTTCATTTAGTTATTTTTAGTTTTAGACAAGAAGTCTTGCTGCTTGGTTTGGTTTTTTTTTTTTTTTTCACTGTACTTATGACCTGTATTGCTCTCTGGTTGCGATTGCAAAGGTTAGTAATCTCCTGATATTGTCTGTTTGTTATGATCTGTACTCAGCACTGGTGAGGCCATTCCTTGAATACTGTGTCCAGTTCTGGGCCCCTCACCACAAGAACGATGTTGAGGCTCTGGAGCTAGTCCAGAGAAGAGCGACAAGGCTGGTGAAGGGGCTGGAGAACAGAACCTATGAGGAGCAGCTGAGAAAGCTGGGGTTGTTTAGCTTGGAGAAGAGGAGGCTGAGAGGAGACCTCATTACTCTCTACAAGTACCTGAAAGGAGGTTGTAGAGAGGAGGGAGCTGGCCTCTTCTCCCAGGTGACAGGGGACAGGACAAGAGGGAATGGCCTCAAACTCTGCCAGGGGAGATTTAGGCTGGAGATTAGGAGGAGGTTTTTCACAGAAAGGGTCATTGGGCATTGGAGTAGGCTGCCCAGGGAGGTGGTTGATTCACCTTCCCTGGAGGTGTTTAAGACACGGGTGGATGAGGTATTGAGGGGCATGGTTTAGTGTTAGATAGGAATGGTTGGACTAGAAGATCCGATGGGTCCCTTCCAACCTGGTTGTTCTGTGATTCTATGATCTCTCTCCCCTTAGCCTCTAAAGGAGAAGTACCTTGATTAAATCATTAGTGTATGGAACAGTAAAATGAAGGCCAAAATCAGGCTTCAGGCATGTAACACATACGTTTTACTGCCTGTGTCACTGGCCATACCTTTGCGTGCTCCACATTGACCAGACTTTTCAGTAGCACTCACCTTGTGATTTCTCCATATCATAAGTTTTTTCTCCATTAGGTACTGAGGAAATGTCTAATGCAATGTGAAATTAATACACCCTATAATGAGAACTGACTGAAAAGTGGCAACCTGCTTGTCTGGACCTTGAGTGAATTACAGTGAGGCCTGCGGTAAATGAAGTGAAGTTTCATCACTACACTTGCATTTTTTTTTAACTAGTTACTTCTTTTTCCCAAGCTGAAGAAAAAAGCCCATACTAAGCAAAGTATAATACAAACATGCATACTACCTCTGTCCACCTTAATTAGGGATTTTGCCATATGAACAACCAAGCACATAGGATGCCACAGGTGAAAATCAATGGGAAATCCCAGTTCTTCACTGTGTGTCAGAGAGAAAAAAAAATAAAAATGGGGAGATCCCCTCTAGAGGAGACAGGCTCACATCAGTCCAGTGCCTTAGCATTTTTAAGCTTGCATAATATATCAAGTATGGCATTTTACTCTTTCAGCAGCAGTGTGGCTTTTCTGCTCATTATGAGAGGTGTTAATTGTACTCTCCTTGAAGTCTTTCTGTTTGTTTCCTTGGGTAGAAACATTTGAATTTAGAGATGGACTGGGTTTCGGATTTAGTGTCATCTAACATATTTTAAAAGAATTACCTCTTTCTCTTTGAACATTGAAACTTGGATCTTATGATGTATCATTCATATAGGGAGAGACCAGACATACTCACTGAAGTATCTCTAATTTCGCATTTGTACAGTACATACAAATGTACTTCTGTTTCATGCTGTATTCATGACTGACCTAAAATGAACTCAAGCTTTTGCTGTTTCACGTTGTTACCGAGTTTAATGGTAAAAAGAGTTATCTGCATCAATTTTTTGGTGTTAAAACTCTTGAACTTCCCTTCCCTGCTTCCTAGTTCAGCCAGCCCTTTGACCCTGCCCTGTGATAGTGGGTGTCACATGATTTGGCTGCTCTTGGAGATCTCGAGGAGCAAACCCAAATCATCCTATGTGGAATTTTCACTTTCAGGTGTTAAATAACATAACTTTTTTATGAGATTACATCTGTGACCACAGTCTAAGGTTTTGCTCATAGTTAAGCAGCTGCAGCACTGCTAAGTGTTCTCCCCTGAAGGCTGGGACAAAATCAGCCCCCAAGCAGATGTGGTTCCTGGGAAAAGAGAAAGAGCTGTGCACTTGAACTGGAGACTCTGAAGTGATTTTCTTCTCATTTCCTTACCCAGGGTACTCCTCAAAATTTACTTAAACCTTTGGCCTGCAAATAAACAAAGGCTAAATGCTTTGGACAAGAGATGGAAAATAACTGAGTCTAAAATTTAATAGGACATCGGTATTTCTTTGGCTACAGGCTTATTTTCAAATAAAGACGTTACCAGCATCACAAATATGTGACTTTTTATATGCTTTCTGCAGAATTGCCATTTTGTCAAAGACAGTATAGAGGATAAAGCCAGATAGATTGTGTAGTAAGAACTGTAACAAAGCAAAGAAATGGATAATTTTTTCTGTGAAGAAAAGTCACAGTAAATATATCTAGAATATCACAGTAAATATATCTAGAAGAGGCCTACAGTAGTCACCTGGTGGTATCCCTGCCCTGATTATGATATGTGTATGTTAATCTAGCTTGCTCAGTTGCTAAAACAAACTTCCATTTCAAAATCTCTGTACTTTAGCATGGTTTGGATCCAAACAAAAGTTGTCAAGTGTTCCTTATGTTTTGATAGACCAAGTTAAGATCTAAACCCCAACCACTGCAGATTTCAAAGGCCTGTTTGTATCTGAGCCATTTGCATGTTGTATGCTTTAAACCATTTGATTTCCCTTTAATGTGAGTAGGATGGACCCATGCTCTGTGCCAGTTGCCAGCCATGCTGTTATATTAGCAGACAACCAAATTAAAAATATATATATCCAGCTGAGTCTCCATGTAGCCTCTAGTGAGTCAGAAGAACTTACATGTGTTCACATGAAAAGGACTAGCTTTCTGATGTCCTTTTGAATTATAGTCATCTTGGCAGTATCAGAGAGATCTCCATCTCTGTTAAAAGCATGAGCTACTGCCAGTCCTGCTGTGCTGCATCCTGGAGGCAGAGTTCCCAGGTCTAGTGAAATCAATCCTCTGCTAGATGTTCTTCTCCCTCTAAGTGTCATTGCTAGGGATTTGGGGCAGTGTTATGGCATGGTGGGGTTGAATTTCTTCTGGGAGGTCTGTTCATTTGTCTTTTATATAGGAGTTAGATGGTTTCTCAAGGAGAGGCACAATGGCCTTTCTGGCAGTGATCTTATACTGACATCTGATTGGTTTGTGCAGTTGGAAGGTGTTGTTCTGTATAATTTCAAGGACAGATAAGCTTCCAGATACTCCCTTCAATGAACAGAGAGTGCACAAGTATCAGTGATGTGATCATTTGAAAACCTTTCTTATGCTCAGAAAATTATGAGCATTTATTCATTGGTTCTTAATTCAGTGTTCATCCTGACTTAGAGATCTGAACTATAGTCAGAGTTATTACCAGTTGCTAAATTAGAGAAGCCTATTATTTTCTTCTGTTCCTCACATCTAGATGAATGCAAAATCAGAAGTCATTTGACATTAAAGAAAAAAGATAAGAAAAACTTGAGGAAATGGAATTATTTCTGGGTGTTATCACGTATGCCTGAGCACTCTAGATTCCAAGGTGATACATACCTAAAAATGCCAAAGACAGATGTATCTGGCATGATCTCACCCTCTAAATGCTCAGTAAAAACAAAAAAAGTAATGAAATAATAGAGAAAAAGGGGTTTTCTTCTTTTTATACCTCCACCTATGACAGTTATCCTTAAGATAGCCTGTCACATCTTTTGATAAAAGGTGCATCTTCAGTTTTAAATGGAGCTAGCTATGCTGAAATGTACATTCAAAAGCACTTTCTATAAACAGTCTCTCAGGAGCCTTTAGCTCCCTGCTAATATAACAACAACAGCAAGAAAATCAGCTTCTAAGTCAAGCTGTCCTTGTTGAAGGAGGCAGGTAGAAAGCCTGGCAGAGGCTCCCTTTCAGCAGACATGGCTCTGAGCCCAGCTCTACACTGCTTTGGCCCCTGGCAAGTCACTTCCATTTATCCTATGTGGGCGTGAAGGTACATTGTTTCATTTACACACATAAGGGGAAGTTCATAGCCAATCTGCAAAGGCAAAAATTATTCAAGTCAGTGAGAAGTCAGGCACTGATTTGTCTTCTCTCCTTGAAAATCTGAGGCAACTCAGAAGTAAATGAAGCTGCACTCTGCTCTCGCAAGCAATCTCTGGGATACGTCAAATAAATTTATGTGTCTCGGAAGGGAAAATAACAAGAATTTGGGCTTCTCAGCAGGTGCAGCATAGTGCAGTTCCTTGTACTTTCAGTGAACCTGTGTCTGTTTAATCACCTGAGGACCTGTCCCTAGTTCCCTTACCTTCTGCAGCAGAAGCTACAGGACTTAGGATGAGATAGAAGTGTGTAATAAGCCCAAGACTGTCCTTCCCTTCCCCTCAGCCCCTCCTCTTAGCATAGTGTTGTCAAGAATACCTGCTTGCTGAAAATGCATTTTGCTTAATGGTGAAGAAACCCTGAATTCTGCTGAAGAACACTTTTTCTCTATCACACACGCAGTGTCCAGGAGAGATTGATTTCATTTTTTTAAAAATAAAATAAAATTTAGTTGCCATTCATGGTGAATTTATTAAACCATTCAGCCAGGAGGAAATGAAAGAGTCTGTAGTATGCTGTTTGCTTTTCTGCACTGAAGGATCTCACTAGGGCTGCATCACAGCAGAGAGGCAGTGATGGACGGAGGTATGTATGTGAGCAAGGGGGAACAAGGATCTCTGTGTGTGGGCATATGAGGAGAAACAGTGAGTAGCAAGAACCTTTCCTTTGATTCAGAGCAGCTTTAAAGTATTTTTCTGAAAGGGGATTCCTAGTATTGATTTGGGGGGCAGGGGGGAGACCACCAAAGAAAAAATCCTCTTAAAACAATAAAGCCTGCTGCAATTGTGAACTCAATACTGCCACCCAGAGCACATTTCTGCTTAAAATATGATGCTCTGTGTGGGTCTGGAGACCAGGAAGATTAAAGCAGATGATCTTTCTGCATGTAAAGCAGCAAGCAACAGCACGATGGATCATTGCTGAATACGTTTCTGACCATGCATAATTGTATTTTGATCTTCCTTATTGAAGTACTATCACCATCTCTCTGCCAGATTGTATTACTTAACTCATAAGAGAATAAAATATATGCTTTACTTTTTCGTATTTTGTCTATCACTGTCTCTAGGGTCACTTGCATTAGAAGCATCCTACTGCCAGCTATAATGAAATGTTAAAATGGCATCAAAACACCCTCCAGCAGACCAGCAAGGTGAATCAGATAATTGGCTGCATGTAGGGTCTGGAAAAAAGTGTCTGTTCAGATGCTTGAGAGGCATGTGGCTTGTTTCTCTTTAACTGTTTGTGGTTGTTTCTACATTGTCTGATGCAATGGGAATGCTAGTGCAATACAACAGAGAGGGGATTCTGATGTGTATTTTCCCTTCATTTCTTTTTGGCATTTTCTCAGACAAATATCAGTTGTATGGTGCAGTGTACTGAACAAGGGTTAACTAATCCTTATGCTATGCAATGCAAAGATCTTGTGAATGATACAGAGGAAGGAAAAAGAACTCTGTTGCTTGCAAATGAAAAGCAAAATCAATCTCAAAAGGGCTGTGTGATCTGGTGCAATGACAGCAGCACTGGGAGTTTTAACAGTCCTGAGACACAACTGCTGAGGAAAAAGCAGGTGATCTTGGTCTGCACACATGAGCTGCAGATCTCCTGGGGGCAAACCTCTGCTCCCTGTGCTCATTACAAGAGACTTGGTGCAAGCTTATCAGTCTGAATTATTGTATGCCTTCATAGTTGTAGGGTGTCAGCTATTTCATGTAGTCCATACTGTCACTTGCATTAAATAAGCTTTTATTGTATGTGGCACCTCTGAACACCTAGGTTCCTCTCATTTCTTGATAAATACAAGTAACAAATGTAGAAACTTCCAGAAAAATGTCTCTTTTTCCTTCTTTTCCTTCTTCCAGCTCTGTAAAGAAAATCTGGAAATTTGAGGAAAAATTTAAATCATACTTTTATGTTTGGATATTTTTTTTTGTCTCAGAAATAAATAGTGAAAGAGATTTTGAAGCAAGGTTTAAAAATAGTGATATTACTGCTTTACATAAATCCCAGAAGCATTTCAGTAAAGTCTTTATTTCAATACTTAAACACATTGGCAATTACTCTATATACATAGAAGTACAGATATACTCACAAATACAGTCTTCAATTTATATTTAGCATTACTATTGGTCCTTAATATTGTGCTGGGCTAATGAAGTTGTAATGAACAAACACACAAACTTATCATATTTGCTTTCCAAGCTTTTTCCTCTAGAAATGTGAGGGGGTTTTATCTACATGATGACATTAATTCTTGATTTACATATTGTTACAGAGCCCTTTGAATATAACCGTCAAGAATATTAATGCTTTCTATTTTCAACATTTTAATTTCTGTCTTTAAAAAGAGAAGTCAACAGGTAAAAAGTGCAGTTTAATGCCTTATTATACAGCTCAGGTCCATCTCCAATATTTAGAATATTTATCATAGGATCATAGAATCACCAGGTTGGAAGAGACCCACCAGATCATCGAGTACAACCATTCCTATCAAACACTAAATCATGTCCCTCAGGGACACGTCTACCCGTGCCTTAAACATCTCCAGGGAAGGTGAATCAACCACCTCCCCGGGCAGCCTCTGTCAGTCCCAATGACCCTTTCTGTGAAAAACTTCCTCCTAATGTCTAGCCTAAATCTCTCCTGGCGGAGCTTGAGGCCATTTCCTCTTGTCCTGTACCCTGGCACTTGGGAGAAGAGGCCAGCACCTCTCTACAACCTCATTTCAGGTAGTTGTAGAGAGCAATCAGGTCTCCCCTCAGCCTCCTCCTCTTCAGGCTAAACAACCCCAGCTCTCTCAGCTGCTCCTCATAGGGCCTGTTCTCCAGCCCCTTCACCAGCTTCATTGCTCTTCTCTGGACTTGTTCCAGAGCCTCAACATCCTTCTTGTGGTGAGGGGCCCACAACTGAACACAGGATTCAAGGAGTGGTCTCACCAGTGCCGAGTACAGAGGGAGAATAACCTCCCTAGACCTGCTGGTCACACCGTTTCTGATACAAGCCAGGATGCTATTGGCCTTCTTGGCCACCTGGACACACTGCTGGATCATGTTCAGTCGGCTGTCAACCAACACCCACAGGTCCCACTCCTCCAGGCAGCTTTCTAGACAGACTTCTCCTAGTCTGTAGCTCTGCATAGGGTTGTTGTGCCCCAAGTGCAGGACCCGGCATTTGGCTGTGTTAAACCTCATCCCACTGGACTCAGCCCAACAGTCCAGCCTGTTCAGATCCCTTTGCAGAACCTCCCTACACTCCAGCAGATCGACACTTCCACCCAGCTTAGTGTCATCTGCAAACTTGCTAAGGGTACACTCAATGCTTTCATCCAGGTCGTTGATGAAGACATTGAACAGGGCCGGACCCAGCACTGAGCCTTGGGGAACCTCACTTGTCACTGGCCTCCAGCTGGATTTAACATCATTTACCAGCACTCTCTGGGCCAGGCCATCCAGCCAGTTTTCTACCCAGGAGAGTGTGCGTCTGTCCAGGCCAGCCGCTGACAGTTTCTGTAGCAGAATGCTGTGAGAAACTGTGTCAAAGGCTTTGCTGAAGTCCAGGAAGACCACATCAAATTTGTCATTTATTCAAAACTAAAGAATTCATGCCATAAATATACTTCATAGTGGTTTTTATATGATAATAAATGATACAAAAGAATACCTTTTCCACTCTCAAAGATGTAAATATGTTTCAGTTCATATTGGAATACAGTTAGTATAGATACATAATTTTTTTCAATGTTTCCATTTTTTTTCTTCACCATGTCTGGAATTGTCTCGTTCCAATTTGCACAGGACTCAGTATAAAATGATAAGTTAATAGAAAGCAACTGGTTGCCTCTGGGCAATGGAAGATCAGTTTTTCCTGACCTCAAAATATTTGCTTGTCATACAAGTTGCAGACAAGGTCTGGGTCTTGTTTCAGCTCCCATTTCTCTGACCTGTTTGGTGAGGCAGAGTTCCTCTCAGTTGAACTGCAATAAGTTCAGAATTGCTAGAAACGTCATCGCATAAATCACTGCTGCCCTGAGCTGTTTCTGATGGCATCACCCCACTGATGCCTCTCTGGGCTGTTTAACTCTCTTAAAGCAGTCCTGAATGTGTATCCTGGTAAACTGGATGCAGGGTATCCTAAAAAGCAACAACTTACTGGTCTACTAGTGTGATATTGTGCTTAGGCAGGTGACTATTTTCTTTTTTAGAGGTGTAGGAGATGTCTAGAGCTAGCAGCTAAAAGCAGCTCTTTGATGCCCTTAGATTTCAAAGGTTAACACAATAGCTGAGAATTGCACAGGACATCTGTGAGAGCCTGCAGGGTACTGTCTAGAGCTAGTACACAGGAATAGAGGAAGAAATGTGCAGGACACTAAACCAAGTTCAAAGCAGTGATAAAACCCTTTGCACATCTCAGCTTGAATTCTGACTTTTGATCTCAGAGCGTTCTCTATACTAGCATGTCTTCTCTGAAGTTTTCCATTAGCAACATCTATAACTAAATGGAGATTTCTCTGTTTTTTACACTGGAGGAATTTCTGAGAAAATTACTGGTTTAATACCAGAAAATAACAATAGAGCTACATTAGAGTTTTTAACTAAGGGTTATAGATTGCCCAAACTGCTGTTTCTTTTAGAAATGATGGTGTCTACAAGACGCAGCAGTCTGCTACAGGTTTTAGATGACTTCCATATTTAACGGATGCCAACAATAAGACTCTTCTTGTTGCACAAGTGTTCACCTGTAGTTATTATAGATAAGTCATAAGAAAGTATTTCTGGCAGCACATAAATCTCAGTTGGATGGGAATAAACTGCAGTTACCTGAAAGCCAGGCTCTATTTCCAGTTTCACTGAAAGTGGAATGTTTTCAACTAAATTTTTCAGCTGAGAGATTTTCATGCCCTTAAAATGTTCCCTGTTACTCTTTTTCCTGTCAGCCACCTCTTATGTGTAGTCTATTTTTCCTCTAGAGATTTTTTTTAAGACAAAGCACTGAGGAATCAGTTCATGCAACTCATCCCTGAGCATAACCAAAAAGCCTTCAAAGTGATTAAATGGGTGTGTCTCATTGTGAATGCATTGATATTGATCCCCATTATCCTTCACATTTTCAATTCAAGCAGCACATAATTTATCAGCTCTGTTGTCAAATGCTGCATGTAATTGTGTTTAGCAGAAAGCTTTGTGGGAGGTATATGAGAAGAAGGGAAAGTGAGATTACCATTCTCTTCTTCCCAGGTGAAGTGTGGAGAAACATTTGCTTTGAATTTGGTGGCCATCTAGTGTTTTCAAGTACTCTTTCAGCACCATGTTGTTAAAATGGAGCAGCATATCAAATATAAGAATGTAGTTCAGCAGGGGCAATGCAGCTAAATGTCTTAGAGGAACAATGCAGAACATGAGACTAGAAACATTTTGACTGTTTGCCAAGCTTAACAGTTGCATGGCAACCCCACTGCTCATTGCCATTACTCTGAAAGTGAAGCCTTTTGGATATAGAAAGTCATTGCACTGCAGTGGTCTCCTTCCAGTATTAATATTATTCTATTTTTGAAATGGTTTAGCCCTTTTAGTCTCCTTCAAGAGGTCATGAAGTGACAGGGTTAACAGGTGGCATCACTTAGATACTGGATGCCAGCTGCAAATGATGCTGGAAAATGACCACAGGTGTGCTTTAACTTCTGCAGGAGAACATGGATTTGTCTAAGCTCCCTGGCCATTCTGCCTTCATCAGCCATGGAGACAGAGCAGAAGACTTGTCAATCACATCCCTTAATGTGTACTTTGCACAGCTGCTAGATAAGGTACACAGTTGCTACCTGTCCAAGGAACACACCTATAAAGTATGGCTATGAAAGCAATAAAATATAAAGAGGTCAATCTTTGGCTGATTAAGGGGCTCCATTTTATTCTGTGGTTTCTCCTTTTCTAATCATGACCTGTGGTGTGTTGACTTCTACAGACAGAAGAGTCCATTGGAAAGTATTCTTGCCTATGTGTTTATCAAACACAGGTAGGTGGATTTTCACCCAGATCCTTTGCATATCTTGGGCCTGAAAAATGGCATTGAAAACATCTAGATCTTCTTGCTAGCTGCTATCTTGGTCTCTGGAGGAGCCACAATGCAGGTAGCATGTTGAGAAATGACAGACGCTTTTTCTTTCTTATCTATTCTTGTGATCAGGAATAGAGATCTGTGAATTACAATGAAACTCTGTGTTTTCCTAAGGTGCTTAGCTCATGGCAAAAATGAACTTTGTGACCTGGAACCTCAGCACCTTATAAACTTTCATGTTAAGTGTAGTCTTTCAGTGTGACGTATTTAAAGTGAAGACTGTTCTTCAGTTTGGTTCCCTTGTGGAAATAATGCTGGTCCTTCTACATGGAGAGGTGTTGTTATACTATTCAATTGACAGAAACTCATAAGATTTTGCTTTTTTCCCCATTTAATGTTAGGTCTGTGCTGTGAACCTTAGCTGGCATTGCCTCCTCAAAAAGGATGAAACAAGGCAACTACCGAGTTGTAATAGATATAGGAAGGCTGGACAAGAAAGCCCCATCAAGGTAAATCTAGCAATACGCTAGATTTTAATCAAGGTTAATCTAGCAATATGCACCAACTACCAATTGCTTAGCTCTTCCATGGCCTCTCTCAACTGTCCTGGTAGAGAAAAAGCTTCTCCCACTCCGATGAAACCATGTCTCATGCACTGACTGACCACAAAAATTGCTGTAGCTCTGTACTTGAGAAAGAATAAAGGGAAATGGGACATGCCTTGCTCTGATCTGTCAGACATTTAGGATTGATAACGGTGAGAAACACCTGCCCTAGGGAGAACAGGTGATATGAGCAAAAGTTTGCCAGACTTGTAGTTTGATGTGCCAGAACAGCAGCTTGTCCCCCAATAATAGATTAGAAGAAATTTCTATGCCTCTCTAGCATATTAAGAGCAATTTCCCTCTGTTTTGTTACATAAATAGATTAAGCTTTAGCTGTGCTCCTATCAGATAGATTTTCTTGGCATTTTTTAAAATAATCATCAGACATTCTCATCAGTTTTGTCCTATAAGCAAGGCTTTGAAAAAATCCCAAAATGCTGACTGAACAGTTGCTTTTCTTTTAGCATCTGTAGCTGTTTAATATTTTGCTTGTCTGTCTCTTCAGGTGCACAAGGGAGAGAGAGTTGCTCTCTCTGGTTTGTATCAAGACAAGCAGAACCTGAGCAACTGGGGAGAGAGGACAAACTGCCAGAGCAATGCCAACATTTCTGGCTCAGATTCTTGAGTTCCACAGTTCGTGTGTCAAAAATTGAAATTGCAACTGGGTGAATAAACCTCAAGCCATAAAATTCATAACTATTTGGGTTTCAGTCACGGGGGATTTTCTGGGTCCAGTTTTAATTCTTCCCTTCATTTGACATGGGAATCATGTAATTCATGCAGCTCTGTAAGAGTTGAAATCAGGCAGTTCTTTTTCTTATTGTTTTTTTTTTTTATTATTGTTATTTTATTTAAGTGCTGTGCTGACCTGTTACCTTCCTTTCAGGATCAGAATTTTACAAATATTTATAGAAACCTGACATGTGAAGGAGCTTGCTGTATATTTCTAGAGGCTTCATATTTTAATACCTAAAAGCTAAATGCACTTACCATTTGTTAAAAACAAAAAATCCTGCTACTGTTCATTGCAATATGAATGCCTTCTTTTATAGAACCATGAAATGGTCAGGGTTGGAAGGGACCTTAAATATCATCCAGTTCCAACCGCCCTGCTATGGGTAGGGTCACCTTCCACTGGGTCTGGTTGCTTATAGCCTCATCCAGCCTGGTGCTGGATAGTTTGCTGTGGTGAGGTCAAATACAGCTTACCTCAGCGACAGGGCTTCCTTTAAGCAGTTTTGCAAATAGCGACTGTTTATTTCATGGACAAATTGATTTTCCTGTTGAGTTTCTATTAAAGAACCTCATCTAAATTCAGTTGCTACAGTGCAACTACACTCCTTGACTCACAAGCTGAATCCTATGTCAGCTTTAGTATCTGCTATCACTTTTAGCCTAATACTTACCTCTTGGCAAACTCTTAGGCATAGCCTCTAATGAATCAAAGAGATATTTCATGCCTGAGCCAGGAATTTATTTATCTCACTTCTGTGGATTCACAGAGTGGAAAGACAGCGAAGGAAGCTGTAGTGTAGATACTGACAATATGTCTTGCAGGTGCACATGCTGAGAATTATATTTATTACGTTTATACATCTGAATCCTGTGCAAGAACTTGCTCTTTAATTTGCACAAGCCAAGGCTGTCCTTCTGTGGTTAAACTCTATATCAGGATGAAAATGAGTCTTCCTCAGGCAAAAGCACTTATCTGAGCTTGGAATTTTTTTCATAATATCTTGATGTTCAGGACCTGCCAGCAGCATGTCAGTAGTGTAAGTTTTGCTCTCATACGTTCTACTAACAGTGTAAATGCTTAGAAAACTGTCATTAATACTTCAGGGCCAGCATCCTGGATTTAGCCTTGCAGAAGCTGCTGTGATACACAGTGATAGAGCATGAGAATAATATCTGGCTGTGGTCAGCTTAAGTCTGAGCTACAAGTTGTTTCCCCACAAGGTGGAAAATGCTGCCTGCATTTCTCTATTTCTTCTATTTCTCTTTGTACAAAAAGGACTTAGGGTAGCAGATGAAAGGATTGAGGGTAGCAGGTGAAGTTTCCTGGAATTTTTTTTCATGTCAATCAGATGACTTCTCTACAGTAACCAGATTTTGCAGAGTTGTGGGTTTTTTTATTATTAAAGCAGGGTGAGGGGGTGGGGGTGGTAATTACAGTTGTCAGCCCTGCTTCCTCCAGTAAGGGTTTAAAATTTGTTGTAGTGTATCTTCATAGCCAATAGTGCTTTGTCCTTTAAATAAGTTCCGTGGGTAAACAGAGACTTTGAAAAATATTACAGACTCCAAAAAGGATGAAAAATCAGCCCAGTTTTCTCTAGGGAAGCATCTCTAATATCCTTGGTATAGAGGCTGTGTTACTTAGTTTTACTTCTGTATTATTTTTGTGCCCTCCTATTTTCCCCTTCTCAAAAAGTCATGAGGATCTTGTCAGGCACAATATCAGCACCCAAGCCACAAAGGACCCTAAGATACATCTTCCTACATGCCAGAACAGCAGAGTAAAATATTGCAGTGTTCTGTGAGGGTCCATTTTGTATTACTGCATTACAAGAAAGTTTCACACATAAAACTTACTCCTATTTTCTGACCTAGAAAGACACATACATAATGTAAGATTGAGATAAAAAAAAAGATAACCAGTTCAAGATTTATTCTTTAAAAGAAACAAATCCTATTAATTCCTTCCTCTCTATTCTAGTTCATTCTCTTTGCTCAGCTCCCTAGCAGTCCCTTCTAAATTTTAAATTTGCCTTTCTGCCAGATTGGCACACCATATAGAAATAAAGGTTTTCAATAATAAATGTGCTGTGCCTACTCTGAAAGCATGTTTTGGCAAAGGCTTTTCTAACTCAAACTGGTATCCACTTTCAGAGACTACTTTTTTATTACTCCGTTATTCCAATGCAGCCTGAGAGAAGCTGCCATCCAAAGTCGTGGGGAGCAGTTTTACACAGGCAACTGCTTCTTGCAAGAATTTAGAGCCCATCAAGGAGCCAAAGAAGCAGGCCTAGAGATCCAAATTCTGCATGCAAAGAGCAAAGCTGCTCTTAACTGTACTTCTAGTGAGGTTCAATGCTATTGCTCCTCCGGGACTTCACTTGGAGATTCATGAACTCATTACATCCCAGCCCTAAATCAGTGCTTATCATCTCTACTGACAGTGATTACTACTAGTGCAAGTCTGTGTCATTGAGGACTGCTAGGAGCTAGATTCAGGAAATTTCACCCTGATTTTTTTAAGAGACAATAAGTTCGTACTGACATCTGCCAAGTCAAAAGCAGAGCATGGGCCAAAGCCCCTTTTATCAAGCGATCATGGTATGCTAGTCTCTTCCTCATCTAAAGGAGGATGTTAACCTTGCTTTCTTCTGAATCAGGGCACCTGATAAGTACTATCTGTTCCAAAAGGACAGGAAACAGATGGAGTGCTCCCTTAGACTATAGCTGCATGTATCTGTGTATGCATGAGAATGTATATACATAAGCGACAACCTGTACAGCAACACTTGGTATGCATCTGGATGCACGAGAGAGAGGGAGAAACAGATTGACTGCATGCTGCAGGTCTCCTGTAGTAGTAGGAGGAATTGTACTTATTCGGTCAGGCATATAACTCTAATTAGTACTGAGGAAGGGCATCCTGTCTAATTAGGGTTTCCCTGCTGACCCTGCAGGATGTTACTTATGCTCCTCATCAAATCTGCATTCATTTACTCTACCAAAGTACTGTTAAAGAATAAATTTTCTTGCCTGATGCTTCAGCTGCCTGTCTTTTTTTCCAACACTGCCTTTTCTTGCCTGATCATAAATGCAGTGGCAGCAAACATCTGTTCCTTCTAGTCCTCTAACACATGCATTAGTACAAACCAGATGCGCTTAGTACATGCATCTTCATTTTTGCTGCAGACAGGAGAATAAGATTCAGATTAGAGAGGAGGAAACGCTTTCTAACAGTAAGGATGCTGAGACAGACTTCTATGGGTAAGTGATACCACAAGGGCACAGAGGGCTTTAAGAGAGTTTAGATTAATTTTCAACAAAAAGCTTATAAAGTGTATTTGAGCCTGTACTGAGGAACCTAAGGAGGAACTTAAACCTGGTGATCTTCCAAGATCCTTTGTGCCATTATTCTTCAATTCTAGTACTATTAATACCGCAAGTTAACTCCCTGCCTGCTGCTGTCTCCAGTTAGGATTTCTGGGGGGCAGGGATGGAGAAGTTAATATAAAGGAATGAATACAGCTGGAGAACTTTGCAGTGACACCTGTAGGCACCTCCAGGCAGCATATAAGTAGCAGCTGTACCTTTGCTTGAGAACTTACCTCTGCTTCTCCATAATCTCTTCAGTGATCAGAACCCTCGAGGGCTGAGGTTTTCGTGACACCTCTGAAGGAGGTTTCACTAGCAGCTTTGCATTGAGAGTGCCTGGAAACACACCAAGGGCACACAGCTCTTGTACCATCTCATCTGCCCTTACTGAGGCCTCTAGTATTCCTCCCAAGCCCCTTAAATAATTAAGGGTTTCAAGTGTGCTAAATTGTGTTAATTACAAACCAGCTTTCCTAAAGGGATCTCTTCAGGATGGATAGTGACTTCAGACTCCAGCACTTTAGACAGCTTGCTGTATGTGCTGTATGCAGAATGTCACTCAGAGCAGATGAATGTTATCACACTTTCTTCTTGTATGATGCACTCCTTGTGTCAATTTGCAACTCAGATAATTAAATTCTTTACACCTACATTCCCCTTCCCATTTGACTGAGAAGGTCATCTTTCAATTACTTTTCTAAAGATTTATGTAGGGTTAGAGTGGAACTATTAAATGTTTCTTGTGTTCCACTTCTCAGCTGGCTATAGTTGAGCAGTGAGTATGAGCCATCTGTATCACTACCTTTGAATGGTGAAATGCTTTGAGATCTCTGGGAAAATTATTTCATACAAAATCACACCCTCAAAGTGTTTCATTAACTACTTCTAAAATACTGTCTTCTCTTAATCTTAGTGAAAGAACTCAGAAATCTTTATTACACACTACAGGTCTGGGGCCACAGAAGACGCAAGCAATAAATGGTGAGCCTGGGCCATCAAGCCCAGCAAGCACCTGATCAAAACTTGTACAATGCCTGTGCCTCTCCAGGTTCCTGTTTTTCTTTTGTTTTGTTTTTTTTCTTTTGTTTGTTTGTGAATAATTTTTAATTGGTTTGGAGGATTTTCCTGAGCTTCTTCCAACCCATTTCTAAAGCCAGTGCTGTTACGAATGTGCAGAAAATGCTTTTGGCACTTACTTTTCTCTATTTCACCTTTTCCTTTTTTTTTAATAGGCCCAAGTATCTGCAAAGGGAGTAGCAGTCAAAACTGAACCTTGCATCCAAAGAAATTACAGGAGAGGAAATTTATAGTGTTGAAGTATAAAATAAGGCCTTCAAACTGGAAGTGTCTCATTTTTAAAACCCTGCTTTATAAAGAACTAAAGCATGTAGTTAGTGGAAGTACATTAGCAAATTTGATTCAGTAAAAAGCAGTTAGCTGGGACACCAGCAGCTTTGTACTTATGGACTGCAGCAGTTGGGTCCATGAGGGAGTCAGCAGTGACTGCACGAACAGGCTGCTGACCTGCCTGTGCCTGCAGTCCCTCCTCATCACTCGCTGCCCTGGGCTTTGGCACCTGCTTCAATCTCTGCTCAATGCTTCAACGTTTCCCCAGCTGGTGAGTCTCAGGCTAAATGCTGGAGAGGTTCTGGAGATAATTCAATAGTTGCTATTGCTGATTTCTGCCAAGACTTTAACCTTCTTTTTTAAGCAGTTGTGCAGTGTTAATGAGTCTCTGTAAATAGAATTCTGCATTAAATTGGCACTAGAGTTTGTGCCCTGGAGTTTGTTCACAAACACAGCTGAAAGGAAACTCTGTTTTATTCTAAAGTGTTAAATACTCAAAGTTTCCTCTCTCCTTCAGCAGGTGTCACAGCAAGTCATTCCTCCTAAATGACCCTGTTAGTTTGAGTCAGAGACATTTAGTGTTATGACTCAGCCATTACAGGCCGTAACTTGATAATTCCCATCTCATTTTCCCTCTCATTCTGAGGCCAGCTGCTGGATGCAGTGATGGGGCCGAGTGAAATGTTGAAAGAAGCACTTTCAGCATGCCATGAGCTCTACAGGAGCTAGCTTTTTATCTACCAGGATTGCAAGCTAAACTAATAAGTCAGGTAAATTTTCATTTTAATGTACCCAACACTTCAAATATGTTCAGTATACCAGTCTTTATGGTATTTGTAAGAATAAGCTCAAGTTACTAAGTAAGGTGCCTAGTACAATGTTTTCCTTCCATTCTTATAGCATTTCAAGCCTTTTTTCCCATTTCATCTGATTGCAGCTTTGTTTACTTCACAGTCAAAATATGTAAATATCCACGACATGTCTTTACAATGAAATGAGAAATTACCAGAATTTTATTGCTTGTCTTCTCCTCTCCTCCTTCCTAGACAAAATCTGCCCTCAAATCATTTCTCTCATCTGGTTGGTATCAGCTGAGCTGACAAAGTAAAACCATCAAGATCAGAAAAAATTATGAAAGCTTAAGGAAATCTGAAATGTGTATGTTCTCCGGAAGAAAGACAAAGCACATTTTCCAGATCACTGAGAGAAGTGAGCATGTTCCATATAGGTTTTGTTAAAAGATATACTTAAGAAAAAGAACCATCCATCTTGTCAATTTGATGGAAGGAATCCAAAGGATTTAAGTCTGAAAGCAGGGCACAAGGCAGGGATGTGGAGTTCTAAATGTAGAACAATTTATAACACTTTGCAGGCTGGAAACCCAAAATGTGACAGGCCTGGTCCTCTGTTGCATTCTGGCTTCTGAAGGTATTCATGGTTGTGTGGCAAGTGGTATAACAGATTACTAAGAATCACAGAATCACAGGACAACCAGGTTGGAAGGGACCCATCAGATCTTCTAGTCCAACCATTCCTATCTAACACTAAACCAAGTCCCTCAAGACCTCATCCACCCGTGCCTTAAACACCTCCAGGGAAGGTGAATCAACCACCTCCCTGGGCAGCCTATTCCAATGCCCAATGACCCTCTGTGTGAAAAACCTCCTCCTAATCTCCAGCCTAAATCTACCCTGGCGGAGCTTGAGGCCATTCCCTCTCGTCCTGTCCCCTGTCACTTGGGAGAAGAGGCCTGCTCCCTCCTCTCTACAACCTCCTTTCAGGTACTTGTAGAGAGTAATGAGGTCTCCTCTCAGCCTCCTCTTCTCCAGGCTAAACAACCCCAGCTCTCTCAGACGCTCCTCATAGGGTCTGTTCTCCAGCCCCTTCACCAGCCTCGTTGCTCTTCTCTGGACTTGCTCCAGAGCCTCAACATCCTTCTTGTGGTGAGGGGCCCAGAACTGGACACAGGATTCAAGGAGCGGTCTCACCAGTGCTGAGTCCAGAGGGAGAATCACCTCCCTGGACCTCCTGGTCACACCATTTCTGATCCAAGCCAGGATGCCATTGGCCTTCTTGGCCACCTGGGCACACTGCTGGCTCATGTTAAGTCGGCTGTCGACCAACACCCCCAGGTCCCTCTCCTCCTGGCAGTTTTCCAGCCAGGCTTCTCCCAGTCTCTAGTTCTGCATAGGGTTGCTGTGCCCCAAGTGCAGGACCTGGCATTTGGCCTTGTAAAACCTCATGCCGTTGGACACTGCCCAGCGGTCCAGCCTGTTTAGGTCCCTTTGCAAAGCCTCCCTACCCTCCAGCAGATACACACTTGCACACAGCTTTGTGTCATCTGCAAACTTGCTATGGGTACCCTCAATGCCCTCATCCAGGTCATTGATGAAGACATTGAACAGGACTGGACCTAGCACTGAGCCCTGGGGAACACCACTTATAACTGGCCTCCAGCTGGACTTAACACCATTTACCACCACTCTCTGGGCCCGGCCATCCAGCCAGTTTTCTACCCAGGAGAGTGTGTGCTTATCCAGGCCAGAGGCTGACAGTTTCCATAGCAGAATGCTGTGAGAAACTGTGTCAAAGGCTTTACTGAAGTCCAGAAAGACCACATCCACAGCCTTTCCCTCATCCAGCAGCCGAGTCACTTTGTCATAGAAGGTGATCAGGTTGATTTGGCAAGACCTGCCTCTGGTAAACCCATGTTGACTGGACCTGATCACCCGGTTCTCTTGTAAGTGCTTCATGATAGCACTCAAGATCACCTGTTCCATGACTTTCCCTGGCACTGAGGTCAGACTGACAGGTCTGTAGTTCCCCGGATCCTCCCTGCAACCCTTCTTGTAAATGGGAACTAAATCAGCCAGCCTCCAGTCCAGAGGTACCTCCCCAGTCTTCCAGGACTGCTGGAAGATGATGGAAAGGGGTTTGGCCAATACGTCCGCCAGCTCCTTCAATACCCTAGGATGTATCCCATCTGGCCCCATAGACTTGTGGGTGTCCAGTTGGTTAAGCTGGGCTCTGACCACCTCCTCTTGGACCATGGGAGCCTCGTATTGCTCCTCTGTTTCCGGGGTATCTACACAGAGGGAACAGGTTTCTTTACAATTAAAGACTGAGGCAAAGAAGGCATTAAGTACCGCAGCCTTCTCCTCATCCCCTGTCACTGCTGTTCCCTCTGAGTCCAAAAGGGGCTGTATGGTCTCCCTTGTCCTCCTTTTATTGTTTATATATTTATAGAAAGATTTTTTGTTGTCTTTTACAGACTCAGCTAATCTGATCTCTAGTTGAGCCTTAGCCCCTCTGATTTTTTCCCTACATAGCCTCGCTTCCCTCCTGTAGTCCCTCCAAGAGGCCTGTCCCCTCTTCCAGAGCTTATAAATATTCCTTTTTTTCCTAATTTCACTCAAGATTTCCCTACTCAACCAAGCTGTTTTTTTCCCCTGCCGGACTTTTTTCCAGAACACGGGGATGGCTTTCTCCTGAGCTGCCAGGATCTCCTTTTAGAAGAACTCCCAGCCCTCATGGGCTTCCTTGCCCTCAAGTGCTGTCTCCCAGGAGACTTTGCCAACCAGCCTTCTAAAGGGTTCAAAGTCTGCCCTCTGAAAATTTAGTGCTACTGTCCTGCTTAGCACCCTCTTCACTTCACCTAGAACAGAAAACCCTATCATCTTGTGATCACTAAGTCCTAGGTGACCCCCTACTGTCACATCCCCCACAAGGCCCTCTCTGTTGACCAACAGCAAGTCCAGGAGGGCACCTTCCCTCGTAGGTTCATTAACCAGCTGTGCAAGGAAGTTGTCTTCCACGCACTCCAGGAACCTCCTAGACTGCTTCCTTTCTGCTGTATTGTACTCCCAGCAGATATCAGGGAGATTGAAGTCTCCCACAAGGACAAGAGGCATTGACTTGGAGATTGACCCCAGCTGTTTATAGAAGAGCTCATCAGCTGCTTCTCCTTGGCTGGGTAGCCTGTAACAGACTCCCATCACAAAATCTCCCTTCTTATGGGCTCCCTTGATCTTAACCCACAAGCACTCAATCTCCTCATCACCATAGTACATCTCAGAGGTGTCCAAGTCCTCCCTTACAAAGAGGGCTACTCCACCCCCTCTCCTACCCTTTCTATCCCTCCTGAAGAGTTTATATCCCACCAAAGCTGTACTCCAGTTATAAGAGTCATCCCACCACGTTTCCGTGGCAACGACATCATAGGCTCCTTGCCCTACAACAGCTTCCAGCTCTTCCAACTTATTCCCCATGCTGTGTGCATTGGTGTAAATGCACTTCAGCTGAGTAGCCGAGCCTTCAGCCCTCCTAGAGGGGACAGTGCTTGTTCCCAATTGCCTATTAACTGGAGTAGCTAAGAGAACAGTAGCTAGAGAACAGGCTCTGCTGGGCAAAATGGACTCAGGTAAATGCTTCCAAGGGGATAGCAGAGGGAGGCATCCTCCCAGCCTCAGGGTTAAGGTGGAATGGTCTGCTTCTATGGACCTGTGAAATTTGTTCAGTTCTGCCTTTAGTCACGCTGGGAGCTTTCTAGTGGCAAGCTGACGCTCTTGCCTTCTCCCATTTCCCTAGCAAGATGAGGGGGAAAGGGGCATGACAATCTTGAGAACAGAGTGCTGGAAGAGTAGGGACTTCCTCAGTCTGCATTCCACTAGCAGCATCTGGAGCTGCTGAAGACAGAGCCTGTATGTTGGCCATCAACTCTGGGACAACTTGGGCTACAAGTCTGGGACCCATCCAGCAGGTAGCTTTCCTCAGAACAGCACACCTTGTAGATATGGTGCCCAGTTGCGGGGAGAGAACTGGAGAGCCAGATTTCTGACTGCGGAAGGAATCCCCTGAGGGGGCCAGAGGTGTGGGGTCAGTCCTGGCTTCTGCTACACAAGGTGCTGAGCAGCAACTCCATCCCATATCTTTCATCAATGTCTGCATGTATACCTGCATGGAGGGGGGCAGCAGTCTTGCAGTGACACACTAACAGATCTCAGTGTTTGCTTGTGTCCATGTAAATGACTGGGTGAAGAGCAAATGTTGCCTTTAACTCTTCCAAGGACACAGGAGACTTGTGAGCTTCTGGAAACAAAGGATCATAAAACCCTCAGTGTAAAACAGGACAGTTTAATTTTCTGAAACTGAACTAGGTAGCTGGAGAGATTAAATTATGGTCCATTTATTTGCTCACCATCTAAGTCCCAGTATTTTAAAATATCTCTAGGTGACATAAAATTGAGTCTAGACTTTCTGTAAAATATTGGTACAATTTTTCATTTGATGCTGTTTCAAGATTTCTGCATCAACAGGTCAACCTGGGGTTTTTTTTTGTGCTGTGTTACAGGATTTATATTGCAAAGGACTTACCTTCACTGTAGTGTGTCACATTAATTGCAAAAATTTTTCCATGTTTCCGGCAAGGAGTTGTAAGGGGTAGGCAGGGAAAGGAGACAAATTCCTATTAGCAATAATTTTATCATGTGTTCATTTTTTTGTATACTTAAAAATATGAAATTTTTAGACACTCGACAAAGAAGGATGTTGCAGGAGACACAGCACATAGAACTGCATTTTGGTAATTCATCAAAGCAATCAGCATACCAGTCCCAGGTTAATTTTTGCTTTGGTGTGATGTTGGCATAGGGTCACATCTGAGTCCAAATACAGGTTTTGAACTTCCACAAAGTTCAAAACAGATCTGAAATTTGCTTTTCATCACTCCTCACTGTTAACGTCGGAGCTATACTGCCTAGAAACTATGGCTAGTGGAGATGTAGGATGGATTGTTTGTCTGACTCCATGTGGCTGTTGCTACATTTCAACATAAAAAACAGTAACATTTAAAATTACCTCTGAAATTTGCCCTCTGCTACTGACAGCAGACATTGACCAACACCAAAATGCTATATTCTAGTGAAATTCAGATCTATATCTCAATCATGTGATGAGATGGGCTATGCAATCAGGTTTAGAGTACTCTTACAGTTGTAGCATGTTCTAGATACGTATTTTTGATAGGATCACAACTTGGATTGCTGTGACAGTCTATATGAGAATGAGATTCAAAGATTTTCATTACCTACATATTTACAAGAGCAGTCATTTTTGCTTAAGAAAATAAAAGTTTCTATATTGCTTCTAGCTTCCCCTATACAGACATTGAAACTCAACCAGTAAGTAAAAGTCTAGGGGAAGATGTGGTTATTAAACTGCATGGTGGCACATTACATAGTTTTCTGTCTCTGAGGTTGCTGGTGATGCTGTATGAAAATGGGGTCTGTCAGAACATCAGGCACTCTTTCTCCCACTCTAATGCCTCATTCATATGGTGAGATTTTTTTTATTTTATTTTTTTTTCTGGTTTTGCTAAAGAATTAGTTATCCAGTTGATAAAGTTCATTTAAAAGCTTAGACCTTCCCAACAGAGTATTCAGCCTCTCAGATGCATAAAACCCTGGTTATCTTCTCTTATTAAACATCTTGGAGCGTTGTCAGCCAGAGCAGGATAATTGTCCTTGTGGTCCCGACAAAACCCAGATCTTGCATCCAAAATTTTTTAAGGAATTCAAACAGTTAACAGGGCTTCTTTTTTCTTTCACCCTTCAGAGAGTTTTATTATCAGCAGAGACAAACGTAATTCTTGTGCAGTACAAGTCCTTGATTCTGAGAGGTTTACACATATGATTAGATTTCAGTGGAGCAGCTTGTGTATAAATTCAAGCAAGAAGCTGTTACAGGACTGGAACTATTTTGAATAAGATGCATAGTACCCCTGGGATCCTTTGATGAAAGGTGTTGTTATCTCTGTCACTCATATCAGATACATTGCTTTTATATGAATGCTGTAGTTGTAGTCAATTCATTTTCTAATGTTTGGGGAAAAATTATACAAACCCTGGACGGCCTGAAAAGAGGATCAACACATCACAGGTACTGCATGTAGATTGTTTCCTAGTGCAGCTGGCTGACAGGTGTTTCATGGAGTTAAAGGTCATACATTCCTTTACGTGCCAGGCTACATTTATGCATAGATCAGATATCTTTGACATTTGTATTCACACACATTGCATAAAAGGTCTTCCCACTGACTGTTGCAGAGCTCAGAATTAGCTGGCTAGATAAATTTACACTCCCTGATTTTCCTTTTGTGCTGCCCACCACCACTAGCCATTATTAGATTCTGATAAAATTGTCTAAACGCTAGTAACTGATTTGTGGTCAGAGCAGGAGCGTTGTGAAGTGGATAGGCTTGAACAAGGTAGTCTAAATAAAAATGCATCTAGTGCTTTCTTTGGGAGGCAGTGCAAAAATAATGATTGGGTTTCTCTACATGCATTACAGAGATGGAAGGGAGAGCCTCTTGCAAATCTTTTCTTACTATATTCAAACTTTTTATCCTTCTGAGAGCCCAAGACTGAGTCCAGTCCTGGGATAAATAATTTGCCTCAACTTGTGATCCCTGTATAGAACAGGGATAGATCTGTGAATCTGAACAGAATAGATCCGTGTTTGTCATGGCAGACTGGTTATTTATTTGCCTTAAACATTTGTTTATCCAGCGACACTGCTTTTCCCTGAAGCCTGCCCCCACAATTAGCCCGCTCCCCTCACCCTCCCAGGCCGCTCGGGCAGCCGGGGGGCAGTGAACGGAAGCGGGGTGGGGCGGGGAGTCGCCAGCAGGTGAGGTGGTCAGGTGGCCACGCAGCCAGAGGAGCCTGTGGGTGGCCACGTGGTGGGCCAGCGGGGACCCCAGGGCACCGTGCCTAGCAGGAGCCAGGTGGTCCCGGCTCCCGAAGGGAGCGGTTCACCAGGCTCCGTCGCGAGCTCCCAGGGTTCCTGCCCAAACCCACTGCTGTGCCGGGATTGAAACGCAGACCTGGACCGGAGCAGCCTAAAGCACGTGGTGATACAATCTATATTACTCTTCTATCTTTCTCTCTACCTCTCCCCGTCCCTCACCCCTTGACCTCACGGAGTGCATGACTGCTTGGACTGGGGATTTATATTTTTCTAACTCCATGCGGCTGGGTACCTCGGCTGGTTGTTGTGCCTTCTGGAAATAAACACTGTTTGATATTGACCCTGGGAGTAACCCTTTGTTCTCCGGATCGCCACATAGACAAAACGAACCCATCTTTTTCCTCCTCCCTTTGGCCGGGTCGAGACAGTGTTGAACTTCACAATTAGTAAAATCATCAAGATGGGCTTAAGCCTCTTAACATTCCTTGAAAAGCATCTCAGAGTTCTTTCCTTTATGTCAGTCACATTAGAAATGTATCTTTTCTTTAAACAATGGCTGAAGTCCCAAGCCTGATCAGGACTGCATGTTTGATTTCAGTTGAATTAGGGCTTCACTCAAATTGATCTATGCACTTGGTCTCTTCATGCATTATTTTCCCTGCAAACTACCTGAAGTACCCACCATCTGAATTATGTAAGATGTCATTTTTCTGGGGAGCGTGGTGCATTTTGTATAGATTTGTCTGATTTCCTTCTCATTTGTACTCAGACATCACTTACTTGCTTTCATTAGTGATTTTATATAAGGCTAAAGAGAAGCTGCATTTAACGGTGGCTAGGTGCCACCAATTTCTAGGAAATTAAGAACTCAGCTGGAGGATGAGGATTGGAGGCATCTCTCAAAGCTATGCTCTCACATAGCCAAGGGATAGAAGCAGCTATTTCTACAGCATAACTCAATTGTGCTTGTTCAGTTTCTGCCTTAGGAGGAGATAAATCTAAAAATGTTCATTTCTTTCCTTGACTTAAAAAAGGAGCTTAGCCAAAGAGTTCAGATACAAGTACGTGTTTTGTAGACCTGCAATTTGGGTGGACAAAGCCCAGCTCATGTGCTGAGGAGAAACAAAGCTCCTTCTAATAATTAGTGACCACTCTAAAAACACTCTTGATTTCATGCTAAAATAAACATTGTGTCTCAATATTGGGGGACAAGAGGGAATTGCCTCAAGCTGCACCAGGGGAGGCTCAGGCTGGACATCAGAAAAAAAATCTTCACAGAATGGGCCATTGAGCACTAGAACAGGCTGCCCATGGAGGTGTTTGAGTCACCACCCCCAGAGGTATTTAAAAGATGGATGGATGAGGTGCTGAGGGACATGGCTTAGTGGTTGATAGGAATGCTTGGACTTGATGATCCTGGAGGTCTTTTCCAACCTAGTGATTCTGTAATATTGGGCTGTAGAGGCAAGTAAGGATAAGCACTGCAAAAATCTCATAAACCTACAAACCTGAACAGCTCTATGGGCAGACAACTACATAACTGTATTAAAAATGATTACTTCTATACATGTTAATGACCTAGTTATTCTTAATTAACCTATACTATAACTGTGTCTACATAACTGAAACAGTAAATGCTAGATATTTTATCTGTGGTTCTGCTATGGGATGTGTGGGGCTATGAATCTGGAGCACTTGCCATACATCTCAGTGAGAGCAAATAAAATATCTTTTGGATCTAAGTTAGAAAATAAATGTATCTCTAGTGCACTGAGCTCTGTCTGTAAAAGTGTGTTGGGATTGATTTGACTGTAACGATGAGATTTTTAAGAAACATTCTGAAATAGAAAACAGCTTCCTATACCCACGCACTGTATTTTAAGGGTCAAAAGTGAGCTCTGAGAGCAGTAGCCATCTGCCTTTGTGTTGAACTGCAATTGGTACATGTCCTCATTAGAAGAAAAAATGATCCACCTGAAGCAGGATGTATATTTTACAATTTTGCTTTTTCCCCACTTACTCTTCTCTGTTCAGAGTGGGTGTTGCTTTTTTATTGTCAAAGTCCCTCAGGATAATAGTTTATAAGAAACTTCATGCAAGTTTAAAGCCAATTAGAGTCTTTTTTTTTTTTTGCCGCTGATACTTACGCAAGGCAGGTTTCTTTAATTATTTAAAATCTATTTTTTACCAGCAATGAATGGCTTCATTTTTTCTTCAGCCATTTGGTTTTGTTGCCCCACTAAAACCCCAGCATTGCAAGATCTTATTTTTTTTCCTGAGAGACACACTAAGGACAGCTCAGCAACTTGGAAAAAAACGTACTTATCATATCATCTTCCCCTTCTGACTGAATAAATAAAAGCAAATCTACAAAGACATTTAATTTTGGCACCTAATGGCATGCCAGGATGAGATGCATATCTGGTAAAGTAGGATCAAGGGGATGGATCTCAAAAAAATGAAGGTTGTTTTGATGTTCCTTTTGTGAAATATCACACCATAACAATAGAGACCAGTAGAGAAACAGTATCATTTTTGGCAGGACAATGAAAAGAGTTCATTGCAATCATGTATCTCCAGTTGAGGGCTTAATAAAGACTCCCCTTTACTGTTGGATCTTGCTGTAAGTAAGGAGGTGGTGGTCACTTGGGGCCCAAATTATTTTTTACATGCAAAATATCTTTGGACATCAGGAAGAAAGTTTGAATAGGTTTAAATTAAAAAATAAAAGTATTCTGTATTCAAGTTAAAACTTCAAATACATTATTTCTTTTTAAAAAAAATGTAATAAGGTCTAGCCATAAACATGTTTTGGATGGCTGTGGTTACACAGTTTACACCAGAAGTTTTATACTTTTAACATTTATTTATTTGTGTCATGGGATCACTAATATTTTGTGCTGTTAATATGGTCACTTCCCTTCTCCCTTCTCACTCATTATGGCACCTAAAAGCATCTGCATTTGAAAAAAACTCAGAACAGTGATATTTAACTGATTTACTCCAGTTCTGAGAAGCAGTGTCTACACAAGAAAGTCTTCATAATAACCAAGAATCATGTTGGCTTCAACCCTTTTGCTTGTGGATTGTTTCCTAAAAGCTTCTACTTCCAGATACTGTGTTTTCTAGAAGCATTCATTATGTAGAAGTATTTATTATGTAGAAGTATTCGTTATGAGAAGTGTAAGCAATAGCACACAGAGCATTTGCCCTGGAGCTCTAGCTCATCTCCTTGGCACAAGCATTAAAAAAAAGTTGTGCTGTCATCACTGCTAGTGTCTCTCTCAAAACAATTCAAGAAGGACTTGGACTTTCCCTTTCTGTGTGATGCTAGAAGCACGTTGGTTCTCCTGGTTCCAGAAGGCTCTGATACAGAGGCTTTTCCAGGCAGCTGCCAGGCTTTCTCACAGAGTCTTCAGTCAACAAAACTATTTGATATAAATGCTCTTCACTGGGGCTGCCCACAGCAATGCACAGCATTGTCTGGCCCCTGCTGCTCTGGGGTCACTTGCAAAGCGCTACAGCTCCTTTGCCATAGACAAGGTCTCCTTGTCAGTAACCATGGGACCCGCAGGTCCATCTCTCTGCACTCATGGCAGAGGTTGCATTACATTGCTGCTTATGGGGAGCTCTTTCAGGTCATTCGTGTTTCAGGATTGCCACCGTACCAGCACAACCTACTTGTTATATCCTAATGGCAGCTATTCCTCTCAGCACTGCTCTTGTATCTTTCCAGAGTCATGGTATGAAACATCAATGTCTTGAGTTTAGGTACAGTTAACACTATCAGGAAGGTCACGTAGTAAACTAAATACAGAAATGCACTGTAGCGTCTTGTACAGCCTGTTGGATTGTGTTTGTTGGGGGGCTTGTCATAGGTATTTTAGGTGAAAGCTAAGGGCTGAGTGGGAGTCAGATCACAGCCCTGTTCAGTTGTCCTTGGAGGACAAACTGACTTTCCAAGAGGGACAAGACTGGGGAAGGCAGCCGCCTGACTGGGACAGGGTAACCCTGCCTCAACATCTTTCTGCAGTCTGTTGGTAAAGATGTATGATAATATGCTGCTGTAGAAGAAGGTAGCTTGTTGTAGCTGATGTTCTCGGCCAGAGAATAAAACCATTCTGCTTGTCAAAGAAGTCCTCCCAAGCATGAGCCTTGTGACCTCTTAAAAAGGGACAATGTCCCTTACAGCTGCTGTTTCATTTGGGTAGTTAAATTCCAAATGAAAGTGAACTACTGGAGGGGAGCAGAAAAGCTGGAGTTTGTCCAGGTAAATATTGGCATGTAATAACTACAAGAGAGCCTGTGTTTCCTTCTTGGGAAATGGTTCACAAATTTCATATGCAGGCTTCACCTTACCCACAGCTTAAGTGCAGCTGTCTCAGGGGAAATACGGAGGTTATTTAATACTACCCAGCAATGACACAAAACAACTTAGGGCAGGAAGAGAAAAGCAACACCATATTAAATTAAAACTACACAAAGCAAGACTTAGGGAAGAAGAATGTAATTATCCAACCTGGACTGTGGCCAAAGCACTGATGCTAATGCCTTCACTATTTAAAAAAAAAAAAAAAAAATCCCCACAACAAAACAACAGAAAAAAATGCTACAAGAGCCATCAAAATCACAAAGAGATGAGATCTTACTTTCAGTCTCTCTTCTGAAAGAAGGCAAGTCAGGTAGCACAGTGCCCCTTAGCACTATGCCAGGGTATTGATTCAGTACCTACTGAGAAGGAAGAAGGCCACATACTGGAGATTATGCATTATTAAAGCTAAAAAATGAGGTGTTTTCATTGTGAAATATAGAGTTCTCATAGCAGTGTTTCCCCAGGAATACACTATCGGAAAAAAAAATAGTTTGCAATTCATCTCCAAGGAGTTTTGCAAAGGTCAACCCCTAGAGCCAGCTCAATGCATTATTTAGGGACTTGACCATTTTAATACTGAACATTTCATTTGATTTGTTTTTACAATCAGCTATTTCAGTTCATGCTGAAAGGAAGTATCACTAAATCCCCATTTTTACTGTGGTACATAGTTAGACAGAAGCAGCCAAAGGAAGCAAATATAACCAGTTGTCCTTGATTTTTAGCAGCTTCTAATTCCTATGTGTTCCTTAGGCAACTTAGACCCTCAAGTGAGTTTCTCAGTGCGACTCTAGACTATAACAGAAATCAGGATCCTTGCGGTTGCCCAAGTAAGTTACAGTATCTTTCTGCAGACTTACTCTATATTACACCATGAGGTCCTAAAGATATAGCATCAAGTACTTTCAAGGTTCCTTGGGCATATGGGAATAGGGAAAGAACTTAAGGCAGAGGTGCCCTGGTGCATGGGGTTTGCATCTTCTGTGCAAACTAGAGACAAACAGACGGGAAATGATCCATATGTTTTCCATGGTTATGACTTTAGCAACAAAATCAGATTCAACCTGGATATATTCTCCTACACTTTACAGAATGGGTGTCTCCCTACAGGAAAATCCTGAGATTTCACTTCAGTCAGATGTTCCCTTGTTAATATGGAAATCTTCTGACATCTTAGGGTCTCTGCTGTGCACAAGCTCTTTCTTTCAGTAAACCCGTGCCAGCTACTTACCCAAATATGAACTTTGCCAGTCTATTGTGGTGTGTTGCTGAAAGGGTAGATCAAGAGTTTTATGAAAACAGATTTGTTTTGCAAAACAGACACAGAAGATATGGATAGCTTATGTGGAAGTTACATGTTGGCATGTTCAAAAACATGGGTGGTTTGACTCTCAATTTTTTTGTGCATTTATTTATTATTATGATATCTTAGCTTTCCTGTGTGCATGCTAAATGATTTGTAAGATCCATATTGCAGAGCAGAGCCTACCATTTATGAATAAATACTATTAAGCACTTATGAAATGATCTAGGTATTTTAAGTCTTCATGGGCAGCAGTTTCTGCTGCTTTTCATAAAATACGCCCTTTAGAGCTGTGTGTTCACCAATATGATTGTTATGGGTATCTGTAGTAAGTTGGAACATTTTAGATTAATAAATTATACAAAAGCATTATTATGTGGAGATTGTATTTGCTCCCTAGTTACAGCTGAGACTTACTTTTCATCATAAACTCTATAAACATAACCCCCTTTGTATTATCAAAAAACCTCTTTACACTTCAAGCTCTGTGTAAGTGGTCTTGGACATTTTTGCCAAATCTTAATGATTTCTGACAAAATACTTTTCAAGAAACAGGACTTATAATGGCTTATGTTTTTAAACGTTCTTCCAAGATCTTTTTCTTCACATTTTAATCTAAAATGGAGTTCTAAAATATTCTGTGGGGCTGACTCAGAAGGGTTTAGTTTGAACAGTTCTGAAAGAAGATAGATATTGAATGACTCCAAGAACTCTGCACTGTTGCTGGCAAAGTTCTGTCTGCCCTTTGAGGAATGCTAAGAACGATGTAAATAATGACTACAGCTGAAAATACATAGAAGGTATTTTCCAGACTCCTGTTATACAAGTTGGCAGTGATGAGACTGCAGAGACAAGTAAAAAAGCCATCAAAAGTGATTTCAGGGCACTGATGCAACTGGTTCAAGAGTTGGGAGAATAGGTAGCATTTTCCTCAATCCTGTCATTGGCAGGGAAGAAGGCTGAAAGGAATTAGAAAAACTGATGTGACCAACACATGGCTCAGAGCCTGGTATCATTGGTGGAATTTTGGATTTTCGATCATAAGGAGGTTTACATGGCACCAGGCCTGCTGGTGATAGATAGTGTTCAGCTGTCATGGTTTAGTAGGCATAGTGGTGCCGGGCTGATAGTTGGACTGCATGATCTTAGAAATCTTTTCCAACCTTAATGATTCTATAATCTAATCAATCTTGCTCTACATACAGAGAGTCATCCTTTATTAATGAGCAGGAAATGTTAGAATGCCCTTCTCTTAATCATGTACTGCTTTCACTAATTCCAGCCTTCTTACTACAAACCAGAAAAATATGTACTCTAAATTTCTTATTACACAAACAGCATACTGCATGTAGTCTTCATTAAGATCCCATATGCCACCAATTATGCAAGCATCATTAAACAATGAGTGAACCCATCTAGATTTGTAACTCTTCTTGGCCAATATCATGCAATTACAGCATGTGTATAAAAAGAAAAATGATGAACTGATGCTGTAACATCACCATTAGCACAGGAGAAATGCATGTGCAAAATGAGTCAAGATCACTTTTGCACACTGTCATTGCTCCATTCGGAGCTTGGATGTGCAAGGAGGGGTTTTCTGACAAAGACAAAAAGGAAGCTTTCATTCCTATGAGTTGAGATATTATAGCTTGCAGTGAGTTCCACTGCTATTTGCCTTTTTGCATCCTGCATTAGTGCACGAAGGGTTGCTAGTCCCAAATGACACTTGTCATCGTTGGACTGCAGAGCTCAGCAGGTTCCATCAGAGCCATCCAGAGGGAACTAGCTTTGAACCATCCCCATCCACTCATTTTGGTGTGTGTTGTAGCAGCAACGTGGCTCCTGAACTACTGAAGCAATATCCTATAAAGCTCTATCAGAACAGATGATGACAACAAATGATCTAAAATTGGTACAGTGGGTTTGCTGGAGAGGATTTTTCATATGTAAGGTTTGCTTTTTTAAAAAAAAAGAAAGCAAGTTTTTTCACATAAAGTACTCAATGAAAAACTGCCACATTGTACTGAACAGGTGCATCATGGAAAAGAAGTGAAGGTACAGACATTTCATACTTAGAAATGATTGGGTTGTTTTTAGATGTAAATTTAGCAACTAATTTTGTGATTATCTCAGAACTAAAATATTATTTCCACTCTATCTAATCATGCCACAGAAATATTTTGAAATTTATAACTCTTCAATTAGAGATCATCTAGCCTCAATGTCCTTACTTCTTAGTATGTTTCAGTCCAAAATAGCTTTGAACAAAAGCGAAAAACTGAGGCTGAAGCACAAGAATGAAGGCAAGAAATGTTTTCTACTGATGATCTTTCAGAAGACACCAGACAGATCACCTCCCAGCTTCTCAATGAAACATAGAATTATGGAATGGTTTGGGTTGGAAAGGACCTTAAAGTCCATCCAGTTCCAATCCCCCTGCCATAGGCAGGGACACTTCCCACTGGATGAGGTTGCACATCCAGCCTAACCCCACCTGCAACAACGGGGCAGCTAAGACTTCCCTGGGCAACCTGTTCCAGTGCCTCACAGTAAAAACTTTCTTCCTATTATCTCATCTAAATCTATCATCTATTTAGTACTTACTTATCCTCACCAATCTCATAACAACACCAGGATTATCAAGGTTAATCCCTACCAAAAAAAATCACCGTGATTCAGCTAAAATCCTCACTTATGTAGGGATGAAAACACTAGCTTTTAGCTGAGGCTTGGATTTTGCTATTACTGTTGTTTTAATACATCACATTTTCAGATCATACGGTGATGAGGAATCCACAAAAGCCAAAGAGGCCAGATACTAGGTAGTACTCAGACTGGTATTTTACCCGATTTTATTCAGTCTGTTTTAAGAGTGGTAGACCAAGGTAACAAATAGTACTGGCTTCAGTTCAACCCACTGTAGTAAGGTGGAGAATTAGAGCTAGTAGCCTTCTCATGGAAGTTGTACTCCAATATTCACAAAAAATCCCTCCTAGTCTACTTTCTGATACTTTGTTTCTTTTTATAACCAGCAAAAATGTAAAGGGTTGTTATTGTCTTATTTTCCCAAATAGAACAATTCTTAAGAAAATATCCATTTACTGCTTACTCTTTAACTGAATGTTATTCCCAAGTGCTGTGTAATCATTAAGTGAGCTTTAATTTAACAAGTGTGCTGCTCTTAGCACATTTCTGCTTATGTAGCAGTAAATTAACTATAACAGATTATAACCGTTCTCCATCATTTAGCAATAAGTGAGACTTCCCATAAATATCTTTTAAAACTGAACCAAGGTGCTTTTATGGCACTTGTTCACCACTCATTCTCATTTATGATCACAGGTGAAACAATATCAAGTTCAAAGAAAAAGATGATTTTTCAAGCTGAGATTGAAAATTCCAGTTCATTTGGTTTCTGGGAAGAAACTGTACTGCTTGAGATATGTCTCACCTGGCCACTTCCGGAAGATGAGCGATGCTTTGATAACAGGGATGGGAACACTTCAGCAGCCTAAGTGAATTTGCTGGGTCAATGAGGCATCACCATGTTTTCAAAGTGATTTCTTTCAGTGTCTTTGCTTTAGTAGTAATCAACAGCTGGTTTCTGAATGACTATGCTGCTAGGGGCCAAATCCCAGAAATACAGCAACCAAGCCCAGACTCTGATATCTAGAGGAGCTCTCACCTTTTTTATCTTCAGTATCCTGAGTTCTTATGATAATCCAAGCTTCTATGCATCTTCCTACAAGGGGGCGAACTCCTGGGAAAGACTGTCCTTTTGTGACACTTTTCTCTGTCTGCTGTCTGTACAGATAGGGAATGACCATGATTAATTAGAACAGCTACTAAAGTAATTTCTTGAGACTAATGATGATATTTAACTAGAATATTATTTTCTCGAGGGCTTTACCGTGATCTGTTAAGATTGTGCGCTTTGAAGGAGAAAATGGATCTGGCACTTATATTTACGCTAGGCTGACGTTGTTGGTTTGCTGCCAAAGAGGCAACAGCTGAGGGGATCTCAGCCATCAAACTAGCTAGCCTTGTAAGATATTACTTCAATGGGGACACAGAATAACTCTGTCCATTTTGTCCTCAGAAGTTATAGAAATGTCATCCCAAGTTTAGTTAAATCAGAGATTTCTCATGTAGGCACATGACACTTCAGAATCAGATTAATGCCATCAGCTTGTTTCATTTTTAACAGCCTGAAGCAAAATCTGACAGAATGAAAATTTTGGTTATAAAAAGCCTGATCTGGACTCACCCTCTAATTGCCTGCAGTGTTTCACAGACCTCTTCATGTACCTTATCCTTTCCCTAAAGTTTTCTATATTGTTGGGTTTGGGGGGAAGGGCTTAAGGGCAAAAATAAACATGTAATGAAAAATAAATGATATTTTCCTGCCCTCAGCATAAAGAACTTGTGCTTGCATTTTCATATAGTGAAGTTTGCATCTGAAAGTTTAACCATAATGGCCCCTCAACAGTATTAATGCTTAGAAATTATCTGATTCCTTGGTATCTTGTTTTCTCACAGTTTGTGGGGATTTAGCACTCTAACAGACACTAGCAGGTAACAAATTCGCTAGAAGTGGCTAGTGGAATTTAAGTTGCATAGGGATATCAAAGTAATTACACATAAAGTGTATACTCCTTTTTTTCCAATAAGTCCATATGTTGTTTTAAATATACAACATGATGGCATTAGATTGCTAATAATCCTTGATTTCTCTCAGTAGCTTTAACTGAACTGTGAGACAGAATTACTCCTCTGGAAGCAAACTGCCTGTTTCAGCTTGGCAAAAGGATATACATCGATCCACTCAGGCAACTGCAGGAGCAGGATAGAATGGGATTTTGACCAATATTTTACACAGTACTACTTTTTAAGGTATAGAAACTTCTCTGTTCCTTCATAGTCATCACCAAAATGATTTCTCCGATTTGAAATTTGGGCTTTTTTTTTTTTTTTTTTTTGACAGAGAGACTTTTGGAAGTAGCCCAAAAGAAATATTGCTACATCTAGAATCTGGATTTCTATCTAGGATCTCCATCTTTTTTGCTTTGCCATCTACCAAAATAAAGGATTCCTTTAAGCACTGACTTGATTTTTGGGAAGAAGAAATCGCAGGAAGCCAGGTCTGGCAAATAGGGTGGGTCCTCAAGCACAGTGGCGTTTTTAGCTAAAAACTGTTTCACAGACAAAGTGTTGTGGGTTGATGTGTTGTCTTGATGTTAATTCACTGTTCACTCTTGCACAATGGCATTTCCCGACCGAGGGTAAGAAAACGTCTCTATTTGAACACACATCCTCTTGTACTGAGTGAATTGATTGAGCTGTCTTGTCTCACTGTGACAGGTTAGAATTCATTCTATAGTCATCTTCATCGCTCTCCTCCCACTCTTAGATGCTGAGCTATAGGGTTAGTCTTGGTGGGGGGGGGGGCGTGTCAGACCATGTATGTGAGCAAGTCTAATAGAAGTTATTTTAATCCATACCCTAACCTTGTTCTCAGCTCAGGTGATGTCCCTGTTTATTGTCTTGCTCCAGAGTATTAAGCTATGGTCAGACTTTCTGTGTGAAGACCTCAAGGAAATAGGTATTGGTCAATAGAGTCTTGATCAATGTGTACTGTGTTCATACAGCTGTCCTTAAATTTAAAAAAGAGCAAATTATTTAAGGTGGGATAATAGCTATGCTATGGGCAAACTTCCCTCAGTAGTGATGTTTGGTTTACAGAACATTTTGGTTTTGAGAACATTTGTTTCCCTCTAAGTGTTTTCATTGACAGTCAGATGTCAGGGAGTGCTGGAAGCAGATAGCCAAGAGTAATTAGAGGTATCGCAGTGATAGCCTGTGTTATGACTCTGACTGTAAAAATATGTGAAATTTTCATCAGATATGGAACATTAAAAGCATGCTGGATAAATTATGAAAAGAAAAATGGAAAGTGCCTGAGTATTTTAACACCTTAACTAAAAGGAAAAAAAATAAGTGCATCAAAGAAGGCTAAAAAGCAAGTTGTGTCAGCTGTTTTTTCATCAAATATTAACTGGATCCTGAGGATTTTCATTAACCAGTTGAAAATATTTGGAATATTTATCAGAATGCAGAGGTTTTCATTGAAATTATAGTCTTGTATACAATCTTTATGGAATGGTATGTCAGAGACGTTGAAACTAGGGAACCAATTGAAGCCTTACATTTGGCTATGATCCTAGAAGCTCTGGCAGTATGTTCTCAACTCTTCACACTGTTTCTGCAGCACTTCATTGGGAACTGAGCCTTTGACTGTAAATGCATTTTGCCAGGGCCTTTGATTCCTTGTGTGCACCATGTGGCTGCTATCACTTTACAAATAAAGAAAAATTGAAATTGGTTTATAAACTATTATTATTATAACCAAGTTCTGCTATTAGCTAGGTTTAAATGTTTTCATATATTCCACATGTCTTTTGCCCTTTGAGATTTTTAACTGTTGTTTTCTTGTACATTAATAATTTCCTTGTATAATTGTTCCCAAGAGAATGAGCTGAAAAAAATATGAATTAACTTGCATCCTTTAATGTGCTAATAAACTTTCCACAAAGAAAAATTCACTCCATCCAGGTGGAAACCAATCACTTTAAACCAATGCTTACTGAATTCTAAAGTGCGGGTTTTTTTCCCACTAAGTTGCCACATGCACAGTGCCTCTGCATGTTAAAAGTAATTAGAAAGCGCAAACAGCAATTTTAGAAAAAGCCTCAGGTCATCTTTTGCTGCAGTATAGAATTCAGGGGCATTATAGAAAATGAGTATTCATTGTATCTAAACAAAATGGATAGCAATTTCTAGGAGGTTGAGAGGTCTCATGCTACAAATATAGATTTCACTATTTCATTGAAAAATATTTTTAAACTGTTTTAGCTTTTTTTTATTGTCTGATCAAAAATAAATAATTCATGCAATAGACTCTAAACCACAGATCAAGAAAAAGAAATGTCCTTTTATGTAGAATTAATTCAAATAGAATCTTCAGTGAACAAAATGTTCTATCTTATGTATTCATTTACAGCTGCACAATGTCAGCTCCTTGTTCACCAAAGCACTCATCCTCATTTATAGCTAAGCACTTAAGTAACCAGAGCACTACTCCTGAGAAACAAAAGCAGCAGTTCTGAGCATGTACTTTAAGCCAAATACATATGAGTGATGTTTCAAGTAGAGCCCTAGTTACTCACAAGCTTAAGCAAGATGTCTGAAGAAAAAAAAGGCAAGCAGGCTTCTTATTAAAAAAAATAAAGGGTGGGATTGCAACTGCCTTTAACCAAGAGTTGATTACAATTCACAGCTGGTATGGGAGAGGGAATAGACAGGGGAAGGGATTGATAAAGGTCAGAGAGAATTCAAGGGTAAAACACAGAAGGCTTGAAAGCAGACTGAAGAATGTTAGAACTGTGACCAAGGTGAAGCTTGAGGGGGGACATCAGAAGTAGTGAGAAAAAAGGCCTGGGCACTTGCAGTGACCAGGAAAAGACCCAGAGTAAATAAGGGAAAATGGCTGTACTAGGTCAAACAAGGGATTCCCGCTAAGGTGGCTGTAGCTAAGGTAGCTGCATCTTTTCCCTAGGGTAACATCCAGATTAGAGACAGGAGTTCATCAGAGTTATTGGTATGGCTGCAGGGAATCCAACTTACAAAAAAAGTTGAATACAACTTGGGGTGATATTTCCTTTCAGATGATTAAAAAAGTAATTTCTTTAAAATAAGGCCTAAATATGAATAATCTTCCTCAAGTCCTTGACGAGCAACCTGGTATGTGTACTGAAAGCATTGTTTCTCACAGAAAGTACTGACAACACCCTTAGCAGCATCAAAACACACACTGAATACACAAATGCTGGTTTTGCTCTTTGAGATGCATTGCTTTGTTTTCCAAGCTGTTTTAGAGGTTGCAAGCAGGTATACTGTTTGGGGTTGTTTTTAGTGATTTTTTTATACAAATGTATATATATATATTTTTTTAATGTCTTACAGTAACCATAGAATGCTGACAGGTTTTGCTGTGCTCAAACCACCATACTTTACACAGAGAAAAACAACAACCATCTCTTAAACAACCCAGAAAATGTTATTTTACACCAGAAGTGCCTGCCAGAAGGCATTCATTTTAATCTAGAAAGGTAGATAAAATCATACAATCCCAGAATCGTAGAAGGGTTTGGGTTGGAAGAGGCCTTAAAGGCCATCCAGTTCCAACCTCTCTGCCATGTGCAAGGACACCTCCCACTGGATCAGGCTGCTTATAAGCCTCATCCAAGCTGGCCTTGAACACCTCCAGGGATAGGATAGCCACAACTTCCCTGGGCAACCTGTGCCAGTGCCTCACCATCCTCACAGAAAAAAAATAAATGTGAAACTCCTTATAGCTTGTTATAACAGTGCATTGGGATTTTCCTCATAAATACACACAAATATTTTCTCCAATTCCAGATACAATATTACTCCATTGCAGGTAAATACATATTCAAATCCTCAAAATAATCAAGCCACAGCCCAAATTTCAGTACAACACTTTTTAAAGCTAACAAGGTGCTAACTTTGTAACAGAAATTAATAGAGATGTTAACCTAAGTGCCAGTATAGTTCAGTACTACCATAATGAAGCAACTGTTGTTTTTCAATGTTTTGATATCTGGTTGAATAAACCAAGACCGAAAAAATTATCATACCTGTAGAAAATATTGATACTGCTTCACTTTTGACACATCCCAGCCTGTTCTTGCTGCTTAGTTTCCTACATGGAAGGAGCTACATTCAAATATCCTGTTTAATGGTGGGTTTTTTAATTGCCACGCTTTGAGAAAGACATCAGTACTGTCTCCACAAATTCCCTCAATGCTGCATTGTTTTATGATATCTCATCAAAAATAAGAACATGATGCTCAATTAATATACATTTGCCACATGGATAGCAGGAACCAAATAAGTCCAGAAGGCCCCTGTAATCTGCTGGGAGAGATATCTGGAGTCAGCACATTCAGGAAACTTCTAAAATATTTTTGTTCAGCTCTAATTTGTGTAACTTCAACAGCAAAGTTTATCCTAAGGAGAAATTGTGTCAACCACAGATTGATTTATTTTCTGCTGATGAACACAGACATGTGAATAACTGACAGGTGTGTCTTCTTCCAAAGGATGATGCCAGAGCTGCCTCCTCCTGTCACTGGAAATCCTTCAGAAGAGCCAGTCTTCTTCTCCTTTACTCCATGCCACCAGGTATCTAGACACATTAATAAGATCCCCTAAGCCACGTTGAACAGTCTCACCTTTTCCAGTCTGTCCTCATGTGAAAGAAGCTCATTTAATCACATTTGTGGCCCTTTGCTGGAATTTCTCCAGCACGCCCATATCTTTCTTGCATTGGGGATCCCAACACTGGATACAGCATTCCTGGCGTCATTTCACCAGTGCAGAGCAGAGGGAAAGGATCACCTCCCATGACTACTGGTAACACACTGTTTAATGCAGCCCATGATACTGCCGGTTGCCTTTGCAGGGAGACCACATTGGAACTTCATGTTCAACTTTGTACCCACCAGGACCCCCAAGGCCTTTCCTGACCACACACTTCTCAGCTGGGCCTGTGCTGGTGGATGGGGTGTTTCCTCCGCAAGTGCCTGGTTTTGCACTCCTTTGTGTTGAATAGCATAACATACTTGTTTGCTCAATTCTCCAGTGCAGCCATCTGGTGTATCACTCACCCCTCCAAGTACTGTATCCTCTGCAAACCTGAGGGTGCACTTTGTCTCACCATCCAGGTAATTAACAAAGATGCTAAACAGTACTGGACTCAGACACAGGTTTTGGATGCATGGGCATTTGAACACAATCCCATAAACAGTGTACCAGAGTTAGAAAGCAAATTTTTATGTCTGCATTTGGCTGTCATCTCACCCAGCTTCACTTTTGTGCCGTTATTCATGCTGTTGTCAGCATGAGCTTGAGCTGCTGCAAAAGTGCAGCCAGCTGCTTTGAAGCTCTGCAGTAATAAATACCAGGTGCCACAGTGACTGAAGCTACTGCCTTTTCATTGGAGAGACATGGTCCTCTTACAGCGCTGCCAGCAGAGAAGACCCAGCAAGCTGGTTTTAACTGAAAAACTCGTAGGTGTTTTGGGACTTCCTTATGTAAGAGGCCACTGTTTCCCATTCACACACTAATCTCACTAGCTGGAGCATTCCAGTGACAAGTGGTGTTCCCCAGGGCTCAGTGCTGGGACCAGTCCTGTACAATGTCTTCATCAATGACCTGGATGAGGGCATTGAGGGTACCCTTAGCAAATTTGCAGATGACACAAAGCTGTGTGGAAGTGTTGATCTGCTGGAGGGTAGGGAGGCTCTGCAAAGGGACCTAAACAGGCTGGACTGCTGGGCAGTGTCCAACGGCATGAGGTTTAACACGGCCAAATGCCGGGTCCTGCACTTGGGGCACAACAACCCTATGCAGAACTCCAGACTGGGAGAAGCCTGGCTGGAAAACTACCAGGAGGAGAGGGACCTGGGGGTGCTGGTCGACAGCCGACTGAACATGATCCAGCAGTGTGCCCAGGTGGCCAAGAAGGCCAATGGCATCCTGGCTTGTATCAGAAATGATGTGACCAGGAGGTCCAGGGAGGTTATTCTCCCTCTGGACTCAGCACTGGTGAGGCCGTTCCTTGAATACTGTGTCCAGTTCTGGGCCCCTCACCACAAGAACGATGTTGAGGCTCTGGAGCAAGTCCAGAGAAGAGCAACGAGGCTGGTGAAGGGGCTGGAGAACAGATCCTATGAGGAGCGTCTGAGAGAGCTGGGGTTGTTTAGCCTGGAGAAGAGGAGGCTGAGAGGAGACCTCATTACTCTCTACAAGTACCTGAAAGGAGGTTGTAGAGAGGAGGGAGCAGGCCTCTTCTCCCAAGTGACAGGGGACAGGACGAGAGGGAATGGGCTCAAGCTCCGCCAGGGGAGATTTAGGCTGGAGATTAGGAGGAGGTTTTTCACAGAAAGGGTCATTAGGCATTGGAATAGGCTGCCCAGGGAGGTGGTTGATTCACCTTCCCTGGAGGTGTTTAAGGCACGGGTGGATGAGGTCTTGAGGGGCATGGTTTAGTGTTAGATAGGAATGGTTAGATTGGAAGATCTGATGGGTCCCTTCCAACCTGGTTGTTCTGTGATTCTGTGTGATTCATGTGTGCTGATCATCTAGAAGAAAGGAGAATCTGGTGGCAGGCAAGTTTCTGTGGAAAAGCCTCAACAGGGCTGGATTTGGGTTCCTTTTGGCACAACAATGCATTAAGAAATAAATAAGGACAGAGTTGGATTGAGATATTATTTGAAAGTCACAGGAGAATTTTTTACATGATCATGCTGTAGTGAAAGAGGTAAGTTTGATTCTTGACATAAATTATGAATACTAATAACTAAACTATAAACTTAAATATAATTATAATGAATCCTTTAGTACCTTACAATTATAGAATGTTACAAACTCCAAACTAAACACCAGAAGTCTCTAAAGAAGTAACATATTTGTGGCCTGAAACTGGCATTTTTTTCTTCCATTGTAGGAGACTTCAGGGCAATAAACTTCAAAGCTCTGGATTTTCATTTATTCTGAAGGCAAGCAAACGAGCATCAGAATAAGAATCAGACCTTGAATCTTATTAGACTGGGCCCCCTCTGATGGAATTTCTGCCCTTCCATCATGTGTCCTTCTGCTTCATTCTTATTCAAATTCTTCAAGATCATATATGCTAGCACACTTTTAGACCTCTCCCACATCCAGTCTCTCCTACCTGACTTTCATTTTGCAAACTAGCAGTTCACTGAATTTCCTTTCTTATAGTTTCAACACAGAGGCTCCAAGATACAGAAAGGCTAATCTTACAATCCCCAAAAGTGTATCTGTAACTCTCACACTATTTCTGAACTTAATTCTATATTCAACACTTGTTGTTGTTGTTGTTGTCAGATGTGTCTTTGATCCTGCTCAAGGCTCTCACAGTCTTTTTAACTTGGCTGCAAAGAACCATGCCCACACGTAGCATTAAGGCTGGAAAACTACAGAGCTGTAGCTGGAGTGGGAAGGAAAGGGACTGCCAAAAGAGGAGAACTCCAGTGAATACTGTGTTTCTCTGTAATGTCTGGCTCAGGGCTCAAAGTAGGGTTAGGATTAGCACTGACAAGAAGGCCTGAAATGCAGCTGGGGTGGGGCTGGAACAGGGCTGGCAAAGATGCTGCCAAAAGTTCTCCTGGTAATATTATGGGTCTGGACTAGCTGTGTCATGAGCCTTTGGCTCAGTTCAGGGTTAGGCTGGGTGGAAGAGAAAAGCCAGAGTTCAAATTGGAAGTTAGCTGCCAAAGGAAATGAAGGGCTGCAAAACCAGTATCAAAAAATCAATATCAAAACAAGTATCAAAAAAATCAATAGTCCAGGGAAGTGCTGCTGTGTATTCCCTAGGGCTCAGTTTAGGGTTAGGATTAAGCTTGGAAAAAGCTCAGAACTCCAGCTGCAGTGAGGCTGGAAAGAAGCTGCCAATAAAAATTTAGTTTAGCCAAAAGGGAAATGTTAACTCCTGGAAGGGCTGGAGTGCCCTTGCTAGCCTCTGCCTGGGACAAGGCTACGATTAGAGCTGGAAGAATCCATTTTTGTAATTTATGTATACAATATTGTATGTTGTGTTTATCTGGTATGCAAGCATCTGCCTTAAAGTAGGAAATATATCCACATAGAAGCGGTGTAACTCCAAGGAGAGGCTACTAAAGGGGAAGATTTACCTCCTAGTTATGACCAGACTGCTCTGCCATAAAGGGAAGGAAATGGAAAGGTCTTTAACATTTTGACACCCTGAGAAGGACAAGACTTAAATTCACATGCAGCAAGTGGCACAAGTGACAAAAAGGCCATGAGCAAGGCCAAAGGTAATAAGAAGGTAATAAGAACGCCTCGAGCAGAGCCAAAGAATTGGAGATTGGTGGCAAAATGGCCATGAGAAGGGTAAAGGTATGCAGATACAGGCTTAAACTCACACACAGTGAGCAGCAAAGCCAAGCAAAAGGGCACGAGCAGGGCTAAAGCATGCAGATATGCCACAGACACTGGCAGCAGTTCAAGTGTGCCTTCTGAGCCATTGCCACAACAGTCACTGCAGCCTGCATTAGCACACTTACTGCCAAACCTCTCCTTCTCTACATTTTTCATAGCCTGTACAGATTTGTATCCACGTATTATAATAATTGCTTAGAGTAACATGTAACTTTGTATGCTCAAGTTGCCTAAGTCAAAAGAAAGTACTGTGTGACTAGAAAGCCAGAATCATCCAGCTGGAGGAGATGCGCTTTGAAGAGAGGACATGCTGCACAACACTTCCTTAGCCAGGATGCTCAAAAGGTCAGTTGAACAAAAAGATACTTAGAAGTGATTCCAGAATAGCACCAAAGAGTGATATTCTACTGCTAGTAGAAATGCCAAGCGTAGTGAGTATGCCATTATTAAAATTAGTTCTGAGAAATACTGTGAACATGTAAAGCCTTTCCAAGAAATAGAGTAGAATCATAGAATGGTTTGGGTTGGAAGAAACCTTAAAATCCATTCAGTTCTAAGCCCCCTGCCATGGACAAGGACACATCCCACCAGACCAAGCTTCTCAAAGCCTCATCCAACCTGGCCTTCAACACCTCCAGGGATGGGGCAGACACAGCTTCCCTAGGCAACCTGTGCCTCACCAGAAAAAAATGCATGTAATGAGAAGATAAAATAAGATATAAATGAAAGTAATGAGAAGATAAAAAGCTCTAGTACCAATGTTGGGGGGGTGGGGATGTCTTAGGAAAAGCTGATGCCGCATGCAACCAGCACTGAATAACGAATGTCTGCTTTTTCAAACTCCAAATAGAGTCTTAGAGAGGTCTATTCTGACAGGTATTTAAGGTAACCTCTTAAACACTGTGTCAGGAAATGAGTGGCTGATAAAATTAAGAGGAGGGGGAAAGCTCAGAAAGGGGGCCCAGGCTCCTGGTCTCCCTGGAGATGAATCCTGGGAGTTCCCACGCAGCTGGTGCCATCTGCTGGCCAGCAGCTGCAGCCACTGGGGAGCCAGCCGGGCATCTGTCTACACAGACATCGCCTACACAAGGCTGACGGGTTTTGCTCTGCTCAAACCACCATCTTTACTCACAGAAAAAAACCCCAACCATCTCTTAAACAACCCAGAAAATGTTCTTTTTACAACAGAAATGCCTGCCACAAGGCATTCATTTTATTTTAGCAAGGCAGATAAAATCATAGAATCGCAGACTCATATAAGGGTTTGGGTAGGAAAGGACCTTAAAAGATTATCCTATATTCCTCTTAAGTGGCCAGTCCCTTTTTCCACATTCTGGAAACTTCCTTCTTCCATTTGAGTATCCCCAGAAGCTCCTTGCTCATCTGTGCAGGTCTCCCACCTCCTTTGCTTCATTTCTTACTCATCAGGAATTCCAGCCCTTGATTTCCCCTGTGTTTCTGAACAGAAACAAATCAATAAACAGAAAACTGGAAAGCTTTCCACCAGCTAACTTTCCCTTCCCCGGTACTGTTCTTTCCAATAAACCCAAACCTCCAGTTTTGGGGGTTAAGCTTTCTAAACTGAATTTATTTATGACAGAATTCATCTGGGATCATAAAATGGTTTGGCTTAGAGGACATCCTAAAGATCATCCACTTCTAAGGTGTGTACGGATACCTCCCACTGGATCAGGTTGCTCAAAGCCTCATCCAGTCTGGCCTTGAACGCTGACAGGGATGGGGCTGCCACAACTTCCCTGGGCAACCCTATGCCAGTGCCTCACAGGAAAATAAATTCATTAAATTCCTTACAGCTTGTTATGACAGCTCCTAGGGAATTTCCTCATAAATGCTCACAAACTTATATCCAAATATTTGTGTCGGGGTAATCCACAGTTTCAGGACAGGATGAGGAACAATATGATTGAAAGCAGCCCTGCAAAGGACCTGGGGTTGCTGACTGATGAGCAGCTAAACATGAGCTAGCAATCCATGCTGGCAGCCCAGGTCAGCCGTGTCCTGGGCTTCATCAGAACAAGCATGGCCAGCAGGTCAAGGGAGGTGATTCTCCCCGTCTACTCTGCCCTCGTGAGAACCTACCTGGAGCCCCGCAACTAGTTCTGGAATCCTCAGCATAAGAAGGATATGGATCTGTTGGAATGAGTCCAGAGGTGGTCCATGAAGGTGATCTCAGGGCTGGAGCACCTATTCTATGAGAACAGGCTGAGAGATGGGCTTGTTCAGCCTGGAGGCAGCTCCAGTGAGACCTTATAGAGGCTTTCCAGTACCTCAAGAAAGCTGAGGAGGGACTTTCACAAGGGCATGCAGCAACAGGGCGAGGGGGGATGGCTTTCAGTTGGAAGGGGGAAGATTTAGATTAGACATTAGGAAGAAATTCTTAATGATGAGGGTGGTGAAGTACTGGCACAGGTTCCCTGGGAAGTTGGGCATGCCCCTCTGATACCAAAAATGCTGGCAAATAAACTCTCTAAAACTCATTTTGGAGTTTTAGAAAGCAAGCACCCTTTAATCAGGCCTGGGCAAGCAATGTGAGGGAGTGATCTCCCATCAATCATGTGATGCAAGACAAGAGCTGTTTACAGGATATGTTACCCACTTACATGCCTATGTATAAGTTTTCCCAGAAATCTTAAGCATGTTCTGTTACTTTGCAAGCACTAATTTTCATGTTGTTATGAACTTCACAACAGTCAAATCTCTTGCTAAACTGGAGCTTTGGAGCTAGCATTCAAGACAGGGAAGGACTGCAAACAGGTGATTGCAAAAGAGACATCTGTTCAGCACAGATCATAATGGAACACAGGATACAAGCGTTTGGAACAACACTATTTGAAAAAACATGCTATTAAAAAAGGAAAATAAAAAATTGTATTAGAGGGATATTGTAACTTTCAAAAAACCAGTTACTTGGATGAACTTAACTCTAGAATTTTGGGTCAGAAGGGACCTTAAAGATCATCTAGTTCCAATCTCCCTGCCTCCTCTAAAGCTCTGCTCTAACTTCACTCAAAATATTCCATTCTCCTTCATTTTGGAGGTGTTCAAAGCCAAGCTGCATGTGGGTCTGAGCGCCTTGATCGAATGGACGGTACCCCTGCCCATGGCAGCGTGGTGCAACCGGATGGGCTTGGAAGCTCCTCCCAGCCCAACCCACGCTGTGACTCTGAAGCGTTCTTTCTCTCTCTGTGGGGCTAGGACTTGGCGCGTCTGGGCTGTGACGACAGGCATTGCGTCACTCTGCCCTTACTAAACATGGCTGCCGCGGCGCCGCGCTGCTTCCGCC